>VDFB02000015.1:527751823-528039259 GCA_007258455.2 Sequoia sempervirens | reverse complement strand
TCGCACTCCGTCTATCCCTCCATTCCTCCCTCCCTCCCTCCCACATCTCTCTCTCTCTCTCCCTCCCTCTCCTCTCCCTCTCTCTCTCTCTATCTCTCTCTCCCCCACTCCCTCTCTCTACCTACACAACTAGACAACTCTCTCTACCTTAATCCCTTCTCTCTATCTCTCTATCTCACTTCCCCCTCCATATTTCCCTCTCTCTCTTCCATAATCCCTCAACCCTCAACCCTTAAATCCTAATCTCTTAACCCCTATACCCTCTACCCTATACATTGGACCCTCAACCCTAATCCCTCAACCCTATACCCTCAACCCTCTACCATCTACCCTCAACCTTAAACCAGGTCAACCCTAAACCCTAAACCCTTAATCCCTCTACCCTCTATCCTTAACCCAATACCCTCTACCCTCAATCCTATGCCCTTAAAATCTTAAACCCTTAAACTCTCTACCCTCAACCATAAACCCTTAAAACCTCTACCCTATACCTTGAACCCAATACCATCTACCATCAACCCTATACATTCAACTTTCAACCCTTAAACCCTCAACCCTATAGGTCATCAATCCTATACCCTAAATTCTCAACCTTCTACCCTATAAATTGAATCATCAACCCTCATCTCTTGTTGTCCTTCCCTCCTCTTCTCTCCTCCTCTCTATCTCACTTCTCCCTCCATCTCTCCCTCCCTCTCTACCCTAATCCCTCAACCCTATACCCTCAACCCTTAAACCCTCTACCCTATACATTGGAACCTCAAACCTAATCCTCAACCCTATAGGTCCTCAATCCCTATCTTTGTCTCACTATCCATCTATCTCACCGCTCTCTCTCCCCCTCCCTAAACCTTTAAACTCTCTACCCTCAACCCTATACCCTCAAATCTGAAACTCTTATATTATCAACCCTTAACCCTTAACCCTCAACCCTCTACCCTCTACCCAATACCATAAATCATCAACCCTAATCCCTCAAACCTAATTCCTCAACCCTTAAAAACTCAAACCTCTACCCTCAACCCTCAACCCTCAACCCTAAACCCTATAACCTAAACCCTCAACCCATAATCCCTAAATCATTACTCCCTCAACCCTAATCCCTAAACCCTCAACCCTTAAACTCTAAATCCTCAACCCTTAATCCCTCAACCCTAATCCATCAACCCTCAACCCTTAAACCCTAAACCCTCAACCCCTATACCCTCTACCATATGCATTGCACCCCCAATTCTAATCCCTCAATCCTATAACCTATACCCTCAGCCCTTAAACCCTGTAAACCCTCTACCCTCTACCCTCAACCCAATACCCTCTACCCTCAACCTATACCTTAACTCTTAAACCCTTAAACCCAAGAAACTCTCTACCCTAACCCTCAACCATCAACCATTAATCCTTCCAACCCTTAAACCCTCTACCCTCTACCCTCTACCCTTAAACTATAAACCCTCAACGCTTATACCCTTTACCCTATACATTGGACCCTCAACCCTAATCCCCCAACCCTATACCCTCAACCATCAACCCTCAACCCTCAACCCTCAACTCTCAACCCTTAAACCATCTACCCTCTACCCTCAACCCTAATACCCTCTACCCTCAATCCTAATCCATCAACCCTATACCCTAAACCTTAAACCATTAAACCCAGTAAACTCTCTACCCTAATCCCTCAACCCTCAACCCTTAATCCCCAATCCTAATCACTCAAACCTTAAACCCTCAATTTTTTACCCTATACCCTATACATGGGACCCTAAACCCTAATCCCTCAACCCTATACCCTCATCCCTCTACCATCAACCTTAAACCATCAACCCTCAACCCTTAAACCCTCTACCCTCTTCCCTCAACCCAATACCATCTACCCTCAACCCAATACCCTCTACCCTCAACCCTAATCCCTCAACCCAATACCCTAAACCATCAAACCTATAGGTTCTCAACCCTCTACTCTATACATTGGATCCTCAACCCTCATCTATCTATGTCCCTCCCTCCTCTTCTGATCTCCTCTCTATCTCAATTCTCCTTCCATCTCTCTCTCCCTCCATCCCTCCATCTCTACCCTAATCCCTCAACCCTATACCCTCTACCCTTAAACACTTAAACACTCAACCCTAAACCCTAAACCATAAACCCTTAAATCCTCAACCCTCTACCTTCAACCCAATACCATAAAACCTCAACCATATACCCTAAAACCTTAAACTCTCTACCCTAAACCCTCAACCCTCAAACCTTAATCCCTCAACCCTAATCCCTCAAGCCTTAAACCCTACATGGTCCTCAACCCTTAATCCCTCAACCCTAAATCCCTAAACCCTCAATTGTCAACCCTTAATCCCTCAAACCTAATCCATCAAACCTCAACCCTTAAACCATAATATCTCAATCCTCAAACCTTAAAACCTAATCCCTCAACCCTAAAACCCTAAAACCCTCAACCCTCTACCCTCTATAATATGCATTAAACCCTTAACCCTAAATTCTCAACCATATACCCTAAAACCTATATACTCAACACTATACCCTCAACCATCAACACTAAGCCTCATCCCTCAACTCTTAAACCCTTAAACCCTCAACCCTTAACCCATCAACCCTTAAACGCTTAAACCCCCTACCCTCTAACCTATACATTGGAATCTCGACCCTAATCCCTCAACCCTATACCCTCAACCTCTACCCCTCTGTCTCTATATATCTATATGAACCTATATCCTATACCTACAATAGAACAAGAAACAAAAAAAAAGTTAGATCACATGCAAGCTAGAACATAGATTCCTCAAGAAATTCATTTAAATTGAAAAAGAGAGAGGAAATGAAATGAAGAACACAACAAAACTTAAAACATATCAAATCCTATTCTAAATCAAAGAAAAATCTTAATCTCTTGAGGGAATTGGTGCCAAAATTATGTGAAAATTTGCCCTTTCCCAACTCCAATGATGAAATGGTGATTTGGTGATGAAAGTTGATCCTCTTTGATGAAGAGTGATGAATGCTTCAAGATAAAAAAAAAATCTGCATAACCTAGCTATAACTAAAAAGTATGGATGAAGATTGATAAAGATTTAAGCATAGTAAGTTTAATCAAGTTGTAGATGATCAATACAATAGAGGAGCTCTCTATTTATAGAATTACAAGTTGAAAGAATGCTTAAAATAGAGCAATGTGGGACTAAATTTCATCCAATGGCAAAGTGCCACTTGTCAACATATCAATGGTTGAGGAATGTGCAAGTTTTGATGAATGTGCCAATAAATGCCAATATTTGAATTTTGAAATTGTATTAATGACAAGGTGGAGGGAGAGTCAAATGGAGTTATGGCCACTTGGCTCAATACAAAAGGACTTGTAAGAGGGAGCGAATTCCTTGTTGGAAGGACAAATTCAACTTAGATTTGAATTTCAAACTTGAAGAATATTCTCCAAAGATGGCATGTTGAGAAGAATAGAGATTTAATAAATCAAATAACTCTATTTTCATGTACAACTGGAAAAAGATGGAGGATGGGACATGAGAAGAGATTAAATTAATCAAGGTCAATTAATTTAATGAAGGATTAAATGATGTGACATATTTGACTTAAATTTATGGATTGATTTAAATCAAATATGAGAAGAATATGATTCAAAGATTTAGTTAAATATATTTTGATTTATTTAGCTAAAGGGGGTGATGTTAGCTTAAATTAAACAAGGTTTAATTTATTAAATTTAATAGATATACTTTAGAGATTTAATCAAATAAAGTTGATTGTTTAATTAAATAAGGATAATTAGATTAGGTTGATTGATTTAATTAACAAAAGAGAATGACTTAATTAAATAAATTATTTATTCAATTAAGGGAGGAAAATTGATGAATTTAATTAGATAAGGATATTCAATTAAATGGTTAGATAGAGGGATGATTTAGGATGAAACAATGTTAGTGGTTAGGATCAGATGTCCAATGTCAATTAGTACATTTTACACGTCTACATTTTTCACCTCTTTGAAGCAATGTACTCATTGCGTTAATTCAAAGAATAAACGGTCTCAATCAAAGCCAATAATTTTTTACAGTACTCATTGTAGTGGGGAAAAATTATGCTATAGTGGGGGAAAATTGTGCAAGTGTGAGTAAATCTATTGCATGTGTTCTCCCATTGTTTCTAAACAAAGTTGGATAGAACTATGAATACATTTATTTGCTATTGTTTATCTTAGAGGGCCTGCCATGGGGAAAAAGTACTCACCCAAGGGAATGACGCAATCGGTAACACTCTGAACCCAAGGTTATTTCTAGTTGGGATATAAATGTGGGTATTGGAGTATACACCAATATCATGCGGTTGGCTCCAACGAGAAGGGAAACAATGGTCTCTCACCACGTTGGGTCAACTCCTACGAATGGAAAGTATGAATTAAAACCCTTGTTATAGAAAGGCCAAAATCCCTATCTATTTGTTGGTGCAAGAACGGTCATTCTAAAGCCGCCCCACACTTTTATGGTGTTTAGTAGAAATGGAAAGCATGCCATGGGAGTTTCATGGGTGTTGATGCTTGGTTGCCCCGTATAAGTGAGTGTTGTGGAGGGGAGCTAATGGGGTCAAGCATCTAACCATTCACTAAAGATAAGCGTAGCTAGACTTGTCCAAGTGGGGACCCAACAAATATTGTCTTTTATATCCATAGGGTTGTGCTTATTCATGGTTACAAAACACTTTTCTTATTCAAAAACATTTGGAAAGAAACATTTAAACATCATCCTCAAAACTTCAAACCCTTTATGAGGAAAATACAAATTGACCAAATTCATGTGTTATTGCTTTCCCTTGGGATTTTTTCCTTAGAGGTTTCTAGACACTTGGATTTACATCTCAATTTTCCCACTAAAGTTAAACAATAGGTAACCCTTGCCTTAACTTCATCAAATTTCCACATAACATACTTTGTGGGATTTGAATAAATTGAGACATTGGACATATAGTTTGGAAACCTAATCAAAGAAGTGTTTGTGATAAAATAAAATCACTAAGCAAAGATAACAAAATTAACTCTCACATGTGTTAATTCCACATGATTTCCAAGAAAGTCAAAATCCCAAAACAAAGGTCCTTGAGTCAAAGTTCAAAATTTAGGAGCCACACACGAAAGGTCATCAAGAAATACAATAGGAAGTGCAATCAAAAGCAACATATCAAAATAAGAAAAAAATTCACAAGTTTCTATAGACTCATTCCTTTGAACAATCCAGAAATGTATGCTCAGTTTGAACCACTTCTTGGTTGAGAGGTCCTTAGAGAGTATTGTATGTTCTTCAATACTGAGGTCTAGTAAAAAAGTGTCTTTTTAGGTACATCCTACGATCAAAATCAAGCCTTCATCCATCTTTGAACATCAAAACCAAAAATCATCTCATCAACAACTCTTCAAAAATATTGGAAAAATCCTTTATGTTAAAACTTTGGGAAAATCATTTAAAATCAATCCAAAATCACCTGGTTTGATTGAATGTGTGTAGATGCATCCTTCTCCACATATTTGATCAAATTATCAAAGCTTTTGAACAAATTCATCCCTTGATAACATCCAACATCTTGGGATTTGGGAGTTCATTATCAATATCATCTTGTTTGGATAGGAATGTTTAGATGAATCCTTCTTCTCACACCTAGAAAAATTATCATCTTGTGAACTATTTAACTCTAGGACAACATCCAACCTCTTAGAGTTTATGATTCCACCAAAATATGAATCCGAAACAAATCAATCCTAAATCAAAGTCCTAAAGTTGAAACATGCCCTTCAATATTTTCTCAAAAGAGTTCCAAACATTTGTCGAACATCCATCTTACATCCATATCATTATCATCCTTTGATCTTGGAATCATCTTAAATTTTCTCTTTTGTACCTAAATATTTGATCAATCCAAATAATTAGAGAGTCATCTCCTATATTCTTCAAAATTGATCCCTATTTTATGGTGCAAACTAGATCTCAACACAAGAGGAACATGGAAACCAACAAAGAAACATCCACTACAAGTGACCTAAGTCAAAAAAATTCTGAAACAAATCTCGTTGAATCAAGTAATGCTTTAATCAATTTTCCTACATCATCACAAAACCCTCAAGAGGAGGTAGAGGATCATACCAACAATCCCTTTGGAATGTCACACGAGGAAATCACCGAAATGATTCAAAATTCGGAGAACCATAAGATTATCAATATCATGATGAGACTCAACCCTTCACTATACATGCTCAAATTAGGAAGGGGCTAAAATCCCTTCTTATTTCGACATGAGCTCTATAGTGGAACCATCTCTAGAGGTCAATCCTCCAATTTCATCTACACTCCCCATCTCATCTACACTCTCATCCCAAAACATCACTCAAAACATCCCGCAAATCACAACATCTATCACTCCAACTCAACCTAATGTTAATAAGGGAAGTGCATTTCTTAATGCCATTCAAACACACCCCGTTGTCAATAATTAAGACTTGGATGCAAACACCATTTTTTAACAAAACATACCCCAAAATCAGTTACATAAGTATGCCCCTCTCACTTTCCATGATCCTGATGATCCATCATCATCATCCTTTTGCGTGACACCCAAAACCTCTCTCCCCATAACTTCACAAGGAGAAGGTGACATATTCAGACTAGGGGGCATTTTCAACACTACACCATTTCCTTAATAGATCACATCTCTTACATTTTCACCACTTCTGCCATTACCACCATCATCCACACCACTACTTGGCTTAGGGCTTCCACCTTTACCAAATATGAATCAAAATCAAATCTATATCCTACAAATCAATAAAAACATCACACCAAACTCTCAAAAAATTTCATTGACATCGCAACAATAAATGAAAACTACACAAGCAATCACAACATCATCAACCACCCCCCTAACATCTCCAAGCATGGTCTCTCAAGGACCAACCACATTGATCGCACCATCCACCATTCAAACCCCAAATACAACACCTCTCACCACCACCACCACCACCATCAAGCTCCAATATATCAAGCTAATACATCATGGCATTACAAGCCACTCAAAAAGCTGCATTTCAAAAGGGATTTTTGCAAGTACAAAAACAAGCCGCACAACTAGCTGCTCAACATGCCACACAACTAGCTGTGCAGCAACCTGCTCAAGCCACGCAAGCTACTCAAGTTTCCCAAGCCACATTACAAGCACAACAGGCTTCCCAAGCCTAGATATCATTGCAAAAACAACAAGTTGCACAAGATCAAGCTCAAGGTCAAGCTCAAGCATATGCTCAAGCTCAAGCCCAATATCAAGCACAACAAGCACAAGCACAAGCACAATAACTTGCACAAAAAAAAGAAGCACAACTACAAGCATATCAGCAAGTGGTAAAACAATACCAAGAGAAGAAAGAAGCAGCCCAATTAGCAGCCCAACAACAAGTATTGTTGGTACAACAACAAGCACAACAACAGGCTCAACAAAAGGAAATTCTAGTACAACAAAAATAAGCATTGTTTATACAGCAGCAAGTGCAAGCATACATGGCTCAACAAAATATGAAAATACCACCAATCAACACATCAAACAATCCACCCATCACACCCACCAACGAACCACCTCAAAACACTTTCATCCCACCTCCTAATCCACAAAACAATGTGACAACACAAATTAGGTTGCTCTCGCAATAAGTGCTCGACCTTCAATTAGGGAAAACCACAAAAACATCTAGTAACTTGTGTCATTATCCATTCGACAAAAGCCTTGTAATGAAACCATTCCCAAAGGGATTTGAAATCCCCAAATTCGATAAGTATCGTGGGACAAGAAACCTTGAAGATCACATCAAGGAATTCCAGGTTCATTTCATGGAAGTCACGTATGATGATACCTATCTGATGCGACTATTTCCTAGGATTTTGGCTGGACACACCATGGAATGGTTCTCTCGCCTACCTACAGGCATTAAGACATTCCAATAAATCATAGATGCATTCATCAAAAGCTACGCATGCAATATTGCCATGGATGTTAGTCTAGAGGAACTCTCAACTCTGAAACAAGGTAAGAATGAATCATTTGCTTCATTCCTACAATGATGGAAATCTAAGGCCAATTGGAGAAAATGGATCATGCCCAAGGAACAACAAGTGTGCACTATTATATCCAACCTTGACGGCCTCTTGGCATTCCACCTCAAAGTTTAAGGGATCACCACGTATGACCAGCTAATTTCCAAGACACTCAACATCAAACGAGCCCTTATGACAAACCCAGAGGATCAAATTCATATCTTGAACAATATAATAATCGCCCACCCACCAATTACAATGATAAACCTCGCACATGGGCAAGAAACAAAAATATTACCAATGATGGTGTCATTGATGCCAAAGTTGTCATCAGTGCCCCTTAGAAAAATATACCCGCACCACAACAAAAAATTCAAAACCATCATGCGAACATAACAACATAACAACCAAGTAGCCAAGTAATCAATAACGTCAATGACCAATGAGGACCGCTCCAACGAAACAAGAACTTAACCAAATAGAAGTACACTGCTCTTGGGGAACCACTCAAAGTCATCATGAAGAAATTACTAAATGAAAACCTCATCAAGATTCCCACCTACGAGAACTACCAAGAGCTAGATGTTAAACCTCCTTAGTACAACGAAAATTAGCTCCACGACTTCCACAAAATCAAAGGGCACACCACGAATAGTTGCATGAGGCTAAAGAACATAGTCCAATATCTCATTGATAAAAGAATTATAAATGTGGAATAGCCAACAGGAAACTAGAACCTCAAAATATACACGAATCCGATGCCTAACCATGATAATAAAGGGAATAATAACACTGATAAGGGGAAATGCACCTTCAAAAATGTGAATCATGTGCATGAAATTTTCATCACCTCCCTAGATGAATACTGCGTAGTAATCACCATTAAAGGAGCTCATGCAAATTGTGGAGTCACCACAAGAGGCGAAAAATTTACAATCGCAGGATCATCTCAACCAAACATAAATTACATGTCCAATTCGAGATCCATTCCCAATGGTTAGAATTCCCTTGATCAGCTAAAAATAATGCCAAAGCAAATCTCCATCATGGAGTTATTAAAAATCTCATCCTCCCATAGGAAAATCCTTGAGGAAGCACTGACTTCATCCATCATCCCCGTAGATCTTGATACAAAACATTTCCAAGCTATGGTCAGAAACATAATTACCCTAAATCTCCTTACATTCTCTGACCAATATTTTCCCGCTCAACCATCTCATAACCGTGCACTCCATTTAAAGGTCCTAGTGTAGAAAATCAAAGTCAACTAGTCTTGGTGGATGGAGATGTAGGCTTGAATATTTGTTCCCTCAAATTCATTAAGCAATTAAAAATATTAGAGGACTCCATCGACAAAGGAAAGTGTATTACAATTAGAGCATATGATGATCAAGATAGAGTGTCCCAAGGCACAATTAGAATCCCTATTCAGGTAGGGTCAGCTATCATGGAAACCACCTGTCAGGTCTTGGACCTCAACTTGCCCATGGATCTATGCAATGCAAGCAGTAGCATCAACTTTCCATCAATGTGTCAAATTCACATATGAAGAACAATAGGTCACCATCCATGGAGATCCTGAACCATTCTCCTACTACAAGAACCTTGAGGAAAAATACCACAAAATACCTCAAGTACCTAAAAATGATGAAGGACCATCAACACCGTTACATTGATCCATCCACTCTCGCTTCCACTTCTGCAATAGAGACACCCACCACTCCCACCATTCCCACCATCTCTAATATCAAAGTCATCATCCAAGATAATGGTTGTGGAAACTGCGCGATTCCAAAAAATACTTTTGTGGTAGGAGAGTTACCACAATCTCCTAGATCATGAGGATATCTACAATCAAATGAAGCCTCCACATCTCAAACATCCCCTGAAGAATATCCCAACTTTAGAAATTGGGGAGATCTCAGCCAAGAAGTCATAGAGAAGGACCCATCTCATCTCCTATACCAAGATAATAGACTAGTAACCAATTTACCAATGGATGACACAAGTAAAGGTTTTCAAATGATGCTTGCAATGGGTTATGACAAAAACTAGAGACTTGGGAAAAATGACAGCAGGCTTATAATACCTATCATTCCAAAGACACAAATGAGAAATATTGGCCTTGGATGTACCCCTCTGAGTATAACCATAAGTGGCTAAAGTCCTCCAGTTAGAAAGGTCAATAATCCTCTTTAGCTATCCACAGTTGAACTTCACATACTCGTATCTTAGACAACTTCACATTTGACATAACTGATGTTTGTAGTAGTAGTGATGATGAGAATCCCATAACCAACCTACCTAGGATCTTTGAGGACACCACCCTTCTCATGATTAGCACCTTATCCTTTGAGTCAGACCATCAAAATCATGAAATCCGCCTAGTTTACCCTCAACTCATCTATTATGACCAACGAGGACCACCAATTCTTGACACATTCAAAAATGGTGAGGCACTCTCAGAATTCATGGGACTGATGAATAATATTCTGTGTAGGTATCACAAAGCAAGATTCATCATTGAGCTAGATACACACGCATATTATGGGGAAACGATTGTATCCCTCAGTCGCAAAAGTGAAAAATTGAGAATAATATCTAAGTCCTTGAGTGAAAACCACACTATGGCACTCTCCGACACTAAAAAAGTAAAAATAAAGGATGCATCCAATGGTGAAAACCTCTCTTAGGTGTCTAAGGATGGGGGATTCAATCATCCTTTTAGAGCCCTTCATCAGGAAAAATTAGTGGTCGTAGTAGAAAAATGCAATCTAGTTAATCTAAGAATAGAGGAAACCTCACACATCACATTCTATGCAAAGTCATTACTATCAGAGGAACAGGAGCTCTTAGTAGCTTTCTTGAGAGAAAGACAAGTTAACTTTGCATGGAGCTATGC
The DNA here is from genome assembly GCA_007258455.2 of Sequoia sempervirens. Classification (NCBI taxonomy): domain Eukaryota; kingdom Viridiplantae; phylum Streptophyta; class Pinopsida; order Cupressales; family Cupressaceae; genus Sequoia; species Sequoia sempervirens. Next base: position 528,028,267 of record VDFB02000015.1, on the reverse strand, counting down.
AGACATGCCAGGGCTCGATCCAGAAATTGTAGTTCATCACCTAGCAGTATACTCTAAAGCAAAGTCCATTAGATAAAAGATCAGGAAAATGCACCCTCAAATTGCCCTACTATTCAAAATGGAACTAAAGAAGCTATTGGATGTAAGATTCATTCAACCAATAGACTATGTAGAATGGGTGTCAAACCTAGTTCCCATCTCAAAACCTAATGGGGGCATTTGAAACTACATAGACTTCAAGACTTAAACAGGCATGTCCAAAAGACGATTTCTCGTTTCCCAACATTAACATGATCATAGACATGATGACGATAGACAAAATTCTTTCCTTGATGGACAGTTTCTCAGGATACAACCAGATAATGATTGCTAAATAAGACCAACACAAAATGGCCTTCATGTGTCCATGGGGGACTTACTGCGAGAATATGATGTCATTCGACTTGAAGAATGTAGGAGGAACATACCAAAGAGCCATGACATTAATCTTCCATGACATGATCCATAAAAATGTCGAAGATTATGTCGATGACATACTAGCCAAATACAGAAAGAGGAAGGATCACATAGCAACCTTAAGTGTCATTTTTGATAGGCTGAAGGAATACAAGGTCTGATTAAATCCAAAAAAGTGTGTCTTCGGTGTACAATCAGGAAAGTTGCTAAGATACATAGTGTCAATGAGAGGTATTGAGGTAGATCCAACAAAGGTAAAAGCAATCCTTGAGATGGAGGCACCCAAAACATTGAAATAATTAAGAGGTCTCCAAGGTAGGCTTCAGTCCATCCGAAGATTCATAGCACAACTTGCAGATAAACATAATCCATACTCTCACCTAATTCACAAGGGAGTAGCGTACAAATGGGATAACAAGTGTGAAGAAGCCTTTAATAAGATCAAAGAATATTTGCTTACACCACCAGTCCTAATGCCACTGATCCCAAGAAATCCATTAATTCTCTATGTGTCAACAATAATAGTAGCCCTTGGAGCTCTCCTAGCTCAACATGACGAAAATGGGATAGAAAGGGCCATCTATTATATCAGTAGGACAATGGTCGGTCATGAGTTAAACTACTCATTCATCAAAAAGTATGTTTAGCAGTAGTGTTTGCATCACAAAAATTTAGACATTACATACTAGCACACAAAATAAAACTCATCACCAAAATTGACCCTCTCAAGTACTTACTATCAAAAGCAATGCTCACTGAAACAATGGCCAAATGGGTCATGATAATATTAGAGTATGACAGTGAATATGTGGAGCGGAAAGAAATCAAAGGCCAATTCATCATAGATCAACTTGCAGAAGCACCAATCTATTCAGAGAATCCTCTCATCTCAAAGTTTCTAGATGAATCCATCTTCAATCTCAACATAGCTGACCACTAGAAACTTTACTTTGATGGCTCATATACGCAGCATGAATCAGGAGCTAGTGTCTTCTTTATCACCCCACAAGGGGTCTGCATACCAAGGTTCTATAAATTGGCATTTCCTTGCACTAATATCATTGTAGAATACAAGACTTTAACCATAGGTCTCAGAATAGCAGTGTAGTGGCACATCATGGCCCTCAGAGTATACGGAGGCTCTTAGTTGATAATAAACCAAATGAACGGTGAGTACCAAACTAGGGATGATAAGCTCACTCCATACAAGAAATTAGTGGAGACTCTCAAGGAATCCTTTATTGAGATCACATTTGAGAAAATTCCCAGAGAAAACAATAGAGCAGTAGATGCCATGGCAATGATTGGATCCCTACTAGACATCCCTCACAATGTCCCAAAATATGAATTCTTGGTAGAGCAGCTTCTTGTGCCTGCATTCAAGGTACTAGAATCAAAATTTATGTGTGAAATTATTCATCCCAGTGATCCCTGGTACCATGAAATTTATACCTACCTACGAATAGGCATCCTACTTGTTGACTTACCCTCAACCTTAAAATGAACCTTTGTCAAAAAGGCATCCCAATTTTTCATCCTAGGAGATACCTTGTATCGTAGGAGTATAAAAGGAACCTTATTATGCTGTTTAAACACTGAGAAGGCATTAATTACTTTAACTAAGGTGCATAATGACATCTATGGTTCACACTCGAGTGGAATGACCCTAGCCAAGAAATTGTTGAGGATGGGGTATTATTGGCCTACAATAGAAAGAGAGGCACATAACTATGTCAAAAGATGCTTACAATGTCAGCAACATGGGGACCTCATCCATGCTCCAACCCAAGAACTTCATCTCATCATCACACCATGGCCCTTTTCACAGTGGGGACTTGATCTCATTGGAAAAATTACTCCCACTTCATCTAATGGCCACATGTTCATCATAACCACCATAGTGTACTTTACCAAGTGGGTGGAAGCCATACCCATGACATATATAACTGAGAAGTAGATATCAAAGTTCATCCTAAACTATCTCATTTTACACTATGGTGTTCCACAAGCCATTATCTCAGATAATGGGACACCATTTAAGAATCAGGATGTCCACGACTTGTGTGAAAAATTCAAAATCCAACATCGCTTCTCTACCCCATACTATCCCCAAAGAAATGGCCAAGCAGAAGCCACAAATAAAACCATTTTAAAGATCCTCAAGAAAATAGTCAATGACTCAGGTTGTGACTAGCATCTGCAGCTCAATCCTTCCCTCTGGGCCTACTGAACCATCATCCACACACCGACCAACACCACCACCTTCTCCTTGGTATACGGATCAGAAGCAATAATCTCCATTGAGATCAAGCTCCTGTCACTAAGAATATCACTGCAAAACCTCATTATGGATGAAGAGTATTGAGTATCAAGACTGAATGAGTTGGAGCTACTGGATGAGCTACGTAAAGATGCTATAAATCATTTGCAAGTCTATTAGAACAAACTTAAGAGGAGCTATAACAAGAAAATTAGAAGAAATAATTTCCAAGTTGGAGAATTGGTACTAAAGGAAAATAAATAAAAAAACAGCAAAGGAAATTTGAACCCAACTAGTTGGGACCATTTTTTATCATATCAAGCTATAAGTCGAGGGAATATCATTTATCAACACCCAAAGGGGAACCTTTGCAAGAGCCCACGAACAAATCTCATCTCAAAAAGTTTTATGCCTAATCTTTCAAGGTATAGAACCCAAAAAATAAAATAAAAATTAGAAAATGTCCTGAAGAAACGACTACCTTGGTGAAAAACCTAGCAAACAGATGTCTTGGTGACAACAAAAAAATCAAAAAAAGTATAAAAAATAGTAAAGAGAAAAATCATCCTCTAGTGAAAACCACTTTGGTGGCACTTTGGACAAGTACCTTGGTGAAAACCTAGCAAATAAGCACTTTGGGTAAATAAGCACTTTCCATCTACCATGATCTTTACAGCTTGTTCTGCATCATCCATCCATTACGTTTCCATCATCCATAGCATTCAAATCTCCATCCATCACTCATCCACCCACATTCGCACCATAGCTTGGTCCTATGTTCATATCATAATCCCTCCTAGTACTACTCGGCCCATTCCTAAGGTTAGTTTGTCACACCTTTATCGAAGTAGTCTATTGCATCATGTTGGGGGCATGTTATCATCAGATTGGATTCGTGTATATTCTTGAAGTCTTAAAATCAAAAAATCCAAAAAAATCATAAAATCATAAAATCCAAAAACATTCAAAACATATCAAAATTCCAAAATAGGTCAAAAATTCAGTCAAAAAGTCAAAAAATAGAGTCGTCTTGTCGAACTATGGGTCTCTAAGCCTTGAATGTAGGAAAGGTTGATCTTTGATCATCCCCCGAGACACTTAGGTTAGTCCTTTAGGAGTTCATCATAATAAACTAACATTTCATCATGTATATCTTCATCTGTAAATCAGTCAAGTCGTCAGTCGAACTACATGGTCTCTGCATGTATAACGTAGGTGAGGTTAATCTATTGATCAACTCCCTAGGCCCCTAGGATAGGTCTTTAGGTTAGTCCCTTGGTCAAAATCTCAGAAAAACCCCAAAACATTAGAAAACCAAAAATCAAAACATTTGAAAAATCTCAAAAAATACCAAAAACAGCCTCAAAACATTTTGAAAAATTCCAAAAACATCCAAATATTTGAAAGAATCCATCTATCTCATCTCGCTTTCACCCGCAATAAACATCACTCACAATAAATGATCATCATCCTCAACCTTTGGTGAAACAACTAGAAACAAGTTTAACAGGCGAAAAGTGAAAACTCAATATGTCAAGTCTCAGGCATAAGTCAGTTAATAAACAAGTTGATTAAATTTTTGTATCAATAGCTTATCAGTCTTCAATCAACCTCATCATTATCTGATAGAATCATGTCCTAGGATGAATCCTTCCTACAATAGGCACTCTTTTATCAGACCAAGCACTTTGGATAAACAAAATGACATGCCACCATCCACTAATATGTCCTAGGATATATCATTATGACAATGGACATCATCTATTGGCAATAAGTTTTAGGTCTTATCCTTCAAAAACATAGTTTCCTTTGGCTAGCAGTATGAAGAACATTGACTTGTTTGCTTACTTGGTCTTTTCCTTATGACTTATTTTATTGCGCTCATTCCAAGGACCTCTCGATGATGTATGAAAAAAAGATTTAGAGAGATAGGAATGGTGCAATGATCATTATCTTTTGTCTGCTATGCTTGTTGGACGCTCTTGTAAAATAACCTTGGCGAATAATTGCTCTATTAGTTATGTATGGAGGGTGTTTTTGATAGCTTGTTGACTATTGCATTGATAGGTTATACCTTTCCATGTTTTGGTCCAAGTTGTTTGAAACTCCTAAAGTGCATCCTAGCAAGGTTTCTATATGTCAGGTGTGAACAAGAATACTCCTATCTATTTGTCAAGTCAAAGTCCATCACACTAAGTACAACACCATCCTAGTTCTCTATACCTTGATGCATCGTATCGCGTGTGTTATCAAACATAAGGAAATTGGCCCTTTGAAAATCCTAACTCCTCGGAAAATAGTCATCATCTTATGTCTTGTTGGAATGTCTTCTCTTCTTTCATCCCTTCTTTCTCTTCACACTAACAGGGTACTATGACAGTTAATCATCATCATAATCAATCTTGCATCTGAAAATCATTAGCATATTGCATAAAGGAAACATATGCATTGCATCTCCATCATCATGTAAATATGTTATTATAAGCATTTTTCATAAATATGCATATCCATTGTCCATCACATTACATCTATTTTTCATCACATTGCATTCATCACATAAACCATAGCATAATATTCATTTGCATAAATCATTTCATATTATCATCTACTGCATAATCAAACATAATAGGTACATCAACATTATAGATAAACCGTCACATTATAAGCATACATATTCATATAGACCATCCCATTAAATCATTTATTATGTCATCGCATGAACATCATAAAGTCCTTACATTCATTTTTACATAACGTAAAGCATCATCATACTACTTTGCATTAACATATCATTTCATATATCACATCACATCACATCGTTAATAAATGTATCACATACATCTCACAATTATCTAAAATGTTTAGGATAATATATATTTGTTATTCTCAACATCTTAAAAACATCTCATTTACATCATCAAGGCATATCATATAGAGCAAGACCATTGCATTCACATTACATCATACATAATCATAAAAACATACATATCATCCATCATTCATCCATATCATATAGAACATTTCATAATTAACCGCATCACAATCATTTTTTCATTTCATTTTTTAAAAATCATTCCTTATCATTATAAGCATTCAATGTACAATTAAAATAGGAACATAAAATTATAAAATCCATTACATTAAAGTTATACATCCATCATAATTATAAAGGCATTTATAAATCATGACTCACATATCATTTTGCGTATACAACATAAATCATCTCCATACCATTTTTGCATATCACATCATAAACATCGTCATAAACACATATCATACATGAAAAATCATGTGCATCCATACATTCATAACCACATAGCACGATTATTGCATCATCATCACCATCATAACAAAAAAAGGAATTGAAAAAGAAATCATTGCATAAATCATCATCACATCTACATCAACATACATAAATCAGCATATAGATTATAAATGTATATATCATCCATTCACATCACATATCATATAGATCCATTTTTCTTATCATATGTCATCATTCATTAGAAGTATAATATAGATCTACATCATCAGAAAGAAATGCATCCATACATACATTGCATAACAATATAACATTATTGCATAACATATAGAAATAGAACCATCCATAAATGCATAAAAATAAGCATGGTACATGGCATATCATGTCAATATCATCATCTCATATATATATCATTAAAAAAAAACTATCATAGTACAAAAAATGATATATCAGGATCATTGTACATGTGTGTATGCATACAAAAGGCCTAGTGGGCTATCAAAAAGGAGCCCATAAGGCACAAGAATATATATATAATCATCTCAATCAAAGAGGACCAATCTAACCCTGGTGCTCGTTGTCCTCACCTTTGTCACCATGACCCTCTAGTGGTTTAAAGTTGGTCCCCTGTGAATAATCAAGGACCTGAGCTGCTCTTAGTACAGCCTGGTGGTAGTGCAATCGATAGTAGTCTGCCTCTTGGACAACCTCTTTGTAAGCTCTAAGTGACATTGTGTTGTGAGAAGATGAGGTAGCCATACTCTCCAACTACTATCTGCAACCTACCTTGGTGATTGCTTGAAGCTCTGCGGCCTGCCTCTGTAAAATGGCTTGGTCTCTCTCAGCCCTAGCCTGATCCCTCTCTGCCATCAAAATATGAATTTGAGCCTACAACTATACAATCTATGTATCTCGCGGATCTGGCTGTCCTACTGACTATGCTCATGGGGGTTGCCTATGAGGCTGATCCTCACCCCCATCTTGTGGTGGTGTGCCTTCCTGATCTTGCTGCCTAATTGGCCCCGAATCCTAATCCTGCATATGTACATTTTCCTGGACAGACTGAGTTGGAACCCTGACTAGCTAATCTTCCCACTCATCCTCTCTTTTTCCTCATCCTCCTCCTCTGCTCCTCAATCTCTGTCGAGCGGAGGGTACTCCTGGAACTGTCAATCACAGGGGTGGTCGAAACTAATCCCTATATTCCTGAGTAATGCCTAGATCTCTGGGTCCCTGATCATAAAGCCACAGCTGAGCCACCAACTGTCTAAAGTTGTCTACTACCCCGGAAGTAGGAATGTATAGCCCCCACAAACCTTGTGATACTGTATGAGAAAATATAGCCACGTAGTTGTCATCTAGTCAGTCTTGTGGCTCATCAAACTGATGTTGAACATGCCCTGGAAGGTATCTCTCCACCATTGTATGATCCTGCCCCTACATAAAGCGGTCCTGGTGGGAAAATAATATATGTGATACATCATTGGACCATCTAGGGTGACCAAGGTATGGGTACCATGTAAAAACCTACATATCATCCAGGACCCTCCTCTAGTGAGGAATCACGTGCTCTCCTATGTGTGTAAAAGACACACCACCTCTATAGCACCACACTAGGGGATCATCAAGGCTCATCAGCAGTAGAATGACTCACGACTGAAGAATAATGATGTGCTCCCACACCCACACGTGAAGAAGCATGAGACCTACTCCAAGTGCTCTACCGTTGAGGTAGACATCCTCATGCAAATCCCTATAGAGGGAGGCTAGAAGAACATGCTCCCAAGAAAAATGGACTGGCCCGTAGCACATCACCATCTGCACCCAGTAGAGTCCCTAGCTAGGACTAAAATACCAACCTCACCAATCTGGGGCAACAATGCCTAAAATAATCACTACAACTACCAAGCGAAAGGGTGAGGTCAATGCCCTATGACGCTCGAGCTCTATCTGACCCTCACAATATATAATGTCCTCTATAGCGAGGACTATGTGATAGGTGTCCTGTCCGACATCCATATCATATATAACTTGCCAACCATGAATTGGCAATCGAAGGATGTGCCACACATCCTCCAAAGTGACAGTGGCCTCACCAGTAGGAAGGTGGAAGGATGAGGTCTCATTGTGCCATCTCTCAGAAAGCGCTGACATCATCCCAAGGTGGGCCTGCACAGGTGCTGTGTATGCAATGTACCACAATCACATGTCTCGCAGTCGATCTTGTTCTTTGTTGCTCAAATCTTGCAGGTAACCAAAAATCTCTCGTGATTTATGCACCCAAGAATAGAGCTCCCTCATTGCGTCTTGCATTAGGAAAGATCACCATGTTAAAAATTTTAAGAAATTTTATTCCAAACATTCAAAAATCCAACTCAACGTCGCTATCTGTGAAGGTGTCGCAGTTCAAATTTTAAACTATGATGTTAGGACTGCCAAAGCCTCAAAACGCACCGTTGCGGTGCACTTTTCTAAAAGTGGCATAGTTTGGCAAATTCCTAGTTTAAAAGTCCGTTGTGACATCGAAGTTTGAAATGACCCCGCTGGGGGTAGCATATGTGTCAGAGTTTGAAGTTTGTTCCCAAACTCCAAACTCCACCATTGCGGTGCAATTTAATGATGGAAAGTCAGTTTGACCCACTGAGAAACACAGTTTAAAATTTGAGTGGCACTATATAGTGCCGCTATAGGGAAACTAAGTTTAAATGCATTAAATAAACACGAAAAAATAAAAAGCAAAGCTCAAGTAAGGATCACTTACCGGTGCCCCAATGTTAGGAGGTCACTGGTATGTCCGAACTCGATTAAAAATTTCCATCGGAAGCTCTCGTCATGCCTTCTCGTTAGAATATCAAAGCTCAAATCTCAAAATTGCTAAAGGGTTGTGAGTAAAAATGAATTGAAAGTGACCCTTCAGAACCTTTTTAAGCTTGAAAATTAAGGTTTTTGATCCTGGTTGGCTATCCTGCTAGGGTTTTGAACTCTTGAACCTGTTTTTGTCCTGTTGAGGCTCGTTTTACATCACTTTATCATGTTTGGACATGTTTTTGGCCTCCTAGAGCCTTTCTGGACCTATCGGGCACATTGTCCTCTCTTTTTTGCGAGATCACCCAAAAATCAAAATTTTCATCCAATCTCTCAAGGGGGCAGTATATTGGCATGATTTCTCTCATTGGGGCAGCATTGGGGAAAATTTGTGAAAATGAAAAAATTATTGGCTTTGATCAAGACAGTTTATTCTTTCAATCAATGCAACGAGTACGTTGCTTCAAAGAGGGGAAAAATGTAGATGCGTAAAATGTAGTGATTGACGTTGGACATCTGATCCTAACCATTAACATTATTTCATCCTGAATCATCCCTCACTCTAACCATTTAATCGAATATCCTTATTTGATTAAATTCATGAATTTTCCTTCCTTAATTGAATAAATCATTTATTTAATTAAGTCATTCTCTTTTGTTAATTAAATCAATCAACTTGATCTAATTATCCCTATTTAATTAAATAATCAACTTTATTTGATTAAATCTCTAAAGTCTATCTATTAAATTTAATAAATTAAACCTTATTTAATTTAAGCTAACATCACCCCCTTTAGCTAAATAAATCAAAATATATTTAACTAAATCTTTGAATCATATTCTTCTCATATTTGATTTAAATCAATCCATAAATTTAAGTCAAATAGGTCACATCATTTAATCCTTCATTAAATTAATTGACCTTGATTAATTTAATCTGTTCTCATGTCCCATCCTCCATCTTTTGCCACTTGCACATGAAAATAGAGTTATTTGATTTATTAAATCTCTATTTTTCTCAACATGCCATCTTTGGAGAATATTCTTCAAGTTTGAAATTCAAATCTAAGTTGACTTTTCCCTTCCAACAAGGCATTCACTCCCTCTTACAAGTCCTTTTGCATTGAGCCAAGTGGCCATAACTCCATTTGACTCTCCCTCCACCTTGTCATTAATACAATTTCAAAATTCAAATATTGGCATTTATTGGCACATTCATCAAAACTTGCACATTCCTCAACCATTCACATGTTGACAAGTGGAACTTTGCCATTGGATGAAATTTAGTCCCACATTGCTCTATTTTGGGCATTCTTTCAACTTGTCATTCTATAAATAGAGAGCTCCTCTATTGTATTGATCATCCACAACTTGAGCAAACTTACTATACTCAAATCTTTAGCAATCTTCATCCATACTTTTGAGTTATAGCTAGGTTATGCAGATTTTTTTATCTTGGAGCATTCATCACTCTTCATCAAAGAGGATCAACTTTCTTCACCAAATCACCATTGGATTTTGGAAATGGCCAATTTTCACATCAAATCGGCACCAATTCCCTCAAGAGATTAAGAGTTTTCTTTGCTTTAGAATAGGATTTGATATGTTTTAAGTTTTTTTGTGTTCTTCATTTCATTTCCTCTATCTTTTGCAATTTAAATGAATGTCTTGAGGAATCTATGTTCTAGCTTGCATGTGATCTAACTTGTTTGTTTCTTGTGATATTGCAGGTATAGGATCTAGGTTCATACAATATCCATCTCACCTCTCTCTTCCTCCCTCTCTCCTACCCTCTCTAATTGTCTCTATCTACCCTCTCCCTCTCTCTACGTACTCTCTTGCTCTCTCTCTCTCTCTCTCTCTCACACTCCCTCTCTCTCTCCCTCTCTCTCAAGTCACTCCCTCCACACCCTCTCCATCTCTCAGACCTCTCTCTCTCACTCACTCCCACACCCTCTCCCTCTCACCCTCACACACTCCCTCTCTCTCACTCCTCTCTCTCCCACTTCCTCTCTCTACCTATCTCTCAAGTATCTCCCTCTCACCCCTCCTCACACTCTCAAGTCTCACCCTATAGAATCCTACCTGCATAAATCTATTTCTCTCCCTCTCTCTCCCTCTCTCTCATGTCTCTCTCTCCCTCTATCCTCCCACCCTACCTAGCTAAGTCCCTCTCACTCCAACCACTTCTCTCCCACTCCCTCTCTCTTAGGTCTCTCCCTTACACCCCTTCTTCCTCTCTCAGGTCTCTCTCTCACTACCTCTCTACCTCTCTCTCTCTCGTATCTTCCTCCCTCTCTCCCTCCCATCCTACCTATATAACTCTCTCTCTCTCTCTCTCTTAAAATTATACCTCCCTATAAAGACATACATACATATAAGCATACATACATATGTACATACAATCTCACATACATACAAGCATACATGTACATATGTACATACTAATAGGCATATATACAAACATACAAGCATGCATACATACATAAAAACACACAAATATATATAAATATATTCAATAGAGTAGCATTTAACACAAAGCAAGACATAATGCGAGTGTGTTATAATGTGCTCGCATTATGGCTTGCTAGACATGTCTTCGGCACAAACACAAAACCACGTCAAAACTAAAAAATAATGTGAGCACATTATAACGCACTTGTGCTATTTCTTGCTTTGGAAATCCCTAAGCCTTGGGCTTGGTATTTTCCTTGGAATACCAACCCAAAGGTTTGGAGTGTCTTCTCAATGTCCAAAGACACGTTTTTGCAAATTCTACAATATTTCACATAATTGTATTCATGTTAAGCATCAAGTTTGCACGTGTTTCAATGTCAAACAAATCGAACACTTGGGTAATGTTAGGATCTATCTTAGTTATCTAACAATTAATTCTTTTCACATTTTGACAATGTTAAGCCTTTGATCTATAATTTCTTTTGTTTGTGTGTCTATTTTTTGGCAAAAAATAGTATTTGGTGTTTTTTTCATTATAAATTAACCGTTCATCAAAATTTCAAATAAATTACATTTTTATAAACTAGACTCCATTATATGCATATTAAAAAAAATTATTTTCAATTAGTTTCCAAAATTTATAGGTGTAGCATGACCAAAATTCTATTTTTCAGGAAGTGTCCACTTTGAAAATTAGTAAAAAATTAAATATTCAATAAAAAATTATTAGAAAAATTGAGCAGAAACTACACACTATTAGCTAATTTCTCCCTGAAGCAATTTTAAAAATTAAAAAAAGGTTAACCATTTGAGGGAGCCACAAAAGTTGTTGTGTTATGTTTTTTTGACAAAAACATCACCAATTTATGTGGTGCCCTCTTTTGAACCCCTTAATCTCAACCATTTTCAAAAAATAATAGTAGTTTAGAAAGTAGACTCAGAGCACTATGATCTTTGTTTTTGTTGCATCTCCAAATTTTGAGTGTAACTATCCTCAATTTCATGTCCAAGGTCAGTATTTCCTAATTTCAGAAAGAAAAAAAAAAAAAAAGTGGCCACTTAAGCCCCCTTTTTGGCCCCCCATCTTTTTGCACTTACCCTTAAGGTGTATAAAAGATATAAAAGGTATATAAATTCAAGAATTTCTATGAAACAAGAAACTTGAAATGTCAAAAGATATAAATTAAATAGGATAAAACTATCTATTAACTAGGCCAATCAATTCCTTTGCACGATGAAGGGAAAAACCTCCTCAAATTTTTGTAAGTACTTGAAGAAGATGACAAAAGGTGCCAAAAGTGGTCATAATGGCCTACATGCATATGTCCTAGGCCAATGAGAAATAGACACGTGTCCCATCACTCCATGACATGGAGGGATCACCACCTTCTGCATTCTTTGCCTTAAATTTGAATTCATTCATTATTTGTAGATATTTTATTCATTCCAAATGAACTTTTGTTGTGATATTTCCCTTAAGTGAAAATTTGTTTCTAAGAATTGTAATAACTTAGGACTTCAACATAAGGGTGAGAAAAAAATCTATTTTTAGGCATATACATTGCAAGTATTTTAATCCAAGGTATTATGAATATAGGTTAAGACACTCCTACTTTAACACTTCATTTGAATTTAGTAAAATTTTACTAGTGTTGTTAAAGTTTTATTTGTTTCTTGATTCAATATCCTATCAAGGCCCCTAAATCCTAACCTACATCAATTTTGAGTCCTTGTGACTAAGGATGTGGTAAATAAGAATCTTTAAGGATTTTTTTTAGGAAGAGTGAAGAAAATAAATTGCAATTGTATGGTAGAGGCAAAAGAGCCATCGCACGAGTTAAGACAAGAAGGAAGAAAAGGTTCCCAAAGAAGTCCAAGAAATTTTGGATGAGTTCATAGAGATTTTGATGAAGGACTTACTCGATGGGTTACCACCTATGAGAAGCATAAGTCATTGCATAAACATAATACTAGGTGTTAGCCTTCCAAATAATACATATATAGAATGACACTTATGAAGAATGAAGAAGTGAATAAGGAAGTGCAAGAGTTGTTACATAAAAGGGCTAGTTAGAGAAATCCTTTTTCCATAGTTCTACCTATCGTATTGACACCAAAGAAAGATGGGGAATAGAGAATATGCATGGATTTGAGAGTTATAAATAATATTACCAATAATTATGGGTTCCCATTGCCTCAAATAGATGAATTGATGGATTATTGAGTGGAGAGAAATACCTCACTAAAATTGATTTAAAAAGCAAGTATCATCAAATCAGAATTAGAGAGGGTAATGAATTAAAGATATTGTTCAAAATCAAGGAAGGACTATATGAGCGATAAATGATTCCATTTGGGTAGGAAAATGCAACAAGCACTTTCATGAGATTGATGAATGAAGGAATGAAGAATTCAAAATTATTTTATTGTTAATCTAGATAATATTCTAGTTTTTAGTAAACAAAAAAAGAGGATTTGTTGCACATTAAGGAAGTTTTGTAAAAGTTAAGGGAAGAAAAGTTATTGGTCAACTTAAACAAGTGCAATTTTATGAGAAAGGAACTAGTGTATTTAGGATTTTTAGTATTTCAAGGGGTTGAGGATGGACCCAAAGAAGGTTAAGGAAATAGTGGATTGGCCTTCATCTACAATCATGTTTGAGGCTAGAAGTTTCTATGGTCTAGTGAGATTCTATAGGGATTTTATCAAAAAAATAGTGGGATATGTGCACCAAATATAAAAAATTATGAAATATGTGAACACATATTTTTAGTGGACAATTGTAGTAAATAAGAGTTTTTAGTTGTTAAAGAAAAAGGTGACTAAATAGCTAGTGTTGGCAATGGTAGACTTTGGCAAGGTGTTCCATTGTGATGCTAGTAATAGAAAAATTGGAGTGATAAGTCAAGAGGGTATACCCATTTCTTACTTTAGTAAGAAGCTCAATGAAGAAAAATAAAATTACTTAGTATATGACCAAAAATTATATGCTATTTTTAAGCCTTGAAGAAGTAGAGGTATTACTTGCTTCCAAAGGAGTTTGTGCTTTATACAAATCACCATGCCTTGCAATACATCAATAATCAAGGTAAGTTAAAACAACAATATATGAAATGGGTAGATTTCTTGCAAAGTTACTTTTTTTATTTTGAAACATATGAGTGGTAAGTAAAACAGGGTTACAAATCCACTTACCAAATGATGTTTATTGATGAGTAAGTTAAGAGTCAATGCATCTGGATTTGATTCCCTATAAATTTAAATTATGTACTAGATTAATATTGAGGATTTCTGTCCCACTTTGATATGCTGAATAAATTTTCTCTAGTACTAAGAAATGATATAACCATATATAATCTAGGAATTAAGTGATGTTGCTCAAGTCAAATTATAAGAGTGAAATTTTCTCCAACATTAAGATAGAACATAAATAGGTATGATAATGTTCTTTGAGAAAAACATTTGCATGTATATAAACGGTATAAAATAATCAATGAAAAACCTTTGATTCCCTTGGGAACTCGAGGACATCGTTATGTACTAAAAATATTGAATTACTATGTCTTGTAATATTAATTAAATAAAATGGTGAGAATAGTGTCATTTATTTATACATCATCATTATACATGAAAAGAGGATAGGTCAACTTAATTACGACACATATCCCAATGTAATTTAATGTCAACTTCACACATGTTTAAATTGATTATTGAGAGTGGTCTTACTAACGCATCTAAGGATTATACTAAGTATACAATACTACTAAATAAGAGAAAAGATAGCTCCCCCAGAGGAATAGTCTCGCCCCCGCTCACCTTCCCCTTGACCTCAACTTGGCACCTGTAAGCCCAAGGTAAGACGAGGGTGGCCGCTGGGCAGGGCCGCGGGGAAACCTCTGAGTGACAAAAAAAGAGAGAAAATATAGCCCAAAGGTGTACCATGTGTTATTAACTCAATATGATCAATATAAAAGAGACGTAAGTTAATATTACAATATTTAACATTTCCCCATTAAATTGACTAGGGTCTTTGAGGATCAAGTTAATCTAGTCATCCAATTGTAAGGGGGGGTCTCAAAGCTCATATTGATCTCAAAAAATGAATTGAATATGTGTTGAATTATGTTGCTACTACTTGTGATTAGAAATGTTGAACATTAATTTTTAGTGCATATAAAGGTGATACCCAAAAGATTGTTGAGTTTTATATTGCATATGAGAGAAGTGGAATATAATAAGTGTTCTTGTTATTGTCATTTATCTTATGTATTAGATAACTCAGTTCATGCACAAAGACATTTTAATAACTCTATATGGGAGCACGAGCCTTATAGGTTGAAACCTCTTCAATTGAGAGCAAGGATTGAGGGGTATCCATTCTGCCAAATTCATCTTGGGCATGATCCTGGCCTCATTCCTTATGAAGTCAGACCTTGCACTAAACATGAATTGATCCTTGGTGGACTGATTTAGAACCATTCAACACCATCAATAGATCAAGAGACCACTCACAAATAAAATAAATTTGAAAAATTGAATACTTCTTTATCTTTTAACATTAAATTAAAAAACAATTGATTATTAAATTTAAAAGTCAAAATACTTATTTAAAAAACATTGTTATTCTAAGATTGTTGAGTTTTATATCGCATATGAGAGAAGTGGAATATAATAAGTGTTCTTCTTGTTGTCATTTATCTTATGTATTAGATAACTCAGTTCATGCACAAAGACATTTTAATAACTCTATATGGGAGCACGAGCCTTATAGGTTGAAACCTCTTCGATTGAGAGCAAGGATTGAGGGGTATCCATTCTGCCAAATTCATCTTGGGTATGATCCTGGCCTCATTCCTTATGAAGTCAAACCTTGCACTCAACATGAATTGATCCTTGGTGGACTAATTTAGAACCTTTCAACATCATCAATAGATCAAGAGACCACTCACAAATAAAATAAATTTGAAAAATTGAATACTTCTTTATCTTTTAACATTAAATTAAAAAACAATTGATTATCATCCCATCCCATCCCAAAAACCTAATACCAATAATTTTTTATTATTAAATTTAAAAGTCAAAACAATTATTTAAAAAACATTGTTATTCTAATTGAAATTTATGTATGGCAATAGATGATTAACACACTTGATGCATTTGCAAAGAAAAAAAAAAAAGACTACTTGCTTTTTAAATGTGATCTCATAATATCTTATTATAGTTAAATAGACTAAAATGATTATATATATACATACAATTCAACTTTGATTACCACATTCAATTTTTAAAATGTTAAAAAAATATTTTTAAAATCAAAAGACAAAGTCATGATAATAAAGTAATATACTAAAAGAGTGGTTCACGTCTTGAGTCAATGAAATATTAAAATAGTGAAATCTTACTACATCCAAAATATCGACCCAATAAAATGATAAAAAATCAAAGTCTTTAGCATGAGCCCTAGCCCACAAGTTGCGTGTAATGGAAACCAAGGAATTATATAATGTCCAAAGATTCTAGAGGACTCCGTCCTTATTATCTTAAAGGATTGACAAATATTCATTTATTCAAATTTTAAATTATTAAACTATTAATGAAATCTTTACAAAATCTCAAGTCTTTGTCTATTTTTTAGGTAAGGTTCTCCACTTAGTCGTTGCCTTCCTAATGCTTGTCTAGATATATATCAAATCTTAAGTGCATTAATGATTGAAAATAAATGATAAAATAATATGCTTGATAATAGTGTGTAACCCTAGTCTACACAAAGAACTATTATTACATGTAAATAAAACCAGATATAATGAAAAATATATTTAATTATATATTGAAAAAATTATCATACAATGAATAGAGAAAATAAAATAACACAATAAGAGTGTTACCGGCAAGGATGACCTCAATGAATTTGAAAGATGTAGAAATGAAAGCTCTTCTTGAAGAGTCTCAAACTATTGTAGAAGAAGAAAACGATTAAAAAGTGCTTTGAGAGATGGTTGTAATAACTGAAAATATTTTGGTATGGTTTCCCCAAGAGAAGATGATAAAGATTTGTCTTAAAATTTTGTAAAAAGATCCTTGAAAATAGCGAGGATAGTTTTTTTTTTTTCTCAAACAGAGAAAAGAGGCGTTACTTTCTCATTTCAACATTACAACACACATTGTAAATGAGCCATGCAAAAAGTAGGATTTAAAAATTTGATTTTTTTGGACATCTACACATCATGCTCCCACTCAGGAGAATTTAATTGAAATTGGACATGTAGGTTGGTAACATATTATCTTTCAATTCAATATAAAAACTTCATACAAAAATATTAAAATTTATCATTAAAGCATGGACTAAGGTGAGTTCAAAACATAAATGTGAAATTTCACAAGTATGCAATTTTCGACTCTACATTTTCCCCCCACTTTACTGAGCTAATTACACTAAGAAATGAATTGTGCTAAAGTAAATAATAAAATGCAAGAAACATGAAAATAATGATACCTCAAAAAAAGATATCGTAAAGGATGAAAAACCTTTCTAAGAAGAATAGCCATGCCCTAGATTTGAGTTCGATGAAACTTTGTAGTATTCAACTCTAAACTCCTACAAGGTTTATTGTTAGAATAAAAACTCACACATATTGTAAAATTAAATATATCATTTTCCATAAATTAGAGGAAACTAATATAGAGAGAAAAAAATTGAAAGAAAAAAGTTCAAAATAATATTCAAAAAAGGGTGAAGGGTACCCACAAGAAGTTAGGTCTACAAAGAGGGGAAGTTTCGAGCAAGAGTAAAATGTCGATAGGAATGCATACCTATTTTAAAGAAAAATAGGTACCTGTTTAGCAACAAGTTCCCCAACCTAAGGTCAAAATGGGTACCCATTATGCTTTTGGACCCCATTTCAAAATAGGCACCTATTCCACCTATAGTTATTTAATTTTAAAATAAAATATTGTTATTCACTTTTCCCAACCTCTACCAATGAATAATGACTAGGCAAAACATGTGCCTATTTTTGGAGCTCTTTACACCACCAAACTTCACTTGCTACCTCCTCCCATCAATATTGTGAGCTTTAGCAACCTCCAACTTAAAATTTTAATTTTTTTCTCTTTTTTGACTATATATTTAATGTTTATATTTTGAAATTAGGGTTTACATTTTGGCTTACATTTAACATTATATTTTGAAATTAGGGTGTACATTTTGGCTATTATTTAGGATATCTTAATCTCCATACTGAGGATGAACTTTGTAGCTCTTAAATATTTCATATTAAAATGTGTAGAAAGTTGGGCTTTCATTTATTTTACTATATCCTTATTATTTCTAATGACTTAGATATCATCGACATAAAAATAAATAATAACAAAGTGATCATTGACCTATTTAGAGTAATCACAATGACAAAATTAAATATGATCAAATCTAAATTTCAAGACATTCATCTAGTACAACATCCTGGTAGATTAATTTAGACCTTACATAGACCTTTTTAACTTAATACTACATAAATTACCTTCTCTTAATAATGAATATATTAAAAGCTAAGATAGATCAATAGCTTCATCTAGATCTCCATGTTAATAAATTGTTTTAACATCCATTTTATCTACCTCAAAATTTGAAGCAATAAAAATAGAAATTTATAACTTCTAATAGAATTGCCAAGTTTAGAAATAGGAGAGAAGATTTTACTAAATTATATTCTCTCAACTTGGGAATATCCCTTTACTATTATATTATGACATCATGAACTTTATTTATAAATTATTCATATGTCTCTTACGCAGTGTTCTCATTCTTAAATATCGTACATAGCATTAGATCTTTTGTTAACCATTTGGAAATTTTATTGCTCCTTATATACATGTTCCATATAAACACACTGAGGTAAATAAAAATATCTTTATATGACTAACTTCAAACTTCAAACCTATGGATGTAATGTAACTCCTTGTTCAACTTAGAGTCAACTAGTTAAAATTAGAGACACTCTAATTTGATTGATGTGAGTCCTCCCTTCCAACATGCACACTACCTAAAATAGATAGTCCAATATCTCATCTTTCAATTACACTTTATATACCCACATATAATTCTATTTTACACCCATTATAATATGTTTAGAAAGAATTAAAGTAAGTCTTACATGGAATCTTGGGATTTCATCCATGTGTGGCATTCATTAGATTAACCATTTCTTTCAATAACATAAATTTCTAGAAAAACTAGACCTAATTTATAAAACTCATAAAATGAGTCAAGCTCTTAATTTTACTAATTTAAATATGAATTATTGAGAACAGTAACTTGATACCTTGAATTACATGTTTGGATCACACTAAACTAGTACCTTTCTACATGTTTGAAGCTAGTTGCATCTTTGTACCTTTATAGATAAATTTATTATGTATGTATTATATAATAAAATAATTTACTTAAAAATATTATGTTAGTAGATTACATAGTGATACTTGTTTGATGAGAAAGGGTTTTTATTTGGCCAAGTAGTTCACTTGGTTTAGAATTGATAAAATGGGATTGGTGTTTAGTAGCAGTTGATTCCTTGATTGATGAACATTAGATCAAATGATACTTTTTTTTAGATTGCACGAATCAAAATCGGGTAGTCGCCCCCCTATAAATTGTAGTGCATCTGGTAAAAAAAAAATGATGTGACCAATGACATTGGTGTGACATGCCCTCTTGTACCATGAGGATGATGGGGAGACTAGACCTAGTGACCTCTTTCTTGCAATAGGATGCTTTAACCAATCAAGCTAGGTCCACTACCCTAGATCAAATGATACTTTAATATCAACATTGAAATCTATTTATTATAGAAAGTTATTGAGTAGCCCTATGACTCAAGTGCATATTTTAAGTTTCATAAAATAGTATCATTTTTAAATCTTGAATAACATGACCAGACCACACCTCTAGTGAAGTAGTCCATATTCATTAGATCTAGATTTTACATGTTATAATTTTATTATTTCTAATGATAATAAAAGTCAATGTGATTCAAGTGTGAGGTAGTAAATGTGCTATAACTATTAATCTTTTCTTTTAAAAACACATGAAATGTTTACTAAAACTTAACTAGACCTAGACCACAAGCTCTAGTTCATAAGTTAAGTGATTCTCCATTTTACTAATCAATATTTAACCTATATTACACTAATGTGATACCTTGAACTCGCAATGTTTTCAATTAGTTGCAAATTTGTACAAGAATGTAAGAAAATATAGATTTTACTATAAGTGTATCTTACATCTAATCATTTGAACCATTGATAAAAAAACTATTAGCTTAGCATTTAATAGATAAATACTCGATCAATAGTTTAAAAATATATCAAATATTTAATGCTTAAACTTTTTGATAATTTTTAATTCTATATAATTTATACTTAAAGAACTTGATGTTTGGAGAATATTAAATTGGGTTATATATTAAACCATCTCATGAAAATACCATGATGTTAGCATGAATACATTATATTTAATTTATAATGTCTCCATACGAAATACAACCACCCCTCACGACTAATCAAGGGCTATTGATTGACATTTCATGAACCATGTACATGTCATCTTGCACTACAACCAAATAGTATCTACATATGACTTATAGTAGTAGAGATAAATACTTGTTTGATCCTAGCTAGTTATATAAAAGGATAAATGTCAACATGAACATATAGGAAAGTTCATCACCTTCCATCATTATGAAACACATCAAGAATTATCTATGGTTGAATAAAACACTAAATTTGTAATATTATATCTCTCTTTCTATCCATCATGTAGGAGAAATTATAACATCCCAGGAAGTTAACTTCATGTGTAAGATAGAGATAAACCCATCTCATCCTTATACCATGTAAAAACATCAAGTAGTGTTCATAGGAACTTTCTTAAATAGTTAGAAGCTATTAGTATATCCTCAATTTTTACTTTCCTTAATTCACCCATCTCCTTAATAAAGTGATATATTAAAAATACACATGTTTAGTTTAAGCATGGTAAACAAAATTGAATCTACCAAATAAATTTCAATCTATCAAATAAATTAGAATACTTATAGGATTATCATCATGCATGTTGAACCACTATAGACTATAAATATCTAAATTATGTACATAAGCTCAAATTGATTTTTTTGGACTTATCTTCTAGTTTTTTAAGTTTGATTGTATCTCTAGGGTTTGAATTTTATCATGTATGTTTAGAGTTTCTAAATTTATTTATTGAATAAATGTGCAAAAAATATATAAATTAGGATTCCTGTTCTACATTTATCTTATTCAAATTGTACATAAATAATAGGAAATGTACATGTGTAAGCAACATGATTTGTAAGGTATGATCTTTATTTTTAAATTATAATTTTAAATTTTTCTTTGATGTATTAAATGTTTCTTTGATGCAATATTTAACACATTGTATTAATTATAGATCTTGAACTTATAAAAATTATATTTTATTTAAAAATTTAGTGCATAATATTTCATTATGTAATTAGTTTGTTGATAATTATCATCTAATTTTTTAACATGTAGGTGGCCTAATGGTGCGAACACCTTCACCTAATGAATTTTTAATAGATGATATTTTGCATAACTCAAGCAACCTCAAACCCCCCCACCTCAACACTCTCCACCTCAAAGCCCTACCTCAAAATCCCCCACCTCAAAACCCCCCACCACCTCCACTTGATGAGGCTTGATTATGAGAAAAAAATTATGATTTAAATATAAACATAATTCAAGAAAAAATTAACTTGATAAAAAATGAGCCTCATATGTCTCCCCATCTAGCATTGTTTGCATCTTCAATGCAACCTATTGTTGATTTAGTTTTATCTATTGATGCAGATTTAGGTAGTTTTTGTTGTTTGAGAGAAGAGAGGATGTAGTTCTACGCATATGGACATATAGAGAGCTCCTTGATCTTCATATTACCAAATAAAAAATAGCCCCATATTTAATTAACCCTATGACCAATCAACCAATAGCTCCAAATAAAAAAAATAAATTAATTAGGTGGTTTAGGCATCCCAAGTTGCCAAGTGACATTTTTGGGAGTGATTCTAGATGGTCCTTGATCATCCACCACATGTTAATTGTGAGGTACCACTATATTTTTTGAGAAAATTATGGGTAGAGTTTGAGATGGGTTTAAAACCCAATTATTTCAATATATGAGATCATCCCAAGGAGTTGGTTGTGGCATGCCACAATACAAATTAGGGGCACATATCAATCCTAATAGACCCATTCCTATTCCACACTCATTGCTCCTCCTTATCTTAGTATTTCTACACCATTTCAATACTAACCAATGGTTTCAACATTAGGAGCATTGAGTTTTCTCTCACTGATCAAGCTACCCACATGGTAGCTAAATTAGTGGTAGAGAGCATGGAGGAGATGGTTTAGTTTTTCTTAGTAGCTCCCATGTGTCAATGCCACATTTTTGTCAAAACTACAATCATCCACATTGTTCCTTTGATCCTACATCCACTTCATACATGAGACTACCTTAGAAGTGGAATCATATGTGGATTTACGATGCTTCAATGATCATCTTAGGTATTCGCAAGAAGTTTGGTACACAAAGAGGGGAAATTTTATGCAAAAAAATAATATTGATAAGCATGGGTACTCATTTTTTTTTAAAAAGTACTCTTTATGCTTTAGGATACCGCCCTAAATGGGTACCCATTCTAAAAGTAGAAGGCATACCCCCTTTAAAATGGGTGCCCATTCTAAAAATAGAACAAGCACCAATTTTGCTCACTTTAAAATGGGATCCCATTTTTTTAGAATAGGCACCTATTTTAAAGTGGGTACCCATTTTATTTTTAGAACAAGCACCCTTTTTAAAGCAAGTACCCATTCTATTTTGAGAACATGCACCCATTTTAAACTAGGTACCCATTCTAAAAAAATAAAACCCCAACCCATTTTTTTATTTGGTTTTAGGCTCAAGAAATGTATGGTAACCAAACCCTTAGGCATTGACCTACAAGTACAAGGTCATGAAAATGTCAAGAGAAACAACTAAATTTTTCCATATGGCTAACAAGTTTCTGTTTTATATTCTTTTTGTGAAATTAAAACCAATTATAGATAACAATGCATATTTTTCATATATGTAATTTTTTTGATGATTTGATTATTTTTTCTATTTTATAATATATTTATGAAGAAACTTGTCCATAAACTTGAAATATCAAGTTTTTGATATTTTTAGAGCTTTTAATTTGTTAATTTTCTTTAAAAAAATTATATGGCATCAATATACATGTTGGCATTATGTTGTCATTGTTGTAAAAAAGGCAATTTGATTGATTTCAAAAGATGTCATTGATGACAGTGGATCAATTTCTAAAAGAATTGCTAAAGAGTGATGGAGAGAAGAGCATGTTTTGAAATGTTGTAAAGTATCTCAAAATGTTGCAATATTGTTATGAAATGTTGTCATTAAATTGTAGAGGTTGTTTCCAAAGGTTTATGGAGGAATTAGAGGGTAGATATGATATGGGTTTTTCAAACCCATTCCAATTATATGGTCTGCATGATCAAAGTTGTATAACAAGCTCATAAATGAATTATTTCTACCTTATGATCAAATTAGGGTTTGGCAACAAAACCCTAGGTCTCAGTCATGGAGCCTTCATAGATTTTGTGTTTGAATGTTGACTAGATATCATCAGAACTATTAGGTACTTAAGTTACAACTTAAGTATTCGAAGTCATCATGGTTATTGACACCTTTTCCTAGCAATTACCCACTCAACATATATCAAATATTTTAAGATTTCCTAGGTCAGGTGTTAAAAATTGGTTCAAGAACATCAACAATTGAGATTGGTGATGGATGATTAAGTAGTTCCTGCATGCCTTCTCTGCATAGGAGTGATGTGATTAGTTGCCTATAGGAATGTTGGGAGATGACACATGTCCAATAGGACCAACAAAAAGTGATGTGCGATGGTAGTGGAGTATGACATTAGAAGAGACAGATGGCCATGTCCTCCCAACCCACTAAGGTTTGGTTGGTCCTTGGATTTTCCCTACAATAGTGCAAGATTTAGTCATGTGTCTAGTGGGACCAACAAACATCAATAAAAGATGGTAAGTGGAGTATAACATTAGGAGGATAGATGACAACATTTTACTGCTTTGTGAGGAACATGGTGGGTCCATGGTTTAGCCCTATGATAGTGCAAAAAGATGACACATGTGCTCAATGATAGGTGGTGATATATGATTACATCATGTGAAGGCTCCTTTACATCATAGAAATTATTTTCACAAAACCCTAATTTGACTAGAGAATAGAAATAAATTGATTTTGAGCTTAATATATGTCCTTCAGATATGCAAATAACACTTTTGGAAAGCTCTCAAAAAACCCATATAAAATCTATATCCTGTTTCCCCCTCCGACCTCTAGAAGTAACCTTTGTAGTAGCATGACAATATTTTGTGACAATTTGCAACATTTTGAGAAACTTTGCAACATTGCAAAAATATGCTCTTCTCTTCATCACACTTCACCAATTTTCTAAAAACTAATCCATTGTTACAAATGACCTTCAAGCTTCCACTTATTTTCCCTTTGACATCAATGAAACCTTTTTACATCAATGACAACATTATATGCCAACATTCTCAAATGGGTATTTTGGATTTTGTGATAAGGGAACAAGGTGAAAATATGGAAAAATAATTTGAGGAAAAGAAGAAGAAAGAGGAAATACTATTATAAAACAATTGGAGATTAAATGTCAGAAGACCAAATATTGATGGCTCTACTACAATAATAAGTGTGTGATCCAATGGAAAAATATTAAGGAGTTTATTACTCAACATAAGCAACTACAACTAGTGGTAACTCTAACATATTTAATTTTCTTACTAATACACCTTTGTGATGCCAAGTGGATCTAACATAGATTTCCCTTATCTAGTAGTTTGAAATGGATGACATATTAGAAATAATATAAGGAAATGACTGTAGACACATAAAATTGACCTAGGCCTGCAAACTTTATTTTCTCCATATTTCTTCTCAACATAATTAAAATATTTAATTATTTTCTATGGTCTAAATTCAACTATTAATTAAATAATTCTGAATTATTTAATTAATCACATCTTTTATTCCTCTTGACTATTTAAATAAATAAATTATATTTAATTTATTTAAATACCTCACTAATTTCTTATGCCTCTCCATAATTAAATAAACTCTTAAATTTATTTAATTATCACTTGCCCACTATTTCTTCCTGATTATTTAAATAATAAAATTTATTTATTTATTTATTTAATTACGTCATTAATTCTCTATGTCCTCTTATAATTAAATAAATTCCTATAATTTATTTAAGTATTATCCACCCTGGCCATTTCTAATTTTAAAGAGAGGCATTTATTTAAATTGTCCACTTACTATTTTCCCACCAAGTAAATAATTTAAAATAATTATTTACTGTCACATGGTCCCATCACTTTTGAATTAAATAAATTTTTAATTCTAAAGGTCAACTCAGTCTTCTAAATCAAATAATTTCAAATTATTATTTGATTCTCCATTTTTTTCTTTTTCTGTGCCCAATATTTCCTCTGGCCACATGCATTTTTGTCCATTAATTTGATTTTTCTAAAATCAAATCTCAACCCTTCATTTCAAATTTTTCCCTAACCCTAATTGTGGGTTGTCACATTTAATTTCAACCATTGATTTTAGGGCATCTTTCAACTTTCAATCTTGGCCATTCATCCAAAATTTTCTTTTCTATAAAAAGGCAATTTTAGCCTCATTTGCACTTCTCTTGACTTTGTGACTTCTTGCTCTTGAGTTCATGTTTCAGACTTAGGCTTGCTTCATACTAGCAATTGTTGAGTAAATTTGCAACTTTAGAATAGAATCCTTCAATATTTTCTTAGGACATAGTCATAGTCATAGGTTTCTCATCAAAAATCTGAGGGAAAATATCTACTTGTAGCAAATGGAGAAGGTGATTCATGGAGGTCATGAAGACTCAGTGAGATTGTTCTTTATTTTTATGCTATTTTCTTCCATTGGTCTTCATTGTTTAGCTAAGGTTATTTTAGGCATATGTTTCCATGCTAACCTAATATTTTCCCTTAGCTACATTGGTGAACTCGATGCGAAAAACACATTTTTACAGATTTTGGTATAGATTTTTCATGTTTTTGTAGGTACAAGTACGAAACGCCACAAGTGCAACTTTTTGAGCTGCATTCGATGTGTTGCGATACATCTACTTTCTAGAATGACACATTCACATTTTTGAGACACATCTGATAACCCAAATGACACATCTACTTTGTTGCAACACATCTGCTATGTAGAAGGATGCATCTGCCTGGTAAATTTTTCTTTCAATGTTGCAATGCATTTGCTATGCAGAACGATGCATATACCTGGTAAAATTTTATTTTTTAGGTTTTCACATAATTTTCTAGATTTCTTCTTTCAGTTTAGTAGGTTAGAGATTTTTGGGGTTACTAATATGTTGTTTACATCATGTGGAAAGTTGGTAGAGTTTGTTTGTTGATTTTTTATAACTCTTTTTACAATCCTAAATCAAACAAACACACAAACTACAACTTGCATTCAAATTTCATTGGATTAAAATGAACATGCATTCACTCATGGTCTTAAAATGAACAAAAATTGCATTGAAACTCATCAAGGCTAAAATCTGCATGCATCTTCATAACATTTGGTTTAAAAATAACCCCTTGTTTGTCTCACATTAAGTTGGGTTTTAAAAATGAACAAGTGTCTTGGGTATCTTGTGGTGTAGTGATATCCTCTTAAGTGTGTATGCAATTATCTTGCACTTTGTACGATCTTGAGAAACAAAAAAACTAAGAGGTTATTACTTTACCACCCCCACATTTCAATTTGGGCTTTAAAAATGAACAAACTTGTGAGTGTGAGTTGAAAGTTTTGTGTATGCAATCTCCTCGTGCCTTAGTACGATCTTGGATGAACAAAAACAAATCTTTAAATTTTATTTTGTGTTAACCTTAGAGGGGCGTGCCTCAAAATAGGGAATGACTCCAACTATTTTTTCGATCAGGCTGGTATATAAAAGGATAAGACTATACCATCAAGTCCTCATGCTATGTAGGCCTTAGCTGTGTAGTGTCATTCAAAAATAGGTACCTACCTTTTCTTTTAAAGGTTTAAGCACCCCTAGTAGAGTGATTAAAGCCTTAATGGCTTGCTATATGCTCACAAGGTTCTGTGTCCCCGAGTATTCACTAGAACCCTCTTGTGTATTTTTCTAAAAACCCTTTTATTCACTAGTGTAGCAACGGTTGTTGCCAAGGCACCCACATTCTCATAGTTCTTAATAGAGGTGAAGAGCCTATCATGGGAGATTTATGAGGGCTCGAAGCTTGGTTGACTCGAGAAGTGAGTGCAATGTAAGGGGGAGCCAGTGTGGCCAAGCTTCTAAGTCACCTGCTAAGAATAAGTGTAGCTAGAGTAAAATCTACACAGGATCTAGTGAATATATTCCTTGCCAACCCTAGGTTTGTGCTTGTCTTCCTTGTGTTTGTTTTAACATTAAAAGACAAAAACATGTGTTTTTCAAGTGTTTTCTAAACCAATTAACACATAATCATCCTTCACAAATCTAGAATAACACATTTAAACTGAAACAACCTCAAAAATCTACCAAAAAAATTGCAAGGAAACTAGGCTTTAGACTCTATGCAATGCATCCGAGACTTTGTAATGCAATCAACCTACTAAACCACATTTTCTAGCTTAAACAACACATTTGACTGTGTTGCAATGCATTTTATTTCCAGAACAACACAGTTGATTTTCTGAACTGCATCTGTGACTTGAAACAATGCTTATGATTAACTGCAACGCATTTGATTCCCTGCAATGCATTTGAACCTGAAATGATGCAATTTCCTGGCATTTAGGAAAAACGCTGTTACTGGCCAAAACCAAGACCAAACATTTTCAATCTGCTACCAAACATCTTTTTCTAGTGGTCTCTATTCAAATCTAGAAAAAAGAATTGCTCAAATCTCCCATCTTTACATCTTTTAGCTTGCATTTTACCATAGACCCACCTTTGCAAATTTTTAGTTGCCTCTTAGGATCCATCATCATTTCTAGCATAAACAAGCTCTTAGGTCTTCATTTTTGTAGACTTTAGAATTGGAAACTTGCCATACTTTGCAAAATCTTTGCCTTCAAAAGTAGGTTATCATTAGACTTAGTCAAAATCATTTCCTTTAGTCATTGTCCTTTTGTGAGACCTTTCCAACTCATAAGTGTAGTTAGGAAACCTCACTTTTTCATCTTGTTCTTTCATTTAGTCCTACCAAAAATTCCTTTGATGATCCAAATTGAGACATTGACCAAGCTTTGAGTGGTTAATAAACCTTTCTTAAAAGTCCACAAAAATTTATCACACCTTAAACATTTGAATTTTGCATAACATACCTAAGACACTTTGGTCTTACATCCTTCATTCTAGTCCTCATTTTGCATCCCTTATTCCAAAAATTGAAAAAAAATAGTGTCATACCTTTCATTTTAGTCTTTCATTATCACCTTGCATTATAGCATTCCTTATTCCTAAAAATCCAAAAATAGTGTCATATCATTCCCATTCCTAGGTTTAGTTGTCATTCATTCTCCCTCATTTTGAGAAAATCATTATATGTTTGAGACTACGCTCCAAAGGAAAAGAAGACAAATGGACCCTTTTCGACAAGACACCAACCCCTACAACTTTTCTAATGACATCAACCTAAACACAGACATGGGGGCACCATTCATCAACCCTTTCAATGACATGAACATGGCATCTTCCTCATATAATCCCTTTGAACAATTTATACGTAGAGATGAAAATGGACAAGTATTCATGGAAGACCTAGAAGATACTACCCAAAATCCTGATGTGGCTTCTTTTGTGGAGGAATTACTCTTGCAAGACTCTGAGAGATATTTAGCCATGCTTTTGCACCAAGGGGCCCAATTTCCACAAGGGTTTGACATTAACACCTTAAGAGAAACATCTCCCAATCATAATGTAAACAATAATGCAAACATTACCTCCAACACTAATCAACCCCAACATAATGCAAACAATACCTTTATCGGTGCCTCCACACAAAGAGCAACGAACACCATCAATGCCACCTCTAATGGAACTTCCACTCAAAATACTTCTAATATGGTCAACACAACATCCATTGTGGGAATATCAACTATAGAACAAGCTACATCACAAGCTACCCCATAGATATCAACAATTCCTTCACAAACTATTGGGGCCACCTTTGTGTCTTCTACCAATACAGTGGGGAAAAATTCATCAAACCTTTTATTTAGAACTTCATCTAGTGCTATGGGAATGACATCATCAAGCCTTATACTTGGGTCCTCAACTAATGCCATGGGAACAAACTCATTGAACCCCTTTGGGAGGAACAAATGATGAACTACCATTCCAGGACCTCAACCAAATGTTAATACTTCATCACAAATCAATACCAACACTAATATCCCCCAAAGACAAAACACCAATATTCCACATGGCCACATTTACCAATTTGGACAAGGTAACCAAATAACACAACACATGACTCCATTTGGACATCAAAACACTCAAGGACAACATATTCTGCAAATACAAGCTAACACTGTTGGAATGCATATTCCTACATATGTGTCACATATTCATACAAAACAATGCATTCCTAATCAAAATTCTCAATACCAACAAGTTCCAAACCAAAATACATCATACATTGTGCAAAAAAATTAGAACACATCATCACAAGAAATGGGAACACATGGAATATCCATCACCAGCATGTGTGACACCACAAACAACCCCATAATAGATGCACTCACAACTCAACTTGCAACCTTACAAAAAAAAAATGGAGAACATGCAATTGCAACACAAAAAGACCCACACATCATACAACTTATGTCCATACCCATTTGACATGAGTTTATGCCACAAATCCCTCTAGGGTATGTGGTACCCAACTTCTCCAAATACAAAGGCAAGACAAATCCCCTTGAGAACATAAGAGAATTTACAACCAATTGGATGGATTTTGCATATGAGTAGACCTATTTGATGAGACTCTTCCCTAGGATTTTTGTAGGTCCCACACTTGAATGGTTTTCTACCTTTCCCAAAGGAATAAAGTCATGGGAAGAACTTTCTGATAAATTTGTACAAAATTATTCCTATAACATTGACACCAATGTTACCATCTCTAGTTTATGTATGACTACCCAAGAAGACACTCGCTAGAAATTCATCCCATTTTTCCAAAGATGGTAGGGTTTGGCAAGTCAATGCCCCAACAAGATACTAGAAAAGGAAAAGGTAAACATGTTTGTCCAAAACCTTGTTGGCCCATTGAGATACAATTTGCAAGTTCATTGTTGCACCACTTTTGTAGACCTTGTCAAAAAAGGATTCCAACTCAAAAAATCCCTTATTGATAAAGGAGAACTTAAATATGGCAACAAGAACACAAATTCAAACCCATCTACTGACAAAAGAAAATATTGGGTAAAAAAAAAACATACTATCAATGATGGCATTGTTGTTGCTAAAGAAGTAAACGTGACATGTCCTCCAATCATGCTCAAAGGAGCTCAACCAAAAAATGCACCATTGACCACACCAACACCTACCACAAATTCCATCCAAAACAATCAAAATAATCAAAACCTAGGGCAACCATGTCAAACCAGAAAATTTCCAAGAAGATGCACATACACCGCCTTAGGTGAACCAATTGAAGTGGTCCTTAAGAAGCTCCTCCAAAACAACATCACATTGCTGGAATCTAAACCATATGACCCTAGACAATTCAAGCCATCATGGTGGGATGATAATGCATTCCAAAATTACCACTAAGAAAAAGGGAATAAAACCTCTTCTTGTAGACAATTAAGAAATCTTGTACATGATCTTATTGAAAATCATACCATTGAACTAGACGATCAACAATTTGCTTCAAACTCGGACCATACAATCATAAAACCCACTGTAGGATCATGGTTCAAATAATCCCTCTATGTCAGGTCCAAAGAATAACAATCAATCCAATTACACTCACACCACCTTTGATTATTCTAGTGAACCCATCATTAACCACCTCTGAGCTACTAGGGAACATGTCAATACTATCACCATTAAAAAAATCCCTAAGTATAATGTCACCACCCGTGGATGCAAAGTCACAATAGCCAGTCCTCCTTCTAGACAACCAAAGATCACAATACTCGGTCCATCTACCAAATAGTCACAACCCAAAGGACAATTTAATCATATTGAACAATTAGGAAAAAAACCCACTCAAATCTCCATACTTGAGCTACTGTGCATCTCTCCTACACACAAAGCCATATTTGATAAAACCTTACAGGAGTCTTATGTCCCAAATGACATTGATGTCAACCAATTTGAAGCCATGGTGGGATACTTGACCACTCCCCATCACATTACCTTTTTGGACCAAGACTATTCTTCACCTAAACCATCTCACAATGACGCACTGCATATCAAATTCTTCATCCATAAACATAAGGTTAGACGAGTCTTAGTAGATGGTGGAGTAGGATTGAATATATGCTCCCTAAAACTGCTCAAAGCTATAGGATTCTTTGATGCTTGTGTGGATGTGACCAAAAGCATTTTCATAAAGGAATACAATGATGAGGAACACCCCTCTAGGGGCATTATCACCCTTGTTATTTGGGTAGGGCCAGTCATTGTAGATACAACATGTCAAGTATTGGATCTTAAACTACCTTACAACATCTTGCTTGGTCAACCTTGGATCCATGCCTTAAAAGTCATACCATCCACTTACCACCAATGCTTGAAATCTCCTTTTGATGGAACTGAAATTACCATACCTAGAGATCCTGATCCTTTCCAGTATTGCACCAATTTGAGAGGTATTTCAGAACAAAGTTCCAATTAACTGTGAAGCTTCAACATCCACTTCTTCCAAATACATCAACCCATCTACACTCACCAAACCATCTACATTTTCTCCTTTGTCTTCTGCCATACCATCTTCTACCATCCTCCTAAGTGGTGACCCTAATATCAAGATCCAGGACCAAGGGTGTGGAGAATACAAATTGAACATGACCTATTGCATCACTAAAATACCCAAGTCTCCAAAATCTTATGGTAGGCTATGTTTCAAAATAGAGCCTAAAGAGATTTTTAAAGTCCGTCTGAAAATGACTCTCACAAAATGGAGGGAATTGAACATGGAAGACATTAAAGACATATTAGGATGTATTTACAAAGAGATAGAAGGCCTACATCCCTTACCAGTATAACAATATGGAAAAGGCTATGACAGAATGAAGGAAAAAGGATATGGTGAAACTAGTGGCCTTGGCAAAGACAAGACTGGAAGAAGGGAACCTATAATGCCTTCTATGAGACTAAAGTATCTAGGGTTAGGGTTTGGGTTAATCAAAACTAATGATCCACATACCAATATACTATCAGATCAGAGCGTGAATGTTTCTAAAAGTGTCAAGACAATCGAAGATTCCTTTACCAAAACTGATTCACATAAGTGGGAATTTGGTTTTGAAAGATCCTTAAGTGACTATTGCCTTGATGACATGTTTCTAGAACCTAGCGAGATTTCCTTTGATGAAATATTCAAACAAATGTTTAAAGCTGGATTTCCTAAGGACACTCCTAAAGTCCCATTGAAAAGAGAAGAATGGGTAAGACTTTTTTGGCCTTATGATGATGACAAACATAGATCTTCATCTAATCCTATTGACCATCATCCTGAATCACCTGTCTAGCCATCTGAATGTATTGACCATCATTCTGACTCATTTGATTAGCCACATGACACTATTGATCATGATTTCGATCCATTTGTCCCCTATTTTTCCAATGAGTCCGATTTTCCTAAATCAAATGAATATAACTACTCAATAGGATCTGAATGGGACTTTGAGGATGACAATTCCATCTTTACCTTTTCCGCATCATTCAACATGCTTTCCACATTATCCCCTCCTTTTTCCAACATTGATGATGGTATCTCCCTTGTCTACCCATAGCTTATTGACTGGGATCAACAAGGCCTGCCCACTATGGACATTTTTCAGAATGACAAAGCTATTGTAGAATTTAGGGGACTCCATGAAGGCATACCAATTGGGGACCATAAAGCTAGATTCACTATAGATTTGGATTTTGTAGCATATTTTGGGGAGATTATACAATCCTCCAGTCATAAAAATAATAAAAAGTAAAACAAAAAAAAGAAACGTCTTTAGGAGAAAACTGCAAGGCACCTTCTAACGATACAAAAGTAAAAATAAAGGATGTATCCAAGGGTGAATACCTCTTTGAGGTACCCAAGGATGGAGGATTGGAATCTCTCCCTGTTACATAGGAAAAATAAGCAATGCTCATTGAGGACACCATAGAAGTTGACATAGCCACAACAGAGGATCCCAAAAAGGTTCTCTTTGCTACATCATTAACAAAAGAAGAAAAACTTGAATTCCAAAAGTTCTTTGCAGAACATAAGAGTAACTTTGCATGGTCCTATGTCAATATTCCAGAATTAGATCAAACATTAGTCTTGCACCATCCACCTTTATTGGAAGATTCCATACTAGTCAAACAAAAATTGTGAAAGATGCACCTGCAAATTACCTTGTTAGTCAAAGTTGAACTCAAGAAGTTGCTAGACACAAGGTTCATAAGATCAATAGACTATGTAGACTGGATTTCAAACCTTGTGCTTGTCACTAAGCCGAATGGTCAAATATGCATCTGTATAGACTTCTGCGATCTAAACAATGCATGCCTGAAAAATAACTTTCCACTTCCGAACATAGAAATCATTGTGGATCTGACCTCAAGGTATGATATGTTGTCCCTCATGGATGGTTTCTCGGGTTACAACCAAATTTAGATTGCCCCAAAAGATCAACATAAAACAACATTCACTTGTCTCTAGGGTACATATTGTTGGAATGCCATTCCTTTTGGCTTAAAGAATTTAGGTGCCACATATCAATGAGACATGACAATAATATTTCATGACCTCATGCATACACTAATGGAAGACTATGTGGATGACCTCTTGGAAAATTCTTTGACATGTGGTGATCAACTCAAAGTGCTGGATAAAATCTTCAAAAGGCTGGAAGAGTACAAAGTCCATTTGAACCTTAAAAAGTGTGTCTTCGGTGTCACTTCAAGAATTTTTTTTGGGTACATAGTTTCTTTCCGAGGCATTGAAGTGGATCCCGCTAAAGTGAAAGCAACATTAGACATTCCTCCACCAAAAGGAATCAATGAGCTAAGGAAATTGCAAGGAAAACTAAAGTCTATTTGAGGCTTCATTGCACAACTAGCAGACAAATTCCAACTGTTTCAATATCTATTGTACAAAGGTATCCCCTTTGTGTGGACTGACAAGTGTCAAGCAGCCTTCCAACAAATAAAATACTATCTATTAACACCACCTATCTTGATGCCTCCCATCGAAGGAAAACCTTTGATTCTATATATTTTGGCAACCACTTCAGCAATAGGGGCATTGCTTGCAGAAAATGACCATGATGAAAAAGAAAGAGCTATATACTACATCAATCGTACATTGGTTAGATATGAACTCAATTGCAAACCCATTGAATGTGCCTATCTTGCAGTTGTCTTCACCACCTAGAAGTTAAGAAATTACATGCTTAATCACAAGACACAACTAGTAGCAAAGATTTATCCATTAAAGTATCTTCTTAGCTGAGCGACGTTAACAGGTTAATTGGAAAAATGGGTTATGATACTAAGTGAGTATGACATACAGTACATGGAATGAAAATATATAAAAGGAAAGGTAATAGTCAATCAACTCACTGATGCACCTGTACAAGGAAATCACCCATTGGTAGTAGACTTCCCTGATGAGTCCATCTTTCATGTGGAGCCTAAATCACCTTGGAAGCTCTATTTTGATGGGTCTCATATTGGTCATGGCTTGGGAGTGGGTATACTATTCATCACACCACAAGGGGACTCCATTCCTAAGTCATTCTAAATCACCTTTCCTTGCACAAACAATGTCACTCAATATGAGGCACTTGTCATAGGACTCTAAATGGCTATCAAATGGAAAATTAAAATACTCGTAGTTTATGGCGATTCTCAGTTCATCATCAACTAGGTGAATGATGAATATGACACCAAGGATGAAAAGTTGTTACCCTCCAAATGCATGGTTGATAGATTTCAGTCATATTTCCACATACTTGCTTTTGAGAAAATTCCTAGGGCACAAAATAAGGTAGTAGATGCAATGGCTACAATTGGATCTCTTCTATACATTCCCAGTAACGTGTCACAATTTGAATTCTTAGTGTAGTTCAACTATTGGTTCCTGCATATGATATTCTTGAGTTAGAAATGGTTTGTGAGCTTGTTGGTACCAATTCTCTTTGGTATCAAGACATCTATGACTACCTCCAATCCCAGACACTCGCACCAAAACTTTCCAATAACCAACATAAATCCTTCATCCACAAAGCCAGCTGTTACACCATCATCAGTGACACCTTATACTAACACAACTTTGACAATACCCTTCTTCGATGTCTCAACACTGATGAAGCATGAACAACCTTACATGAGGTACATGAGGGTATATGCGGATCTCATACAAGTAGCCCAACCTTAGATAAGAAATTCATGAGACTTGGGTATTATTGGATGACAATGGAAAAAGATGCTCTTCAATTTGTAAGAACATGTTGTCAATGTTAAGTACATAGTGATCTAATTCATGCACCAACAGAAGAACTTCGGCCCATTACTTCACCATGGCCCTTCGCACAATGGGGACTTGACCTCATGGGTAAAATCCATCCCACCTCATCCAATGGCCATAAATTCATTATCAACACTATTGAGTATTTCACCAAATGGATCAAAGCCATTCCCCTTATACACATAACCGATAAGAAGAT
Source organism: Sequoia sempervirens (assembly GCA_007258455.2). Taxonomy (NCBI): domain Eukaryota; kingdom Viridiplantae; phylum Streptophyta; class Pinopsida; order Cupressales; family Cupressaceae; genus Sequoia; species Sequoia sempervirens. The sequence continues at coordinate 527,991,940 of VDFB02000015.1, read as the reverse complement.
TTCCAAATTTATCCTTAATTACATCATCTACTGGTATGGTGTTCCATAGTCCATCATCATACACAATGGTCATCCCTTCAAAAATTAAGACATCCGTGAGCTTTGTGAATGCCTCCACATTCAATGCCATTTCTCCATGCCCTATTACCCACAAGGGAATAGTCAAGCTGAGGTTTCTAATAAAATAATTATCAAAATTCTTAAGAATACCATCAATAACACTAGCTATGACTAGCATTTACAACTTAATCCCACTCAATGGGCCTACCACACCAGCACCCGCATGCCCATGAGAGCCACTCCCTTTGCCTTGATCTTTGGAGCATAAGCCATCTTTCCCATCAAGGTTGAAATTCCCTCCCTCAATGTCTCCATGAAGGGCTTGATTGATGATGAAGAGTACCAAAAATCACGACTGCATGAGCTAGAAATGTTAGAAGAATTAAGACAAAATGCCTTGAATCAGTTACAGGCATATCAAAATTTCCTTTGCCACAGTTATAACAAGAGAGTTATGGTGCAAAAATTTGACATTGGAAACTTGGTATTAATTCCAAATCCTAACAATCACTATGATTGAGAGAAGCCTGACAAGTTTGATCCTAATTGGTTGGGCTCTTACATCATCACTACCACATTTAGTTTTGGAGCTTACCAGCTAGCTACTCTAGATAGTGAAAATTTGACAAAACTCATCAATAGCTTGCATCTTCATATATTCTACACATAGCATTAGGGAGCTTGGATGAAAACTAGAAAAATACAAAAAAAATGTCACCCTAATGAAAACCTAGCAAACGGGCATTTTCGTGGCACCAAAAAATTCAAAAAAATATCAAAAATAGTAAAGAGAAATAATTCATCCAATAGTATGAACCACTTCAATGGTGCTTTGGATAAGTACCATGGTGAAAACTTGGAAAATAGGTGTCATGTGTAGTCAGTCTTTGCTTCGCCATCTACTTTCACTCCATCTACCTTTGTCCATAATAAATATCCAATTTTCTAACACCCTCGCAACACTTGTCATGACATCCTACCATTTCTTTCCATGGCTGACAATGGTTGACATCAGGTCTTGTGTACCATCCATCTTTCACCTTGAGCACATCCTTTTTCATCTATTTTAACTTGGCTATTCCTTGATCTAACTAGGGGAAATACTTTATCACTTGACTGCAGTAGGTATCACACATGGTGCTGTCAATAAAAAATGTCCTGAAAAAAATCATAAAAATCAGAAAAAGTCCTAAAAAAGCCATAAAAATCATAAAAAGTCCTAAAAAAATCCCTAAAAACTAGAAAAAGATCTGAAAAAAATCCCTAAAAATCAACAAGTGTCCTGAAGAAATCCAAAAAAATAAAAACATGGCAAAAATCCCAAAAAAATAATCAAAATTCCATGTTAATTATGTCAGTCTTTGTCATTATCGAACTATGTTGTCTCTGCGCATTCGCTACATAGGCAAGGATCATCTTTGAGCCATCAAGACATTATGTCAGTCCTTTTAGGTTTTCCAAAATAAAATCATGACTCAATCTTTAATCAATTAAGACAAATTCATTGGTTGTGTCGAACTACAAGATCTTTGAGTGTATGATGTAGGCAAGGCCATCAATCAATGAGCCCCTAAGACCGCACTAGGTCAGTCCATTAGGGTTCATGACACTACACTATCACACACATCAGATGCCTTCAAATCAAACAAATTCCTTGGCATCCTAAAAATTACAACTCCTAAAACAAACTTTGGCAATCATTTAATCAACATTTCAACTACATTGGCATGTCAACACAGGCATGTGGTCAATTCAGTCATCTAGTCAACTTTGGTCAAACTATCATAACAAGTCAACTTGTCAAAATTTTGGTTATTCTTCAGATGTATCCTTCTGAAGAACAAATCTTGTCATTTATTTATGCTTTAGGATATGTCTTTCTGAAGCATCGTCACTATCATCTAGCATTTTGAGGGATTCTCTTGACATTTGAGGATCGATCCTCTCAACATCAACATCATTCAAGATGTGTCCTTCTTGAATTTGGCATTACCCAACATCTATCACACATAAACCTAGACATCCTCAAAACCTAACATCTTGACATCAAAACACTTGACATTCAGACACACTTGGCCAACACTTTAGAAAACACTATTTTTTTTGTCTTATTTGTCCCTTGATTTTTCATCATGCTAGTAGTTCCTCAAGGATGTCTTGACAACAAGATTTTGAGGAGCAACAACGTATAATGATGATTTTCTTGTCTTGTATTTTTTAGACTGTCATGTTGCTAGTTTCCTCGAGGATGTCCTGACAATAGGATTTGGAGGAGCAATGATGTATCATGATGATTGTTTTGTCTTGTATCTCTTGTTTGTGGTTAGTTGTGACAAAAAGACTAGGGCAACTGAGCTTCTAGTATGAGTCATGATCATCTTTGTCTGCAATTGCTAGTTCTATGTGATCTGGTACAACCTTGCACACCATTGATCCATGTCATATCATGGTGTTTTTTGGCCATTACAATAATCCTCCCAATAATGATTAGAGAAACATCTATTAGTTCTTTGGTAATATATTGAAGGATTCTTTCTCCGCACTAACATCCATCTCCTTTTGTCTAGTCATTTCTCTTCTTTCACCTTCTGATGATATCTTGTTACATACAAAAATATAATGGCATACATAATTATATATAGACATTGCATTAGTGCATTAAATATTTAATCCATTCACATATGTGCATTCACATCATTAGCATACATACATCATTTGCATCAATTCATTTGCATTCACATAACATATAAGTGCATTAAAATTTTTCATACATCATCCATATAACTAATGCATACACATTTAGGATCATAACATAAATCATCACATGTCACATTATCCATACATACATAATCATACATCAATGCATCCATAATCATAAACATGGAATCACAACATTACACATACATATAGAACATCATCATCATCATCATAGAATAACCATCATACATAACAAACTATCATCATGGAATATAATCATAAATAACCATCATAAATGCATAAATCACATCACATAGACATAATGACATCATAATGCATCACAACATAACACATAGCATATAGTCCATGCAAAAACTACACCATATATATATATATCTCAAAATCATGTCATAGGATGGAGTCTCGAGGTATCCTAAAAATAGATATCATAGGCTCAATGGTCAATATACCAAATGTCTTAACATAATGACAAGATAACAATAAAAATTTCCCTAAACAGTACTCTCATCATCCCCTTGAGGTGAAGAATGGGGTGATTGATGCTCTATGATTGGCACTGATGGTATATGTGAAGACATGGCAGGCTAGGTCTGTGAGGCTAATGGATCAATGATAGGTGGTTGGCTATGGTGAGACTTGTGTCCTAATTATACTGATGATGACTGTGACTGGACCTGTGCCCGAATGAATACCTATGACCTATGTCCTGAGGATTGCCCAGATGAAGTAGATCCACCCACACTATTCTAGTTGTGGTTGCTATGACTCCTACTATTGCCACTACCTATCCCAGTCTGAGTCTGAGTCAAACTAGGATCCTGCTGCTCTGCCGACACTACCCTCTCATAAAGCATCTTGCATTTTCCTTGGCTCGACTCACCCTGGCCAACTCCCTGGTGATCTCTCCCACTGGTCCAGTGCACAGCTGCGTAAACTCTGAACACTAGCTCTATGACTCATGTTTTCTAATCACAACATGATCCTGCTCCAACCTCATTAACTCCAACTCTACCTCTAGGGTCTTGATCCATGATGAGGCCTCATCCAATCTACTCTACATATCAGCTAGTCATTGATCCATTGTAGCATCTTGAGGAATGGTGGCCTCCCTACTACATCCTCCCCATCCACTATCTAATCTTTGAGTTGTCTCTCAACCTCATCCATATCATCCTCCCCAATAATATCAACATCCTCGTCTCCCCCTATCTCCTCCTCTCCACCAACATCCAACACCTCCTCTCCAATATGCACATTGTCCTCCCTCGACATCTCTCCCTCTAGCTGCTCTTCCTCTTCTCTCACTTCCTCTTGACAACCCTTCTCCACCTATCGGCCCTCCTCTTGATGAACCTCTCTCTCCTCCTCCTCCCCCTCACCTACATCACAAATAGGTGATAGTGGTGCTTTCCCTACTCATTGCTGCACCCTCTTGGCCTACCTCCCACCATCTCCTCCTCTCCTCCTCCTCCCACCATCACCACCATCACCACCATCTGCTCTGTCCCCTCCACCATCCCCTCCACCCCCATCTCCTCCACCCCTCCCCTTTTCTCCTCTACCTTTGTCCCTACCTCCATCTCTCCCTCTCCCCCTGATGCCATCCATGCCTCCTCACCTTCCTCAACAAACCCATGGTATCACTACTCAACAATCAACTGGTGCTAGCTGGTCAAGATCTATTAAAGAGAGTGTCTAGTGAGTCTTCCACCATGCATCATAGTCAAGAGTCATCCCCATATCTGCTAGACCCCAACTCCATGCCCATTATTGTACCACCAAACTATCAATCTACTACTTTTCTAATGGCACTAATATCATAGGTCCCCACATGGTCTCTTGTGATTGATGTGCATACTTGGCTATGCCCACAAGAACATCCTGCTACTCCTTGAGTTGTTGTACTACTTGTTGGGGTAGGTACATCTCAATGATAAGCTAAGACTGAACTATATCACTGATCAAATATCAAAACTATCTACAAAATGATAGGTGATCCTCTTGTTCTGCCCACTCTTTGTGATGCAGGAGCATCCAGTGGTGTAAGGGCAATCTTGCATCACCCAAAAATAGTTTAATTTCAAGTTTCTCTATTTATAGATATTTTTACATTTTTGGATACTCTTTTCATCATAATGAAATTTCCAATTTATGGTTTTTATTCTCTTCCTGGGTTGAAAGATATTGCAGTTTTAGTTTCCCAAATTTGTACCTAAAAATATTTTGAGTTAGATTTGAGGCACTTAGAGTTCCTAGAATGGCCTTGAAACTTGTTTAAATCAGCATAGCTAACTTTGAGCACATTACTGACTTCGAGACCTTTCCAACGGTTCAAACGGTTTGTGAATCAGAGTCATAGATCAAAAGTTATGGCCCCGGAAAGTTGGCATACTTTCTAGAAGATACAATTGCAAATGTTCTTTTGAAATTTAAACTTCAAGTTGTAATTTTCGGCCTCAAAGCACCTAAACTCAAATTTGAATGTTGTTTTGTCTCCACACAAAAGAGGTGCTCTATTTATGGGCGGGTTTCTAATTTTTGGGTAACTTTTTGGGGACAGGCTCGCATATTGCGAGAAGGTGATTTTGTAGCTTTCTGTAACTTGCATGTGTTGTAAAACTTCAGGATTTGAGATCCTCTACATGTAAGAAGCTCCATTTTTTGAATAATAAAATTATTCCCTTATTTGTGGGTTATTTTCTAAGTCTCAGGCTGTGCCCTTATCAAGTGGTATCAGAGCGGGTTTTCTTGAGCGTGTGGACAAATCGCCGATCATAAGGTAGTTCGCATCAGGACCATGGTTGTGGGTTGAGGTCAAGAAAGATGCCTCCAAAAGTGATGCCTGGTAGGTGTGGTGGTGCCAGAGGTGGTTGAGGTGGCAAAAATGCTGGTGGAAGAGATGCACTGGTAGCCCTCCAGAGATAGATTGATGCGTTACAAGAGCAGTTGAGAAGAGGGTTAAACCCGAGGGAGGAAAGTAAGGATGAAAGAAAGGAAGAAGGTTCAGATATAGAAGAGGAAGAAGAAGCAATTGATCAAGACCAAATGCGGCTAATAAGGGCCATTTTGAAGATCAGAAAAAGACCTAGAGCAGAAGTCCCTAGTTATTCTAGAAGTCTAAACCCGAAAGAGTTGATCGACCTGATCAACAAGCTAGAAGAATATTTTGAGTATGAGGAAATAGAGGACCCAGTTCGGGTTAAGTTTGCGAAAATGAAGCTAAAGGGCCATGCTAGTATTTGGTGGAAAGAGGTCCAGCTAGAAAGAAATTGAAGAGGAAAAGGAAAGATCACCAGATGGGATCTCATGGTAGAGAAACTCAAGAAGCAGTTCATACCAATGGACTACGAGTTAGATATATTGAAGAAATTGCAAGGGTTGAAGTAAGGAATTAGATCTGTGAAAGAATATACTAAAGATTTTCACAAGATAATCATCAGAACGGGTCACACCGAGGCCAATAAGGAGAAGGTAGCCCGATATATTAATGGGTTACAACCAAGCATTTAGGACGAGTTAAGCCTAGTCAGAATGACCACCATTGAGGATGTGTATTAGTTTTCTCTGAAGGTGGAAGAGAAGTTGAACAAAAGATTTGATGGCAAGCAAAAAGGACAAGGAGGTCAAAGCAAAAGGGGCAATGGAAGACCATCAAGAAGCTGAAATGATGATGAAAAGAGAAGTGAAGATGTGGGTACCAGTCAAAGCCAAAGGAATGAAAACTTCTACCACCTTCATGATCAAAACAATGGTGATAGAAGAGGTAGAGGACAACGGAGATATGGACCAGGATCTTGAAGAGGTGGTTTCAGAAGAATGTTTTTCTAGTGTGGTGAAGAAGGGCATCGAGCCTATGAATGTCCACAACACTAAGGAAGGGCAGACAAAAGTCCAGAAGGTCGTGGAAGGGTTGTGCATGCAGATGAGGAGGACCAATCTGAACATTCAAATGATGTTGAAAGGGGAGAAGCCCTAGTGATTAGGAGAGCCCTGGTGACTGAGGAAAAGGAACCAGAATAGAGGAAGAATCTATTTCTCACAAGGTACAAGTGTGAAGGAAAATGTTGTGATGTCATTATTGATGGTGGGAGCACCGACAATTTGGTGTCAGAAGAGATGGTCACAAAGTTGAAGCTGAAGAGGGAAAGGCATCCGCATCCATATTAGATTTCATAGTTGTAGAAAGACCACAAAGTTTTGGTCAATGAGCAGTGCCTAGTAAAGTTCAAGATCAAGAGCTACCATGATGAGGTAATCTGTGATATCATCCCCATGGATGCATGTCACATGTTGTTGGGGAGGCCGTGGTAGTTTGATAGGCAAGCTATACATGATGGCCATGCAAACACTTGTTCCTTGACAAAGGATGGGGTTCGTCACAAGTTGAAACCCCTAAAGGAGACTGAAGAAAAGGTATGCAATAGTGCTAGAATTTGTTATGTAGATGGAAGAAATTTTTTAGAAGGTATGAAGCATGAGCGTGTGTGTTATTAATTGATTCCTAGAGTGAGTAAGGTGAATAGTGAGAAGGTTCTAGAAGAAGTTTCTGGGATGTTGGATGAGTTTCAGGATATTGTTTCGATAATTTACCGAGGGTTTACCACGAATAAGGAAGATCAGTCATCAGATTGACTTGATTCCTAGAGCCAGTTTACCAAATAAGGCAGCTCATAGAATGACTCCAGCAGAAAATGAGGAGTTGAATAGACAAGTTCAAGAGTTGTTGAGAAAGGGTTTGATACGGAAGAGTTTGAGTCCATGTGCAGTACCTGCAGTACTAGCACCAAAGAAGGATGGGGAGTGGAGGATGTGTACAGATTCTCGAGCCATAAACAAGATAACAATCAAGTACAAATTTCCCCTACCAAGGATGGATGACCTGATGGACTATTTGAGTGGAGCTCAGTACTTCACAAAGATTGATTTGAAGAGTGGATATCACCATATCTGGATTCGAGAGGGAGATGAATGGAAGACTCCCTTCAAGACCAAAGAGGGCCTGTACGAGTGGTTAGTCATGCCTTTTAGGCTAACCAATGCACCAAGCACATTCATGCAGCTCATGAAGGAGGTACTAAAAGAATTTCTGGGAAGTTTTGTTATTGTGTATTTAGATGATATTTTGATTTTTAGTAAGACGTTGGATGAGCATCTGATGCATATTTGAAGAGCCTTCGAGAAGTTAAGAGAAGAGAAATTGTTGATTAATCTGAAGAAGTGCAATTTTGTGAAGAGGGAGTTAGTGTACTTGGCATTTGTTGTCTCAACAGAAGGTCTCAAGATGGACCCAGAGAAGGTGAAGGCTATTATGGAATGGCCTACCCCAAGAAATGCTACTGAGGTGAGATTTTTCCATGGTTTGGCTAGTTTTTATAGAAAGTTCATTAGAAACTTTAGTAGTATTTGTGGACCCCTGACTGAAACAATGAGAGGGAATAGAAAAGAATTCAAGTGGAGCACTGGAGTGGCAAAGAGTTTTGAACTGTTTAAGTAGAAGGTGACAGAACAACCTATTCTATCCCTCCCAGACTTCAACAAGGTGTTTCAGGTGGATTGTGATGCCAGTGGTTGTGCCATTGGAGCAGTGTTGAGCCAAGAAGGTAAGCCCATTGCCTATTTCAGTGAAAAGTTAAATGATGCCAAGAGAAAGTATTTTGTATATGATCAGGAATTTTATGCAATAGTTCAAGCATTAAAGAAATGGTGACATTATTTGTTGCCGAAGGAATTTTTTCTATATACTGATCATCAGGCCTTGTAGTACCTAAATAGTCAGGGAAAATTAAATTAGAGGCATATGAAATGGGTAGAGTTTTTGCAGAGTTATACCTTTGTTTTGAAACATAGGAGTGGGAAGTCAAATAGGGTTGCAGATGCCTTAAGTAGGAGGCATACATTGATGACAAAGATGCATATTGAAGTGGTTGGGTTCAATGAACTTAAGACACTGTACAGAAGATCCTGATTTTGAGAGGCTTGGAAATTCTGTGAAGTGGTTGGATTCATAATCCAAGATGGCATGTTATTTAAGGGAAGTCAATTGTGTATCCAGGGGTTCCATGAGGGAGAACCTGAAAAGGAGAAGCATAGGGATGGTAGGACATTTTGGTTAGATAAGACCATTGCCATTATTGTGTTATTATTTTAGTTTTACAAAGGTAATGGAACTAAAAGGCTATATAATATCAGCTACCTGCAGAGAGGCCATGGGAGGATATAAGTATGGATTTTGTTCTTGGTTTGCCAAGGACACAATGAGGGAATGATTCAGTCTTTGTGGTGGTTGATAGGTTTTCGAAAATGACACATTTCATTCCATGTTAGAAGACCCATGATGCAGTCTACATTGTTGACTTGTTCTTCAAAGAGGTGGTGAGGCTACATGGTCTGCCAAAGAGTATTGTTTTAGATTTTGACACCAAATTTGTGGGGTACTTTTGGAGGACCTTGTGGAAGAAGCTGAAGACAAAGTTAAAGTTTAGTTTTGCACACCATCCACAAATAGATGGGCAGATAGAGGTTGTTAATAGGAGTCTGGGTAACCTACTGAGATGTTTGGTAGGAGATAAACCCAAGGGATGGGACTTGATCTTACCCAACGCAGAATTTTATTACAACAATTCTGTCAACAGAAGCACTGGTAGATCACCGTTCCAGATTGTGTATGGAGGTAGCCCCAGAACATCTCTAGAATTGAGGAAGATGGACCAAGAGAAGAAAATAAGTGCTGAAGCTGAAGATTTTGCAGAGCACATCAAGAACATACATGATAGGGTACAAGAACACATTAATAAGATGAATATGCAATATAAGGCTAAGGCAGATCAGAAAAGGAGGAATAAGGAGTTTCAGATTGGCGATGAAGTAATGGTCAACTTGAGGAAAGAAAGGTTTCTTGTGGGAACCTATAACAAATTGAAGATGAAGAAATTTGGTCACTATAAGATTTTGAAGAAGCATGATTCAGAGAATGCATATGAGGTAGAGTTTCCTAATGGAATCAACATTTCCCCTGTGTTCAACATTTCAGATTTGACAAAGTATCATTAAGGTGGAACAGAGGAAGCACCAGCAATAGGGCAGTATGGCTTTCCAGCACCTACTTCAGAAAGGGAGGAGATTGAAGCAATCTTGGATAGTCGTGTGGGAAGGAGAACCAAAAATAGGTAGTATGAAGAATATCTAGTGAAATGGAGAGGAAGGCTTGTGGAAGATTCATCCTAGCTATCTAAGGCAACGGTTGACTAGTTGGGTTTTCCTCAACCATCTGAGACATGACGAGGTCACTTCTCAAATTCCCCTAGGTGTTTGATGTAGGAGCATCCAATGGTGTAAGGGAAATCTTGCATCACCCAAAAATAGTTAAATTTCAAGTTTCTCAGTTTTTGGATATTTTTACATTTTTGGATACCCTTTTCGTCATAATGAAATTCCCAATTTACAATTTTTATTTTCTGTTCCTGGGTTGAAAGATATTGTAGTTTTAGTTTCCCAGATTTGCACTTGAAAATCTTCTGAGTTAGATTTGAGGCACGTAGAGTTCCCATAATAGCCCTGAAACTTTCTGAAATCAGCATAGTAGATTTCAAGCACATTATTGACTTCGAGACCTTTCCAATGGTTCAAACAGTTCGCGAATCAAAGTCCTTGATCAAAAGTTATGGCCCTGGGAATTTGGCGCACTTTCTAGAGATACAATTGCAAATGTTCTTTTAAAATTTGAACTTCAAGTTGTAATTTTCAGCGTCAAACCACCTAAACTCAAATTTGAATGTTGTTTTGGCTCCACACAAAAGAGGAGCTCTATTTATGGGCGGGTTTCTAATTTTTGGGTAACTTTTTGGGGACAAGCTCGCATATTGCGAAAGGGTGATTTTGTAGCTTTCTGTAACTTGCATGTGTTGTAGAACTTGGGGATTTGAGATCCTTTGCATGTAAGAAGCTCCATTTTCTAAATAATAAAATTATTCTCTTGTTTGTGGGTTATTTTCTAAGTCTTGGGCTACATCCTTATCAATTTGTAGTCCCTGTATGGTCTCCAGGAAAACCCCATCAAAGTGTCAATAGAGTGGTGCCAAAATCTTATGTCTTCCACCCAAGTCTGCTGCAAGGAACCCACATACAAGTAGACATATGGCAATCCCTTGGCTAGCTACCTCTGCAGTGGTGGTCAGAATATGGAAATGTGCTCCCAGGCCTAGATCATGAGGAGTGTAGTCTCATAGTTGATATTGCTCACTTGCCTATATGAAACATCATGTAACTGATGATACATCATCCCAAGAAGGCAAGGCCCCACAAAAACATTGTCCTATCTCACCACATCCTCACAAGCACATCTCCCCATCTAATAGGGAATCCATGTTTGTGACAGTCTATTATCAATACACCGACAATCAAGGTACACAACATCACATCCCATCTACTATAGTGCTCAACCATAAACTCCCTTCTGATCTCATAGCCATCAATTCCAAGTTGCACAATGTCATCATGCACATAATACTATGTCATGGCCTGGACTACCTATCGCAGATCATAGAAGACTCCCTTCCCTCTGATCGAAATCTACAATATCCTATAGACGTCCTTGAGAGTCATGGTAGCCTCTCTAGTTGGCAAATGCAATGAGCATGTCTCTAAGTGCCATCTCTCTACAAGTACCATTAGAAGGCCCCTATTTTCTTAGACAATGGGAATATAGGTAACGTAGTATAGTCCGAACTACATTAGTCACCTACGCTTCCTATCTCACAACTGATCTCTAAATGCATACGTCACCAATCAAAACTCATAGGTATAGATAGGTGGTAATCATTTTTGCATCCACAGAAACGAGAGTTAGCACATTATTGAAAATCATCCTCATCATCTATCTAGTAAAAGTTACACAAAGAAATTAAGCCTAAACTAAGTCAACATTGGTCAAAGTTAATTGCATCGTTTTTCTCTTCACTTGTGTTGTGAAAGGTCACATGCATCATTTCATTTGGCAGTTGCATCGCTCCATTTCAATTTCATCATTTGGCTTTGCACATGCATCATGCTAGAGCACTTGTCATTTCCCCAATCATTTGCATCATTTTACAACACTTGTGTTGCATCATCCCATGTTTGCGCTGCAAATTGGTGATTATGTCTCACTATTTGCCACTTGTCTCACACCGGCTCACAAATGCACTACTTTAAACCTAAACCTAATGGACCCTTGGTATTTGCATCACAATGCATCAAATGCATGCAACATGAATGTAGATGCATCACAATGCATCTAATTCCCTAACTTTAATGCCTAAAAATGCACAAAAAATGAGAAAATGACAAAGTGGGTTTAGGGTATATACAAGTCACTCCATGCCCTTTGGCCATCGATAGGCCTGTACTTGAAATTTGTGGTGCTCGGTCACTAGAATCAACATCTTTGTGACGTCTCCTCTCTCTTTGAGCTCTAAATTTTCAAAAGATAAAAGTGAAAATAAATTAACTTTTCACCCAAATCAAACCTATTTATAGGGTGAAATTAGGGTTTTTTTGAAGGCTTTATTATTGGAGGTGCGTTTGACCATCTTTGATTGCACTGTTGGCTGCCTTAAACATGTCAAAATTCAAAATTGATCGTGCCATTGTTTTTTTGGTCATCAAACTAACTTATCGGGATACTTTCCAAAAAATTTCAGCACTGGACCAACATTTACAAACTTTCCTGAGGGGGCATAGATACTTCGTACCTTCACTAGGGCATGTCTTGAACTAAATTTTCTTTGTCACAATGCGACAAACTACATTATGACAAAGAGGGGCAAAATCTAGATACATAAAATTGACCTAGTCTTGCGAACTTTATTTTCTCCATATTTCTTCTTAACATAATTAAAATATTTAATTATATCCTATGGTCTAAATTCAAATAATAATTAAATAATTCTCAATTATTTAATTAATTCACATATTTTATTCCTCCTTACTATTCAAATAAATAAATTATATTTACTTTATTTAAATACATCTCTAATTTTTTATGCCTCTCCATAATTAAATAAATTCTTAAATTTATTTAATTATCACTTGCCCACTATTTCTTCCTGATTATTTAAATAAATAAAATTTATTTATTTATTTATTTAAATACATCATTAATTCTCTATGTCCTCTTATAATTAAATAAATTCCTATAATTTATTTAATTATTATCCACCCTGGCCTTTTCTAATTTTAAATAAAGGCATTTATTTAAAATTGTCCACTTTCTATTTTCCCACCAAGTAAATAATTTAAAATAATTATTTACTGTCACATGGTCCCACCACTTTTGTATTAAATTATTTTTAATTTAAAAGGTCAACTCAGTCTTCTAAATCAAATAATTTCAAATTATTATTTGATTCTCCAACTTTTTCTTTTTCTATGCCCAATATTTCCTCTTGTCACATGCATTTATGTTTATTTATAAAATCAAATCTTAGCCCTTACTTTCAAATTTTTCCCTAACCCTAATTGTGGGTTGTCACATTTAATTTCAACCATTGATTTTATGGCATCTTTCAACTTTCAATCTTGGCCATTCATCCAAAATTGGCTTTTCTATAAAAAGGAAATTTTAGCCTCATTTGTACATCTCTTGACTTTGTGACTTCATGCTCTTGAGTTCATGTTTTAGGCTTAAGCTTGCTTCATACTTGCAATTTTTGAGTGCATTTGTAACTTTAGAATAGAATCCTTCAACATTTGCTTAGGACATAGTCATAGTTATAGATTGCTCATCAAAAATCTGAGGGCAAATATCTACTTGCAACAAATGGAGAAGGTGCAAGGAAGGTGATTCATTGAGGGCATGAAGACTTGGTGAGATTGTTCTTTGTTTTTATGCTATTTTCTTCCATTGTTCTTCATTGTTTAGCTAAGGTTTTGTTTATGCATATTCTTTCATGCTAACCTAATATTTCCCTTAATTACAATGACTAATAAATTAGTACATATGAATGGATGGATGAATCTTTCCCATTATAGAATCTTCTATCAATATACACATACTATATTATAGAATCTTCTATGGGAATATACCAATTGGAAGTAGTGAATGTAAAAGTACACAATTGGGATACTAAAAAATGTAGCTTAAGGCGAAGGTGCTAAAAGAACATGAGTATGAGAAACTCATCAATTCAACTGAAAATGTGTAGAAGGATAAAAAAATAATAGAGTGATTACATACATTGAGGCTACTTGGAGTGATATCAATACCCTCTAGTAGTAGTACCTTTGCTGGCCCACTTCTATCAAATGTTTAAATACCCACATTGATAATTTAGTGAGCATTATCTTGTATGCCTCTACTTCTTATAATGCAATGAAGAATTTAGATTTTACAATAAAGGTATGAATAGAAAATATACATACTCAATTCTAACACCTATAGGATTAGAGGGAAGGAAATAGTATGGATGAAGCAACTTAAGGAAGTGGTAATTCTATGGTTGGAGCATATGATAATACTTCTTTTGGATGTAATAAAATGGTAAAATCTACTATGGTACCTTCTTCTTTAGATGATGCAAATATTTTTATGGTTGAGATTAATGTGTAAGTATAATATCTATAATAGGCCATGGTCCAATGGAATAATACTTATTAACTAGATTTACTTTATTTATAACAAAAAAATTTCCTTGAAAAGTTTTAATGCATTTTTATTTTAATTTTTTTTGATATAATGGTATATTATTGAATGTAGCTAGCTTGATATTTATTATTGATAGAAATAGCCATTATCTCAAAATTGACTATATTTTTATGGTGTAAATCTCTTACGATAAGACATGGTTTAAGTTCAAGGATGATACTCAAAATATAGATTAATTTGAAGAGTCATAATAGATCTAGTTAAAAACCTACAAGGATGACTGATGTAATCTCATTATGTTGAAAACCTAAAAGGGAATCCTAATGGAGGCCACTAACAGAGCTAAAGACTAGAATAAAGATAATGATTCCATATACACTTGAAGAAAACCAAACTTATTACAAGATAAAGGAACAACAATCTAGTATACTTAGATAGTTTATGATAACTTCAAAAGGGCACAACTATGAAGGAACAAGGTTAGGGGAACATCCTTATATGGGTATGTGTAGGATCAGGATGGGCTAAAAAGTGGTGATATGATGGGTATTTGTAGGGTATGTGGCTAACGACTTTTTTTTACCCAAAATTAATGAAATGAAAAAGGTTTTTAAAAGATATTCTCAGCTTTCCACCAATATAAATTATTCTTTTATTTGAATTTAATAAATAATTATTATTCATTTTCTATTTGAATTATGACTAAAGTCCTAATTGACAGGTTGATTGAAAAACATCTATAGCTTTCAAACAGTATCACATTTTTTGAATCTGAAACATGTGTCACATTCTATGATTCGTATACTATAGGATTAAAAAAAAATGAATTTCATGAAGTTTTGACCAAGTTAAGGTGGTTAGACGTACTATTTTTTATATTTTTTAAAAGTTGTAATAAAAAAATATATAATTAATTATCTACTTGGAAAAAATTACAAAAAATATGCATCACATTGGGACATGAGTCCTCCACTTATATATAAAATCTTATAAATAAATATTATCATTTTATTGTGGTTAGGGTGGTTGATAGACACCTACTTATTTTTTCCCGAAATTTAAGTACTACTACATTGAAATTTCAAATTTTCACCAAATAGATTTTGTTTAAAAAAATAAACCTAGTAGTTTAGAAGCTACATTCAATTTTCTGCAAATTCTATTCTTACATATTTTTGAAATAATATAGATAACTTATTCAAAGTTTTATGTCAAGTTGCCTAACTCTGATTTTTCTAAATTTTTTGCCACTTAAGGGCCTATTTTCTCCATGATGATCCTGCACATGCCCATATTTGAAGAAGCTAGAAACATATTCATACCTCACTTAGGATATAGAAGGATGAAATTTATAGAAAATAGGAGATTAGTAATATACATAATGAGAGATGTCATATTGTTAATCTTGTATAATGGACATATGATAATTTATAATAAGGATACATAACAAATACAATAAATTGTTGGATATTCAATTATATTTGTGTGATATATGAATGCATGTATATTATTTGTTGCTTCTTTTTGTAATCTATCATAATTATATATTTTTATTATGTATCAATTGTAATCACTAAAACACATAGTTAAACTCAAAATATTGGTTTCATTTTCTTATATCAATAATTACTAATAAATGAGTCTATCTCAAGTGTATTATAATACTATGTATTATGTACCAAATCATTCTAAAATAAAAGAGCCATTCACCTCATCATAAGAAGATAACTTAGAACTATCACCATGATCATAACTAAAAACATGATCAATAGACAACGAGTGAAAATTATACACCTTAAATAGCACCTCATGGTTGAAAGTTCAAAGTTGTGTCCCAATTTTTAGGCCAACCTACTGAAATAAATCTATATAAACATTTCTAACCAATTATAAATGTTTTTCAAGCATGTATATTTTAGTTGGATTTATTCTTGTTAAATTACATTTGGACTAGTTGAAAGTGTCCACTAAATATGTATACAACATCACTTTGGGGCCAATTTATTTCCTTAAAAAAATGATGCTCACAACTTGTACTCACATAAATAAAATTTACAAAATATATAAAAATCCTTTTGTAGATCCATAAGTGCAAATTCTCATTATAGAATTTTTTTTTTATTATTATTATTTATATGTTTAAATTTATTTATTCATAAAGTAACTTATCAACACCAAAATATAAGGTTGATTATATTTTCAAAAGAGAATACTAAATCTTATTACATTTTGAAAAAAATATAATGCACTAGATGAGAGATTCAATGGCAAGAGAAAACACATCACTTGAGGAACCAATTAACTCACTTTGATGCAAACAGTGAGGAGAACTAAAACCATCACAACTTTTGATATTCCAATTTTTAATTAGTGTTCTATCTTTTCAAGGTTGAGATGTCGTAGGAAGGTCATAATTTTCCTTACCACATTTGTGAGGTGTGTTAGCTCTCAAAAATGCAGGTAGAAAGCCTCAAGAGGCTGCCAAACTCTTGATATGTTTTAGGGTAATAGACAAGGTCAGCTGCTTTAGACCTTCTACTCTTCAGGTGCTGCTAGACCTAGGCGGGTGTACCTATATGAATGAAGTAGACTTAATGTGATTATCTTTCTTGAAATGTTTTTCCCACAATGGTAGGTGGGAGTGGACAAATAAAACTAAATTTGGTATAAATCATATAGCAATATTTAAAACTAAATCATAATATGTTCAGTTAATAGATGTAAAGAAAATGAATGAATCTAAATGGTGAAAAATGCAGAGACTAGTGCCTTATTGGGTGTGCGGAGTCAAATGAAATAGAAATGGGAAACCCATTTCTGGAGAAAATTCAAATTGTTTGGCATATGTTTTGTTTATAACTTGTATAAACATGTAAGGCTGTGACTACTAAGCTCTTCTTAATGATCTAGATAAATTTACCTGATTACTATGATCAACCCAAAGGATTTAATCTTTTCTTGAAAGTGTAAGGAAAATTAAATGCGGAAACAATTCTCCTAACATCAACACCTCAGGAAAGAATGTAGATATACTTTTAAATTTTACAACTACAGTCCAATTAATATGCACTATGAAACAAATAATAGAAACAAAGTATTTGAAAATAACACATGAACACTAGATATACATGGGAAAACCCTTACGGGAGAAAACCCACCACACCAAGAGAAAACACTTTGTATTATAGTAATGGAGATTACATACAAATGATAGACTTATCTTTCTGGTGTCTATTTACAGCAGCATTCACCATGAACTATCTTGTACAGGAACCTTCAAGATATAGTCTACACAAAATATAATTCATTTATTGATCATACAACCACATAGCAATCCGTCAATGCAACCAACCGATCACAATCTGCAATCACAAAGTATAACCATGTTGTTCCATGTCTGTCGAGCTTCCTCACAGAACTGTCACAACGGACAATCTTCCAACTATTCAGATTTAGCTTTTCCTATTGGTCCATGAGACTCCACATAGGATGGTCAAATGGTCAAAAGAGATTCAAGCTTTGTTGGCATCTCGATGAGACACTAACAGTGTCTCCCTGATGCCCAAAAGCTTCATATCGATGTTGCCAAGAATTGTTTCCATTGGCAAAAGGTTTCACCAAGCTTACAACTCGTATCGACTTCAGTTTTCCTTTCGGCAAGACTATTGCTCTTGCCAAGACATCCCAATGAGCCTTCTTTTGTTACACCGAGTTCAGGAGACTATTGCTAAGACTTCCTTATGTCACCAGGACCTCACACCGATGTTCTCCACATGTATCGCTATCGCCCAGACTCATCGCTTTCGGTGAGATGTTATACCAAAGCTCCGCAAGAATAGTTAGCAAGACTTAACACCTTCGTCGAGAGTTCTTATCGAGCACATATATGTTACACCGAAGATCTCTCATCATCTGCAAGACTCACCAAAGTTGCTGGGACTTCATATCAAAACTATCATTATTACTCTGGTGAACCCAAATGCATTCCCTTCGGCAAGACTTTAACTATTCACTGAGACATCATAGCGAGAACTCTTTAGATATCTTGAAGACTTCAATACACAACATACTATCGGTGAGACTTAAACACATCGCCCAGACTTCTTCCTGAACAAAACCTTTCGGCCAAGGGTCTCAATGACAAATAATTGAATGGCCTATCAGCCAAACGATCTCCACGGTTGGTAAGAAGTCACCCTGAATGCTTCTTGTCACAGCGATAAACTCCACAGTGAAAAGCATTCGGTGAGATAGAAGCTAGGTCACAGTGACCTGTACAAAACATGATGTTCCAAACTGCTAGTCGACCAGACATGATAGATGTTATACCGACTTTCCTCTAAGAGAGGTTTCAGCATGAGATGATTTAGGCACACTTTTCCAACAGAAAGAACCAATCAATTAACCACACAGATACAACAAATGTGCACTAATAAATTGAATATAAACTTGTTATATCAATTTAAACAACCAGAAAGCATCAATCTTGGAGACAACTTAATAGTAATTTTAATAAGCACAACAGACAATTGACACCAAAAATGAACTGCCACATCAACTAATTTTCATTGATATCTCCATTTGAAATCATGCATCATAGTCTCTGATCTAAGAATTTTATTCTACTGTATCCATTTCTAATCTATCTACTGTATCTAATATCTAAAATCTGATGTCT
The DNA here is from genome assembly GCA_007258455.2 of Sequoia sempervirens. Classification (NCBI taxonomy): domain Eukaryota; kingdom Viridiplantae; phylum Streptophyta; class Pinopsida; order Cupressales; family Cupressaceae; genus Sequoia; species Sequoia sempervirens. The sequence goes on along the minus strand of VDFB02000015.1, from coordinate 527,972,864 downwards.
TCATTTTATAATCGCAAATGGATATTTATACATTTGCATAAAAAAAAACACATCGCTTCACAATCCAATTTCGGTGAGCAACACTATTCGGGCTTTTGTTAACATTGGCTAAATATTCACCGTGACATTCTATAGTCATACCGAAGTCCAATGTCTCACCGATAGCCATTCTTTCATCTTATGTGTGTCACTGTAACATTCTATTGTTGGGGAGACGTCCCATAGACAATATTTTGTCTTACCAAGCTATGTTTTTTAATGTTTTTTCCAGTCGCTGAGACACAAGCATTTTCTCAACAAGATGTGTCCTTTTGTCTCATTCGCTTCGCTGTGACCTTATGATATCGGGGAGACATTTCATAAAACACCTTGTCTTACCGAAAGTCACCTTAAGTTCACTTTTGATCGCCGAGACATAATCATTTTTTCACCGAGACAACAATATGTCAGTGTGACATTCAACTCAACAAGACTGCAAGAACTTCTACCGATAACCCTTTAATAGAACCCTTTTGTCGGCAAGACTAGTCGTGTTCACTGAGACTTTACTCCAATGCACCTTAGTCTTACCAAAATGTTCATCTTTATTGTCGGTCGGCAAGACACTACAGATTCGCTAAGACCTAATCCCGAATATCTTTAGTCTAGCTGAAATGTATATCCTTATCGCCGGTTGGAAAGACACGCCCCATTCGGTGAGATGTTATTTTGAAGCTTTGAATCTTGTCGATATGTATATCCTCATCAGTGTGACATATGGGTCACTATGACTTACTCCGATGAAAAGATATTTCACCGATACATTCTTTCTGTGCCAGTCGGCAAGACAATATAACTTCATTGTGACTCATCCTAATGAAAACCCTCTTGCCGATATGAATCTTTTGTCACCGAGACAATGTGTTATGTCTTGCCGATAAGTGCCTATAGATGAATTTTGATCCCTGTGACACCAAAGAAATCCTACCGATAGACTACAACAGATGTATAGTAGCAAAAATACACAATGGGTCGGGGAGACCTTGATATCCTCATGCTGATAGGAACTATAATGTGAAATATTCAGACATAGATGATTTTATGGGACTACATGGCCAAATATGGGGAAAATATGCTCATGGTAGGAATTATTTGGAAATTTATGAGTATGAACAACATGTAAAATCATCAGAATTTTATAGTTCTAACAAGGTGGTTGTATTTTCTTAATAAGTGGTTGTAAATTATTCTTGGATAAATGTAATTGTGTTTCAATGGGTATTTTCATGGTGAGGGTAGTTTTTGGGTATGTTAGAAGTTATATAGTCATTATGCGAACTCATGGATGCCTAGTTAGCATCGTAAACATATGAAAATAACCATTTCGTGGTGGTGCAAGGATAATTTGTAATCTAGAGCTCAAAATTTTCACATTAAAACTGGGTTTTATCTTGAGGAATTCATGTTTTCAATTTGTTATATTTTTGTAAACCATTATCTTCTATGTTTATAAAAGATATTAGAGTTTTCTTGATTTAAATTTAATTTCTTGAAGAAATTATCATACAATGAATAGATAAAATAAAATAACACAATAAGAGTGTTACCAACAAGGATGACCTCAATGAATGTGAAAGATGTAGAAATGAAAGCCCTTCTTGGATAGTCTCAAACTATTGTAGAAGAAAATGATTAAAAAGTGCCTTGGGAGATGGTTGTAATAGCTGAAAATATTTTGGTATGGTTTCCCCAAAATAAGATGCTAGAGATTTGTCTTGAAAATTTGTAAAAAGATCCTTGAAAATAACAAGGAGGATAGTTTTTTTTTTTCTCAAACAGAGAAAAGAGGTGTTACTTTCTCATTTCAACATTACAACACACATTGTAAATGAGCCATGCAAAAAGCAGGATTTAAAATTTTTTCTTTTTTGGACATCACATCATGCTCCCATTCAAGAGAATTTTATTGAAATTAGACATGTAGGTTGGTAACATATTATTTTTCAATGAAATGTAAAAATTTCATATAGAAATATTAAAATTTATCATTAAAGCATGGACTAAGGTGAGTTCAAAACATAATTATGCAATTGCACAAGTATGCAATTTTCGACTCTACATTTTCCACCCACTTTACTGAGCTAGTTACACTAAGAAATGAATTGTGCTAAGGTAAATAATAAAATGCAAGAAACATGAAAATAATGATACCTCAAAAAACAATATTGTAAAGGATGAAAAACCTTTCTAATAAGAATAGTCATGCCCTAGATTTGAGTTTGAAGAAACTTCGTAGTATTCAACTCTAAACTCCTACAAGGTTTATTGTTAGAATAAAAATTCACACATCTTGTAAAATTAAATGTATCAATTTCCATAAATCAAAGGAAACTAATATAGAGAGCAAAAAAATAAAAGAAAAAAGTTCAAAAGAATATTCAAAAAAGGGTGAAGGGTACCCACAAGAAGTTAGGTCTACAAAGAGGGGAAGTTTTGAGCAAGAGTAAAATGTCGATACGAATGTGTACATATTTTAAAGAAAAATGGGTACCTGTTTAGCAACGAGTTCCCCAACCTAAGATCAAAATAGGTACACATTATGTTGTAGGATACCATTTCAAAACAAGTACCTATGACCTATGGTTATTTAATTTTAAAATAAAATATTGTTATTCATTTTTCCCCAACCTCCACCAGTGAGCAATGACTAGGTGAAACATGTACCTATTTTTGGAGCTTTTTACACCCCCAAACTTCAGTTGCTGCCTCCTTCCATCAATATTGTGAGCTTTAGCAACCTCCAACTTAGGATTTCAATTTTTTTAATTTTTTGACTATATATTTATTGTTTATATTTTGAAATTAGGGTTCATATTTTGGCTTATATTTAACGTTATATTTTGAAATTAGGGTTTACATTTTGGCTATATTTTAGGATATTTTTGTAGTACCCCTCCATTTATGCTTATGCTTTATGTTGTTATGTTTTCACTCTGTTAGACCTATGATATTTTGTTTGGATATTTTGATCGCTATTTTTGAGCGATAGTGGATTATTTTGTGACATGATGATACTTGTTTGATGATTATTGATTTCAGACATGATTGGATATAGTTTAGATGTTTTACTTTCTGCTGTTTATTGATATGTACATATTTATGATGGAATAATAGCTATTTATTTCCTCAGTTTGTTGTGAAGTGTATTGGTGTGGAGAACGAAATCGCATCACTCGCTTGCGAGTGCCCTGCGATATCTGTGATTTTCTCCGCATGGTGTGTCTGTTTAATGCTTTATATATATATATGTATGCATGTTATTTGCTTGGTTGCAGGATTTGCAGGTACATGACACCGACTCCACCTGTGTACTCAGGTCTGAGCGTGTCAAGACTCAACGGAAACGTTGATCGGGAGATAGTAGTTTGGTTTACCCTAGCCTAGTCTTTAACCCTGGTCTTAGTACTTTGTCTGTTTTAGTTCAGAGCCATACATTGTATTGTTATTTCCGTTTGAATAAATTGATGAAAGTTAAATATTGGTTAATTTTAATGTTAGTTATTGTGATTTAATTATTGTTATTTAATTAATATTTAAATGTGGTAGAAATTTACTTGCTTGATAGTTTAATTCATTAATTAGCTTATTTGGTTAAATAGTTGATCTTAAAAAAAAAGATTAAACTATTTTAATTAAATTAAATTATTAAGTGTGTAAAATATATTACATTTGAAAATTAGAAGATTAAATTAAAAAAAATGCATGTGAATTGAAAATTGATTTTCAAAATTTAAATTAAATAAACTAAATAAGGCATGCAAAATTTGAATTGGCAAATTGCCAAGAAGTGGAGAAGATATTTTCATAACCTCTTCTCGACATGTGTGCCGGTGTGTTAAATGAGGTTGTTGAAAATTTGTTACGGAGGATATTTTGGATCTCGGGAAAAATATTGGGGTTATTCAATTTCCTCACAGGGAAATTATCAGAGTGCTTGCAAAAATTCTCTTGCTGTGATAAAAATTGTAATTCTTAGGAATTGTTATCTCTCTGGTTATATTTCTTTGTGAAAGATCCTCCAAAGGATCTTGGTGGTTGGTTAAGCTTTCTTGGATTTGAAGATTTTTTGTGAAGAAGTTTTTGGGATTTGTGCATTACAGGCAAGAGGATATTTTCTACAGGAAAATTTTAAACAACAGGTATTTTCCTCGTAAATTAAGTTTCTTTGTTTTGAAAGAAAATTTGTAGAATAAGTTTTGTCTTCTTGGCAAGTTGCTTGTAGAAAACCTTATGTTGAAATTTTTAGAAAACAGAAATTGAGGAAAAGAGTTTTGAAAATTTGTTTATTGTTTTATATATTGAAAACCTATTGGAATAAAAAAAAAGAATGAAGAAAATAATTCTGTGCAATGTTATTTTTCTCAATTTTTCTGTAGAAGATTTATCAGAAAAAAAAAAGATCTATGTATTTAAAATTATTTTATTGATATTTATGAATAAATATATACATATACACATAAATATATATATATACAATATATATATATATGCATATATATATTGTAGTGAATTTTATTGTTTATTGTTAAATTGTCGTACGGAAATCGTGTTAATTTCCATCCATGCGAACTGGAAAATTCGCAGATACAAAATTTTGTTTTATTAACCAGGGTTTAATGTTAAATTCTGGGAATATTGTTAAAAATGGAAGGCCGTGGGGCTACCCCATAGCCGTCCCATATGGGGGCGACGGCTGTGAGGCAGCCGGCGCTGCCCTTACAGGCAGCGGCGGCTGTCTCACTGCCGCCTCCCCATATGGGGTTGGCTGTAAACACAGCCATACACTGTGTTTCATTTAGTAAAACCTTTGACTATTAAAAAAAATGGATCTGTGAAATCCGTGTTTGATTTTATAAATTAAACAAAATAAAATGTTCGGTGAAATCCGAATTAGGGTTTGTTTGATATTTAATAATACATTATTTATATATTATATATATATATATGTAAATATACATATATAATATATATATATAATATATGTATAAATGTATGTATATCTGTATATGTGCATATATATATTTACATATATACATTATATATATATATTTATATGTATATGTATATATATTTATATATACATTATGTATATATCTGTCCTTGTTATAATGAATAGTTGACTAAAAGATTATTGTGGAAAAGAATAATTAGGTAAATGAGAAATAAAGTTTATTGTTATTTATATAGTTATACATATTATGAATTTGATGAGTTTATTAATTTAGTGTGAAGAGAACTGTTATGTTGATAAAGAATAATTAGCAATAAACACTTCCTTTATCTTAATTGTCTGATTTGGATTTAATATATCCCAAAAAAAATAGGCTTGTGTTTGTTTTCAAATGTCTTATTTTTATTTGAAAAAGGGGGGAAGAGAATTTTATTTTTACGAGAATTTAAGTCTTCCAGTACTAGTCTTTTAAGGGGGTGAAATTGATTTTGAATTCATGTGATTGAACAAGTTTAGAATAGTGCACCTGATATTCTGAATGGATTGTAATGTACATTGTGGTAAATTCGGTATTATATGTTGTATTGTGCACTTGTCAACCTAGATAGTGAATCTAGAATACCTTTGTTATGTTTAGGGGAGTGGCTATTTGTAAGGGCCGACACACAAAGTGGTGTCAGGGTAACTTGCAAATAGTTAGTAACTCAGTGAAAACTAAAGAACACAGTAGTTAGATTAAAACACTTAATAAGATGTACATGCCTCGCTTATGACTCTTGAGCTTCTTCAGTCATGAGTATAAGATGAGAAGGCCTGGAATGGAAAATCGACATCTTGTTTCCTTAAAAGACATTCGATTCCACAATAGTATGCAATAGGGGCCGGGTTTCGTAAGAGGTTACCAGGGTAACCCAAGGATTGGGGGCCAGAACCTAGGAAGAAACCCCAGGGTAACCTTTGCAACGTTGTGATGACACTCCACCTAGAATAATAGTTAACCCTATGTTTGTGGTATAATCAATTGTCTAGAATCTGGAAGAAATGTAACCAATAGATTGTTTGTACTACTGTCTAGGGTTAGTAGATTAGGTCTAGGTAACCTCATTACTATCTCCTAGCATGGGGGGTGGACCTATGGGTACCACATGGTTGGGTGGAACGTGCACCTTACTCCATTGGGTCCCCAATTTGTGATCATGGCATCGAGAGCTTCATGGATGGAGAGCTCGCACTTGGACCTTTTCTGTACTTTCATCATTGTATAATGTAAATTTGTATTGTTAAAACATCCCTCAATGTTGTGAGGTGATCATTTGTAAAATGTAACTATTATTTGAACTACCTCATCAGATGGATGAGTATTGTATAATTATCAAATGCAATGTATGGAAAAACATGTTTGTACTTTATAATATTATCTTGAATGGAAATTTCAATGTTATGCAAAGTTTATCTTTATGTTAATGTTATTATTATGTGCAATGCGAAATACTTTAGTCACTTATGGAAAACTCAAAGTAGTGAATCGTTTGGTAACTTAATGAATGTACGCAATTAATTAACTTAATATTAATACTTTAAAAAAATAAATTATTACACCTCTAAACACTATTGCAACATTCTTAGGTTATTAAGACGGGGCATTACAGATTGGTATTAGAGAAAAGGTTACAAACACTGGACGCTCTAGGTAATCACGAGCCCATTAGGTTGACCTAGTACGTAGTGTCACAACTGATAACCTTGGTTGAATAGTATCTAAGACTCATTATTGTTATGTGTAGGAACATGCCTAGGCGAGGAGGAAGAGGTCGTGGTAGAGGTCGAGGTGGAGGCCGAGGGCCAATCCCTCAGGTTACTCCCCCTCCTAGCCCTCACCATAGTGATCAGGAAGAACAGATGGGTCAGAGAAATGAGGGACAGAATCCCGAACAATCAGTAGTAGAGGGTTCTCAGATACGTCCATTACTAGAGGAGGTCCTAGCTCGTCTTGGACCTAGACAGGTAGATGAGCAGGAGGTTGTGAGAGAGAGGGATAGATCCCCTAGGAGAGTAGAGGACACAACACATCAGGATGCTGTCATTGCAGGTCATATGAGGGATTTACTGAGATCATGTCCTCCTACCTTTGATGGTTCAGGAGGTGGGTTAGAGGCTGAGACCTAGCTACTGGATTTGGGTAGATGCTTTGCCATGCACCCTTACGGTAGCAATACCTGTGGCAGATGCGCTATTATGCACTTGAGAGGATTTGCCTCTACATGGTGGCACCTAGAGGAGCAGAAGCTCCACATAGATATTGGTTATGTGTCTTGGGAGATGTTTCTCGAGAGGTTTAGAGCACGGTTCCTTTCAGAACACTGGAGGCAGCGTAGGGCTGACAAGTTCCATGATCTACGTCAGTTGGATCTTTCTGTAGAGCAATATGAATGTAGGTTTTATGAACTTAAGCAGTATGTTGGTATTGGCGATGATGAGCCTATGCTAGTACAACATTTTGTCAGGGGTTTAAACACCCACATCAGTGGTGGTGTTCGAGTCTTTGAGCCAAAGACTATGGAAGTCACAGTGGAGAAGGCTCGCATAGTGGAGGAGAACCTGGTTATAGCTTTAGGAGGGCACACAGGAGTGCAGATTGGGAGTGCTCCTGCAGCAGGTTTTAGTCCACGGGGTGGACAGGCACAGGCAGGTGGTTCTTCTAAGAACCAACAGACACCCATAAAGGGTGGGCAGCAACAACAACAACGAACTCCTCAAAAGAACAATAACCCTCAACCACAACAACAAAACAATCCTCAAATAGGAAAGGGTCGTAACTGGTGGTGCAACAAGCGTAATAGGCAGGATCAGCCTACGTAGAGTGCTCAGTCTACCATCAATAGGGGTAGTTTTCAGCAGTCCAATGCACCTTCGGGTGGCAGAGGATTTGGTAGAGGCACAGGTATAGGTTGTTACTCATGTGGGCAGCAGGGACACATAGCTAGGCAGTGTCCGATGAGAGGTTTTATTAGTTATGGGCCTCGACCTACAGTTTTAGAGCCTACAGTGGGTGATGTAGGACAAGCACATACAGTATATGCAGCGGTTAATGACCACCAAGCCGATCACCAAAACACGGTGGTTGAGACTTCAGGTAAGTTACATGGTGTTAGTGTTTCTATACTTTTTGATTCCGGAGCCACTGACTCCTTTATTTCACCAACCATTGTTTACCATTGTGGTCTTGTGGCGGTAAAGCAAGGTGGTAAATGGCAAGTTGAATTCGCCTCAGGGGTGAAAGTAGTAGTAGAAAACTTAGTACATAATTGTGAACTTAAAATTGGTACGTTAACTACCTTAGTAGATTTATATGTTACACCCTTAGGATCGTATGACATAGTTTTAGGTATGGATTGGTTAGCATCTTATCATACTGTAATTGACTGTCGACTTAGGACAATTAGTTGCATTAGTGATTCAGGTACGAAAGTGGAAATCGTAGGTATTCATAGACCTATCTCCTTGTGGATGATATCTGCTATGCAATTAAAGAGATGTCTTCGTCAGGGATGTCAACTGTTTGCAACAACAGTTACTGATTTGGAAGAGGGTGAGAGTCAAGAGGTGTCTCTTGATGATCATCCTATTCTTAGGGAATTCATGGATGTGTTTCCTGATGACATTCCTGGAATGCCACCGAAAAGGGATATTGACTTTAGAGTTGACCTAGTTCCTAGAGCTAAGCCTATATCTAGAGCTCCTTATAGAATGACGACTCAGGAGTTAGAGGAACTTCGTATCCAGTTAGAGGAATTATTAGAAAAGGGATTTATTTGTCCAAGTGTTTCTCCTTGGGGAGCACCTGTTATCTTCATAAAGAAGAAGGATGGAACTCTTAGGCTATGCATTGACTATCGTCAATTGAATAAGGTTACGATTAAGAATCGTTATCCTTTGCCTAGAATCGATGATCTTTTCGATCAAATTAAGGGAGCTAATGTGTTCTCTAAAATTGATTTGAAATCCGGTTACCATCAATTGCGAATAGCTGAAGCAGACATTCATAAAATTTCTTTTCAAACTCGTTATGGGCACTACGAATTCACAGTAGTACCATTTGGGTTAACGAATGCACCTTCAGTATTCATGAGTTTAATGAATGGTGTATTTCGTACATACCTCGATCACTTTGTCCTAGTATTCCTTGATGATATTTTAGTCTATTCGAGAAATATAAAGGAACATGAAGAACACTTGGGACAGGTATTGCAGTGTTTAAGGGAAAATCAATTGTATGCGAACCTGAAGAAGTGTGACTTCTTTCAACCTGAAATAAAATACCTTGGACATGTGATATCTGGTAAATGTATTGCTGTGGATCCTTCAAAGATCCAATCTATTGTGGATTGCCCCACGCCTACTAATGTAGGTGAAGTTCGTAGTTTTATGGGTCTAGCTGGTTACTATAGGCGGTTTGTAGAGGGATTTTCTAGGATCGGTCATCCTATTACTTCTCTTCAAAGGAAAGGGAAGAAGTTTGTGTGGACAGAGCAATGTCAGTTGGCTTTTTAGACTCTTAAAGAAAATTTAACTAATGCGCCTATACTCATTGTTCCTGATCCTACTAAGGATTTCGTAGTGTGTACAGATGCATCCTTAGAGGGTTTGGGACCAGTTTTGATGCAAGATGGGCGTGTGATTGCTTATGAGTCTCGCAAACTCAAAGATCAAAAATTAAACTATCCTACTCATGACCTAGAACTAGCTGCAGTAGTGCATGCTTTAGTTAGATGGAGGCATTTTCTTTTAGGTCATCGTTTCGAACTTCATACTAATCACCATAGTTTGCAATACATCTTTACACAACCTAACTTGAATGCTAGGCAAAGACGGTGGATGGAGTTCTTGTGTGAGTACGATTTTGAAGTAAAATATGTTCAAGGCAAAGGGAACGTAGTGGCTGACGCTCTTAGCCGACGTTGACATGAGATCTCTGCTACTACTCTTGAAGTTGATTTGAGAGGTCAAATAGTAGTTGCACTTCCTACTGATAGATTATATCAGGAAGCGAAGTCAAAGATTGAATCAGGTAGACCTTTAGAAGGTCGATTTGCAGGTTATGTCTTAGAATCAGATGGTATATTACAGCATATAGGTTGTATTTATGTACCACATGTTGAGAGTCTTTGTACATTAATAATGACTGAAGCTCATAGAGCTCCGTATTCAGCTCATCCAGGAGTTAAGAAAATGCATGCTGATCTTCAACAATTGTATTTCTAGCCTGGTATGAAACGTGATATTGCTGATTATGTATCGAGATGTCTTGAATGTCAGCGATTCAAAGCTGAACATCATCATCCTGCTAGATTATTGCAGCCACATCTCATTCCCGAATGGAAATGGGATATTATATCCATTGACTTTATAGTAGGGTTACCTACGTCATCATGTTGACATGATGCCATTATGGTAACTATTGACTGTTTGACTAAAGTAGCTCACTTTTCACCAGTACGTTCATCTTATAATGCTTCATCCATAGCTAGGATATTTATGGAGGACATCGTTAGATTGCATGGGATTCCTCGTAGGCTTATATCAAATAGAGATCCTGTATTTACTTCAGCCTTATGGACTTCGTTACAACGTGCTTTAGGTACATAGTTGAACTTTAGTTTAGCATATCATCCTCAAACCGATGGTCAAATTGAAAGAGTTAACCAAATATTAGAGGATATTCTTAGGATGTACATATTGGATCAACAAACACATTGGGAGGAGTATTTGTACTTAGTAGAATTCGCTTACAATAACGGATATCAAAGTTCCATAGGTATACCACCATTTCAGGCATTATACGGTCGTCCTTGTCGAACTCCAGTAAGTTGGGATCGACTTGAGGATAGAGTATTATTTGGACCTGAGATGCTTCAAGACATGGAGCAACAGGTTGACCATATTAGAGAGCATTTGATAGCAGCTCAGGATAGGAAAAAGAAGTATGCCGATGCGCATAGGATAGATCGACAGTTCGCTATTGGTGATAGAGTGTTTCTTCGAGTGCGACCGTGAAAGAGTCCAATCCGTTATGGAAAAGGCTCTAAGCTTGCACCTCGTTTCGTTGGGCCATTCGAGATCTTAGAGAGAATTGGTCCTATGGCATATCGACTCGCCTTACCACCCAGTTTGTCTCGTATTCATGATGTTTTTCATGTATCAGTTCTTAGACCATATCATCCTGACATATCTCATGTACTTGATTTGAATGTGTTACAGGTAGAGAACGGGCAACTGGCTTTGGAGCTCGTGGCCATTCTACAGCACCAGACGCTCGGTCTCAGGGGTCGAGATGTTGATCAGGTGAGGGTCCAATGGGATCCTAGCCATGAGGCTTCAGCTACCTAGGAGGTTACGACATGCATGAGGGAACTTTATCCCTATCTGTTCGCAGGCTTTCAGGAGCAAGCCTGATCCTAGGGGGGACGATGTAGTACCCCTCCATTTATGCTTATGCTTTATGTTGTTATGTTTTCACTCTGTTAGACCTATGATATTTTGTTTGGATATTTTGATCGCTATTTTTGAGCGATAGTGGATTATTTTGTGACATGATGATACTTGTTTGATGATTATTGATTTCAGACATGATTGGATATAGTTTAGATGTTTTACTTTCTGTTGTTTATTGATATGTACATATTTATGATGGAATAATAGCTATTTATTTCCTCAGTTTGTTGTGAAGTGTATTGGTGTGGAGAACGAAATCGCATCACTCGCTTGTGAGTGCCCTGCGATATCTGTGATTTTCTCCGCATGGTGTGTCTGTTTAATGCTTTATATATATATATATATGTATGCATGTTATTTGCTTGGTTGCAGGATTTGCAGGTACATGACACCGACTCCACCTGTGTACTCAGGTCTGAGCGTGTCAAGACTCAACAGAAACGTTGATCGGGAGATAGTAGTTTGGTTTACCCTAGCCTAGTCTTTAACCCTGGTCTTAGTACTTTGTCTGTTTTAGTTCAGAGCCATACATTGTATTGCTATTTCTGTTTGAATAAATTGATGAAAGTTAAATATTGGTTAATTTTAATGTTAGTTATTGTGCTTTAATTATTGTTATTTAATTAATATTTAAATATGGTAGAAATTTACTTGCTTGATAGTTTAATTCATTAATTAGCTTATTTGGTTAAATAGTTGATCTTAAAAAAAAAGATTAAACTATTTTAATTAAATAAATAAATTAATTAAATTAAATTATTAAGTGTGTAAATTATATTACATTTGAAAATTAGAAGATTAAATTAAAAAAAATGCATGTGAATTGAAAATTGATTTTCAAAATTTAAATTAAATAAATTAAATAAGGCATGCAAAATTTGAATTGGCAAATTGCCGAGAAGTGGAGAAGATATTTTCATAACCTCTTCTCGACATGTGTGCCAGTGTGTTAAATGAGGTTGTTGAAAATTTGTTACGGAGGATATTTTGGATCTCTGGAAAAATATTAGGGTTATTCAATTTCCTCACGGGGAAATTATCAGGGTGCTTGCAAAAATTCTCTTGCTGTGATAAAAATTGTAATTCTTAGGAATTGTTATCTCTCTGGTTATATTTCTTTGTGAAAGATCCTCCAAAGGATCTTGGTGGTTGGTTAAGCTTTCTTGGATTTGAAGATTTTCTGTGAAGAAGTTTTTGGGATTTGTGCATTACAGGCAAGAGGATATTTTCTACAGGAAAATTTTAAACAACAGGTATTTTCTTGGTAAATTTAGTTTCTTTGTTTTGAAAGAAAATTTGTAGAATAGGTTTTGTCTTCTTGGCAAGTTGCTTGTAGAAAACCTTCTGTTGAAATTTTTAGAAAACAGAAATTGAGGAAAAGAGTTTTCAAAATTTGTTTATTGTTTTATATATTGAAAACCTATTGGAATAAAAAAAAAAGAATGAAGAAAATAATTCTGTGCAATGTTATTTTTCTCAATTTTTCTATAGAATATTTATCAGAAAAAAAAAGATCTATATATTTAAAATTATTTTATTGATATTTATGAATAAATATATATATATATATAGACATAAATATATATATACAATATATATATATATATGCATATATATATTGTAGTGAATTTTATTGTTCATGGTTAAATTGCCGTACGGAAATCGTGTTAATTTCCATCCATGCGAACTGGAAAATTTGCAGATACAAAATTTTGTTTTATTAACCAGGGTTTAATGCTAAATTCTGGGAATATTGTTAAAAAGGGAAGGTCGTGGGGCTACCCCACAGCCGTCCCATATGGGGGCGATGGCTGTGAGGCAGCCGACGCTGCCCTTACAGGCAGCGGTGGCTGTCTGACTGCCGCCTCCCCATACGGGGTTGGCTGTAAACACAACCATACACTGTGTTTCATTTAGTAAAACCTTCGACTGTTTAAAAAAATGGATCTGTGAAATCCGCGTTTGATTTTATAAATTAAACAAAATAAAATGTTCGATGAAATCCGAATTAGGGTTTGTTTGATATTTAATAATACATTATTTATATATTATATATATATATGTAAATATACATATATAATATATATATAAAATATATGTATAAATGTATGTATATCTGTATATGTGCATATATATATTTATATATATACATTATATATATATTTATATGTGTATGTATATATATTTATATATATACATTATGTATATATCTCTCCTTGTTATAATGAATAGTTGACTAAAAGATTATTGTAGAAAAGAATAATTGGGTATGAGAAATAAAGTTTATTGTTATTTATATAGTTATGCATATTATGAATTTGATGAGTTTATTAATTTAGTGTGAAGAGACCTGTTATGTTGATAAAGAATAATTAGCAATAAACACTTCCTTTATCTTAATTGTCTGATTTGGATTTAATATATCCCAAAAAAAAAAGACTTGTGTTTGTTTTTAAATTTCTTATTTTTATTTGAAAAAGGCGGGAAGAGAATTTTATTTTTACGAGAATTTAAGTCTTCCAGTACCAATCTTTTAAGGGGGTGAAATTGATTTTGAATTCATGTGATTGAACAAGTTTAGGATAGTGCACCTGATATGCTGAATGGATTGTAATGTACATTGTGGTAAATTCGGTATTATATGTTGTATTGTGCATTTGTCAACCCTAGATAGTGAATCTAGAATACCTTTGTTATGTTTAGGGGAGTGGCTATTTGTAAGGGCCGACACACAAAGTGGTGTCAGGGTAACTTGCAAATAGTTAGTAACTCAGTGAAAACTAAAGAACACAGTAGTTAGATTAAAACACTTAATAAGATGTACATGCCTCGCTTATGACTCTTGAGCTTCTTCAGTCATGAGTATAAGATGAGAAGGCCTGGAATGGCAAATCGACATCTTGTTTCCTTAAAAGACATTCGATTCCACAATAGTATGCAATAGGGGCCAGGTTTCATAAGAGGTTACCAGGGTAATCCAAGGATTGGTGGCCGGAACCTAGGAAGAAACACCAGGGTAACCTTTGCAACATTTTGATGACACTCCACCTAGAATAACAGTTAACCCTATGTTTGTGGTATAATCAATTGTCTAGAATCTGGAAGCAATGTAACCAATAGATTGTTTGTACTAGTGTCTAGGGTTAGTAGATTAGGTCTAGGTAACCTCATTACTATCTCCTAGCACGGGGGGTGGACCTACGGGTACCACATGGTTGGGTGGAACGTGCACCTTACTCTGTTGGGTCCCCAATTTGTGATCATGGCATCGAGAGCTTCATGGATGGAGAGCTCGCACTTGGACCTTTTCTGTACTTTCATCATTGTATAATGTAAATTTGTATTGTTAAAACATCCCTCAATGTTGTGAGGTGATCATTTGTAAAATGTAACTATTATTTGAACTACCTCATCAGATGGATGAGTATTGTATAATTATCAAATGCAATGTATGGAAAAACATGTTTGTACTTTATAATATTATCTTGAATGGAAATTTCAATGTTATGCAAAGTTTATCTTTATGTTAATGTTATTATTATGTGCAATGCGAAATACTTTAGTCACTTATGGAAAACTCAAAGTAGTGAATTGTTTAGTAACTTAACGAATGTATGCAATTAATTAACTTAATATTAATACTTTTAAAAAAAATTATTACACCTCTAAACACTATTGCAACATTCTTAGGTTATTAAGACGGGGCATTACAATTTTAATCTCCATACTAAGGATGAACTTTATAGCTCTTAAATATTTCATATTAAAATGTGTAGAAAGTTGGGCTTTCATTTATTTTACTATATCTTTATTATTTCTGATGACTTAGATATCATCGACATAAAAATAAATAATAACAAAGTGATCATCGACTTACTTAGAGTAATCACAATGACCAAAATAAATATGATCAAATCTAAGTTTCAAGACATTTGAGCCAAACCTCTAGTACAACATCCTAATAGATTAATTTTGACCATACATAAACCTTTTTAACTCAATAATACATAAATTTCCTTCCCTTAATAATGAAAATATTAAAAGCTAAGACACGTCAATAGCTTCATCTAGATTCCCATGTTAAAAAAGTGTTTTAACATCCATTTTAGCTACCTCAAAATTTGAAGCAATACAAATAGAAATTTATAACTTCTAATAGAATTGGGTTTAGAAATAGGAGAGAAGATTTTGCTAAATTATATTCTCTCAACTTGGGAATATCCCTTAACTATTATTTATGACATCATGAACTTTAATAATTAATTATTCAAATGTATCTTATGTAGTTTTCTCATTCTTAAATATTGTACATAGCATTGGATCTTTTGATAACCATTTGGACATTTTATTGCTCCTTATATACATGTTCCATATAAACACACTGAGGTATACAAAAATATCTTTATATGACTAACTTCAAACCTATAGATGCAATGTAACTCCTTGTTTGACTTAGAGTCAACTAGTTAAACTTAGAGACACTCTAATTTGATTGATGTGAGTCCTTCCTTCCAACATGTACACTGCCAAAAATAGATAGTACAATATCTTATTTTCAATTACACTTTATATACCCACATATAAATCTATTTTACACCCATTATAATATGTTTAGAAAGAATTAAATTAAGTCTTACATGGAATCTTTGGATTTGATCCATGTGTGTAATTCAATAGATTAATCATTTCTTTCAATAACATAAATTTCTAGAAAAACTAGACCTAGTTTACGAAATTCATAAAATGAGTCAAGTTCTTAATTTTACTAATTTAAATATGACCTATTGAACACTAACTTGATACCTTGAACTACATGTTTGGATTACACTAAACTAATACCTTTCTACATGTTTGAAGTTAGTTTCATCTTTGTACCCTTATAGATAAATTTATTAATTATGTATGTATTATATAATAAATCATTTACCTAAAAATATTATGTTAGTAGATTACATAGTGATACTTGATTGATGAGAAAGGGTTTTTATTTGGCCAAGTAGTTCACTTAGTTTAGAATTGATAAAATTGGATTGGTGTTTAGTAGAAATTAATTCCTTGATTGATGAAAATTATATCAAATTATACTTTTTTTTAGATTGTAGGAATTGGTATCGAGTAGTCGCCCCCCTATAAACTGTAGTGCACCTGGTAAATTCTTTTCACGTGACCAGTAACATTGGCATGACACATCCTCTTGTACCATGAGGATGATGGGGTGACTAGACCTAATGACCTCTTTCTTGCAATAGGATGCTTTAACCAATCGAGCTAGGCCCACTACCCTAGATCAAATGATACTTTAATATGAACATGAAACACTAATTATTATAGAAAGTTATTGAGTAGCCCTATGACTCAAGTGCATATTTTAAGTTTCATAAAACAATATCATTTTTAAATCTTGAATAACATGACCAGACTTTTGATAATTTTTAATTCTATATAATTTATACTTAAAGAACTTGATGTTTGGAGTATACTAAATTTGGTTGCATATTAAACCATCTCATGAAAGTACCATGATGTTAGCATGAATGCATTCTATTTAATTTATAATATCTCCATATGAAATACAACCACCCCTCATCACTAATCAAGGGCTACTGATTGACATTTCATTAACCACATACATGTCATCAAGTGCACTACAACCAAATAGTATCTATCACTTATAGTAGTAGAGATAAATACTTGATTGATCCTAGCTAGTTATATAAAAGGATAAATGTCAACATGAACATATAGGAAAATTTATCACCTTCCATCATTATGAAATACATCAAGAATTATCTATGGTTGAATGGAACACTAAATTTGTAAGATTATATCTCTCTTTTTATCCATCATGTCAGGGAAATTATAACATCCCATGGAGTTAACTTCATGTGTAAGATAGGGATAAACCGATCTCATCCTTATACCAGGTAAAAAAATCAAGTAGTGTTCATAGGAAATTTCTTAAATAGTTAGCATCATTTTATGTAAGGGGGGAATCAAGAGGTGCAATGTAATCAAATTGAATGTGTAGTAATGGAAAAAGTACCCCTTTTCCTTACTTAATTTGGAAATATTTGGTATTGAATTAACCTAATGGTGCCTCAGTGTAATGTTGTAATGTGTTGTACACATTCACATTATTCCAAGGCCTCCTTTTAATTTACATGTGCTCAAGTTTTACCTAGTTAAAGTGTTGTAACACACTTTCACTCTTTTCTATAGTTTTTTTTAATTAATGGAGCTTAATAGGCCCCTTTTCCAGATAAAATGTACCTAAATTGTACCTTATTTATGGTATTGTAGAACACTTTCACATTTATCTAGGGTGGAATTAATTAATTTTGGTTAATTAGAGTTAATTATCCCCTTTAATTCAAATTTAAGCCCTTTTAGTTACATTTTCTGACAGATCTATCCTGACACCCAATAATTAAATAATAAAACATTTACTTTGGAAAAATCTAGGTCCTATAAATTGGTGCTAGGACCCATTTGCCACTAATGGCGAATGAGTCCTCCCTCTTTAGGACCCCCCTTTCTTTACAAATTTGATATGGTATTTTGACATTAATTCACCCCCTGAAAGAAAGGTCCCAAAAACTTATGCTAGGACACATTCGCCCTAGGTGGTGAATGGGTCCTCCCTTAATAAGATCCCCCTTTTTTAATTTAATTTTGGCAGGATTTTAATGATTTTCATTTCCAGATATAATCTCGGTTTTAGTTATTTGAATTTTAGGGTTAATCTCTAGATTTAGTATAAATAAGGGTTAATTCACATTGTTTTCACCTAGCAAGTTTACACGAGGTCTTAGCATTGAAGTTTTCAAGCATTAAAGAAATCCAAGAGAATTTCAAAGGAATTCTAAGGTAGATTATCTAGATTTTATTGCAGCAATTCAAGATCAATTCATCATGTCTAAGGCATAATGCATTCATACATGTTTTTGAGCTAAGAAAGTTGATGTAGCATTGAGGATCTACTTGCAAGCATTGATTACATATCCTAATTGAGATCAAGATCTACATTCTTCATGGCCACTTCATGTTAGTATGTAGATTTATACTCCAAGACACCATTCAAGGTATCAAGACTTCATTATTTCATGTTCATGCTTCAATTTCATTATTCCATCATTTGGTTTAATTACCTAAAATGGGTTTGACCAAGGCAAACCCTTATTCACTCACAATCAACAATTTTTTCCCCTCTTGAGTATGTGTTTGTAGTTTTACAGTTGAAGATCAAATGGAGAAGAAGATTGGAAAAATACTGTAAAATTTGTCAAGTTGCTAAGTTGACCTTCATAGTGCAAGAACAAAGAATTGAAGATACAAACTTTATTATAGGTTTTTAGGAGTTGAAATCTGGGGATCTGAGAGTGCAAACATCAAGGAAAATAACTCCAAATATCAATTTTAGAAACCCTAACTAGGACCCATTCGCCACTAAAAGCGAATGAGTCCTTTGTTCCCTAAAAATAGGCTTTTTACAGCAAGGTACACATCATTTTGAGATTTAAAAACTCCCCTCATAGTTTCTATAATAGTTAGGGTTAGTTTTTGATTGTTATTGGCAACAATCATATCATAATTATTTCTTATGGTGAAAACTAGTGGTTCATCATCCTTTTAAATAATTTTGATGCAAACCCTATTTCCTCATTAAACATAATAGTGAACTTGACCTATTGAATAGTGCAATTTTTTGATTTTGAAGTCATTTTATGCATCCTAGATTAGATCTTGCATTACATTTGCATTGAGTTAGATCTCATTTAGGGTTTCTTGATCTGTATTCAACATTTCATCTCATTTAGGGTTTAGAATTACATTGGTATTGCATTCTCTAAATCTAAAAAATACAAAAACAAATTAGTCATTGTGCATAACATTTAGATCTCATAAAATTGTATTTGAAAATATATAAAAAATTGCATTTCAAATTAGCTCTTTGCATACATCATTTCATTACATTTTCACATTGCATTTTGAAAATTTTGAAACTACAACTTATTGTCTCAAACATGGAACTGAAAGACATTATTGAGAGCTTGAAAATCATTCAAAAATAGTTTCAAAACCCTAATCAAGGACCCATTCACCTTTACTACAGAATGAGTCCCTGACCAGGTTAAACCTGAACCTTTTAGCATCTGTAAAAGTAGTAAAAATCACTCTAAAATTAGTCAAAATATCTCAAAAACACCTAACTAGGATCCATTCGCCCCTACTAGTGAATGAGTCCCTATTAGCTATTGATCTGCATTTTATGGAAATTGAAATATCGATTTTAGGCTTCTATTTTCTATTGTTACTTTCCTATTTCAATTTTTTTCTTTGGTGTTTCATCAAATTCATTGCACATAGCTTAAATTGATTAATTTGGTGCATTTTCAAAATTCAACATTTGCATTTACAACATTTCATTTTCAGCTTATTGTGTTATGTAATCAATAATATAGAATATAAAAATTGCATTTCATTCTAGGTTATTACATTGTCCCTTTCCATCTAGGGGGGTGATCCCACAATACTGGTTTACAATTTTTGGCCAAACTGGACACTAAATGGTTTTTTCTAACTAATTCTTCACTTTCAGGCACCTATAATAGCTAAACCATGAGGAATTTGAGTATGATGTAAACTAGTGATTTGTGACATTTTATTTGTAGATTCTAAATATATTTTTTTCAAAAAATTTGGAATCATATTGTACTTCTTTTTCCATCTCCTTCGAAAACTAGTTTTTTTTAGTAAACACCATTTTTAAGGAGTGATGCTCATCGTATACAACATAATTTTTTTTCCATGAAGGATAAAATTCTAATTTTTTTGAATTTATATTTGTAACTATGAGATCTAGCACTTTCAATTGGTTTCATAGTGTTTTATTGAATATTTTTTCCTTAATCAAGTTTCAAAGTCAAACCAATTTCAATTCAGACATAGGCAGACCATATACAACATAACTTTTTTTGTATGTATTGAAATTCAAATTTTTTTTGTTGGATAAAAGATTTAAATATCTAGTGCACTAATATTTTTCAATTTTTTTTTGATAATCTACTATTTTTTCACATGTGTAGAACAAAGAGCTTGATTTTCGGTGAAAAACCTACATTCACAAGAAATAAAAAATAAATATAATAATAAAATAAAATTTATTTAAAATTATACTTTTTTGGAAGCTTATATTAAAGACTACATGCTTACAAAAAATAAATTTTAAATGAATTCATTTGATCCCCCAAAAGGTAAATCAAAAGTAGTTTTTTATCAGCATTTTGATAGGTGTAAAGGAGACTCCATTATAGGTATGGTTTAAAACTAGCGGGGTTATATCCAAGGGGGTTTGATCTAAGGTAGTTTGATCAAAACCTATTCAATTAGAATGCTTTAAATGAAACTTTTAAAGGCTTAACTCATTATATTTTCTAAAAATATGTGATTTCAGTAAAAATCAGAATCTCCCAGAAATTGTAAACTAGCATTGTGGGATCACCCAGGGTTTGCACACCAAGTTTGTGAAATCTTGCATGAGCTTTACAACTTGGTGTCATATTAGCAATACTATTGTAAGATGCAGTTCGAGGCTCATGTCATCTCATGATATCTCACTCATCATGGATCTTGGTTTTCCTAGCTCTCTTTTTGATAGTGTTGATAATCAGCCCTCTATCGCTAATAGTTTGCATACCACATTTCCCATGACTTCATCTCCTACAACTAGTGTGACTCTTGCCAAAAATACTATTCCTACCATCATTTCTTGTACTCAAGCTTCAAGATCTACTCAAAGCCAAGGTGGAATTCCAATTCCATCCTCCACTATACCAATGTCCATTCCTACATATACTGGTACACAACCCACAACAACCTTTCAACCTACTAACACAACAATCATACCTATTAGCAGTGTATACACTTTCATAGGTATTCCCATAGGAATCCCTTCTACCCTTGTCCATTCAAATACAATAACCCCTCAACAATCCGCTTTTACCAACTTACAATTCACTAGTCCTCCACGCATACGCACTACACCACCTTGTTCCCCTCAACCTTACAACCAAAGTGATCCACTCCTTAACTCACTTTTGCAAACCATGACATCTCTCCAACAACAAGTTGCAACATTACAACAAAACAACCATCAACCTTTACAATACATCAATTCTAACACGTCATCTTTTGACATATTAAGAGCACAAATTCCACAAGGTATAGAAGTCCCTCAAATTGAGTAATATGGTGGGAAAGGAGATCTTATTAGCCATGTTTCTAATTTTACATCCTTGTGTAGTGATTTCATTTTCAAAGATAAAATTTTGGCTAAGTTATTCCCTAGGTCGTTGAAAGATGCCGCTTTAGATTGGTTCTCTTCCTTGCCAAACAATTTAATTGTTTCATTTAATGAAGTAATTTATGCCTTTTACAATCACTTCCATATTCACATGGGTTCCAAGATGACCCTTGCTGATTTAATAACATGCAAGAAAAAAGAGGATGAGAAAGTGATTGATTTCATAGCAAGATACCAAACACTTTATTCACAAGTGAACATTAAGATTCTTGATGTCAACCTTCAAAGAATTTTTATTGCCAACTTACAACATAAACTATAAAGAAACCTTGAAATGTTGAGATTCCCATCCTTCAAAAAACTATGCACAACCCTTCGTGATTATCAAATTTTGACTTGCGGTTGTGATGTAAAAAATCGCCCTAGTCATCCTGAAAAATTAGAATCTACAATTCAAAACAATTATCAACCTTTTAGGAAATAGAATAAGGGCTTTTTACAACTGAATTTCCATCAAACAAGTCAACAAGCTAATAATCAAGTGGTTGTTATAAAGATGACAAATCATTTCAGGGAAAGGGATAGGGAGTTCACTTCTTTACCCATTACCCTTCATAATATCATGTTGTAGCTTATTGACAAGAACATGCTTATCTACATCCTATTAGAGAGTGTGACCCTAATAAACCATTGCCTAAGGGATTTCAAAAAAAATCTTATTGTCATTATCATTAAAAAAATGGACATGGTATGAAATACTCTAAGTGTCTTAAACATCTTGTACAAGACCTTGTTGATTCTAATTATTTACAAATCAGAGGTGTGAATGGTCAAGGTAATTGTTAGGAAAAAGGTGTGTTGTACACCTTACATAATATATTTAATGTAATTATTCTTGAGGACACTTTATGTTGCATGTAACATTGGGACATAAATTAAGTTGTAAAAAATGTAATTATTTAATATTGGGGAAAATAAATAAATAAAGTACCCAATATTAAATAAGGGGACATGGTTTTGTAATCTCATAGTTTTAGTCACATGGTTTTGTGTAATACCACTTAGTGGTTTTGTGGGAGCTTGCTTCTATAAAAGTAACCAAAAAGGTAGTTATTATAAGATGCAATTTTGCATGTTATCTCTGGCTAGCATTTGTGAGGGTTTGAAGCAGGGCACATGATGTGTGGTTGCATGCTTGTTCACATGGAATTCTTGGAGAGGGCTTGTTACTTCAATGGTGTTCATGGAGACTTAGAAGATGTATTGTAATATTTATTGCTGAATAATACATGAGAGATGGATGATTTTGGAGGCTGGGTTTCTTCCCTCTTGAGGGTTTTCCCAGGGTACATCTTGTGTCATATTTTCATGGGTATGTTGTCTATTCACTTGCATGTGGATTCTAAATAGTTAATTGCATATATATCTCTTTTGGGTTATGTGGAAATTGTCTGTAATTGGTTGCAAGTTTCCAACAAGTGGTATTTGAGCTTTGGTTGTGGTTGTATAATCCTTGGTTGAGAAAAAATCTTGTTTAAGTTTGAATCTATTCATTGCATGAAAGAATCAAAGAAATGGAAAGATATGAAGGCTTTGCAGGTTGTTTATTGCAGATCTGAGGGTTTTGGGTTTGCTATTTTGATGGGTTGTCTATAGATTTGGAGTGTGAGAAATTTTGGGTGGAATGAGTTTCTTGGTTTTGCATTCAAGTGGGGGTTTTGTGAGGGAAAATTTACAAATGATCTCTTGGCCCAAAATAGATCTCACGGTTGGATCCAAGTTGGCCGAGAAATGAATTTTGATATATAATTTTCCCCATTTTGGTTACTAGAAAAAAATGCAATTTTTTTTTTGTAAAATGCCCTATTTTTTGCAGTTGTATAAATAAAAATCTGGAATCATATATAATTATATATATATATATATCCAAATTAAATTCATCATGCAAAGAAATCAAAAAAAAGAGAGAGAAAGGGGCCAAAAAAGTTTTTTGCATTGAAAACCTTTGAAAAAAATGTATATATATATATTTAAATGTGGGGAGCGGTTGAACCCCCACCCCACCCATCATCGTATTGCAGGCGGCTGCAGATGGTTGTTACGACCCTACCATCCTTCTGGCTGGCAAGTATCGCTAATAGACATGCAAGTAGGCCCTACCGCCGACCACATAATGGGAATTAATTTGTTTTTTAAACTTTTAAAATTTTAAAACTTTTTTGTTTATAAATTTGCCATTGTATTTATTCAAAGGGGCTGATGAGTTTTTTTATTGTGAAGAAATTTAATTATTTTGGAATATAAATTTGGGTCCACCACCAAGGGAGTGATGCCTCCCAGCCACCAGGGGTGGCTAAATTGTTTTTTGCCTCAAGTGTAAACTATTGTTTTACTTTGGAGGGCCATAACTTTCTCCCAAATTGTTTGTTTCTCGACTTCTTAGACTCATTGAAAAGTTGACTTAGTGCTCTATGCTCCAGATTTTACAGTTTTGATAGTGTTTTGCTTGGTCAAAGTCAGATGTTTTTTTTGAGCTTCAAGAGGTGATATCGGGTGCATATGGAGTCAAATTTTGGACTTTGAATAGTCAATGGAAAGCTTGTTCAAAGCATTACATAGTGGATCAAGTTTGGAGTTATTTTAGCATGGTTTATTTGTTGTTTTCCTTATCTGAGTTTTTTATGAGTTTCTTTGACTATGGTGATATTTTGAGTTTATGGATGATCGAATCTTGGAGATTTGATGTTGGATTCATTGTATGCTCAATTGTACATCTCAGATTATTCTCTCATTTGACATGGTTATCAACATATGGTTGGATTTGTATGTTGTATTTTTGTATCTACAAGATGTGCAATGTTGTAGGCGGTCTATACTTACCTATTGCATTTATGACTTGGACATGGGTTGTCTTTTCCCATTGATATTTCAGTGTTAATGCATGTTTAGTTTTGGTGGCTTTGTTTAGTCACTTGGTTTGCTGGTTTTGTTGTCATGTTGAGGAGATGAGATGGTATTACCATGTACAACCATGATATGAGATCTATGCAGTTGACTATGATTATGCAAATATGTGGACATGATTGAGTTGAGTTTTTGGTACATTTTTTGGTGGTGTGTTTGTTTCCTTAACTGTGGTACTTGAATATGGGCATATTTGGAAAATCATATCAAAGGTTGATTTAGTGTTTGAGTCATTTGGTCTATATGGTTATTCTCTTAGAAATCTTCGTTTACAAATTATTGATGTGATGACGAGTTTGCATGTTCCAGTGATTGGATCTACAAGTCATGCAAATTGTGGATTAGCTACCCGTTTACTTGTAGTGGTATGACTTGGTTGTGGATTATCTTTATTCACTAGGTTTGATTCCTTGTTGTTGCAAAATTTGACAGTTGGCCTTGTTTTTGGTCAATTGTACATTGGTATGTGTGCTTAGAGATGAGAGGATAGATGTTTCTTATAGTACCTAGACAATTGCTTTTGGCACTTGTAGCATGTTGTTTATCATGATGTCATGGATAGCTTGATTACATTTTTCAATGGGAGCTTTTGACAGTGATGGATTGACGGTGTTGGATATGTTTATGATGGCTTGGTGGTTGTAGGTATCTTCTTGGATTGGATATTTTGATTCTACTTTTTCTATTACTAATAGTTCAGTTGTGTGTGTAAACCTAGATGATCTTCATGGAGACGATGGTTGTCATGATTCCATGTGTGATTCGGTATCATAGTTCAATGGGAGTCTTTAGCAGTGATGTGGATTCACCATTTGATGGTGGATGGTCTTCTATAGTGATTTTTGGTTTCATGGATGGAATCTTGGTATCTACTTTTATGCAGTAATGGTTCATTGGCATCTTTGGTTTCATTGACTAGGGATGGTTTTATTCATATTGATTACATATGTTTTCTTGGTTTAGAGTGTTTTATTATTATGTCATGGTTCACTCTTGATCATATGTTAGAGTTTTGGCATGGTACTTGTTCTCTTGAGACCAAGATGTATGCATTGTTGTATGAGATATCCTAGTAGGAGATGGTTAGATCATGTTGTCATGTTTATGTTCCTAATTCATGATTGGAGCTTTGACATTGATCTTGTGTGGCTCTCTTGGTATTGGTTATATCTATCATTTGATTGATTACTTCATGATGGTGATATGTTGCATTTGGATTTTGGCATGGATTGGTTGGTTACATGTACTCATGGATACTTGGAGACATAGGTGAGGCTTGAGTTCTCTTGTGATTAGAGACATGGGTTGAGATGGTTACTATTGATGAGATTTCAGCAAGAAGTATGAGGAGTCTACACCTTGGTTGGATGTGAGTTCAACATGGACCTATGAGGAGAGTGTTCTTGGGTGAGTCATGATGACTTGGATGTCTTGGAGGAGCATTCTCATTCCCCACTCTTGGTTTTCTTGTGGTGAGAGTTGTTCTTATAGGTTATTGATTTACAGGTTTGCATATCATTGTGGATGATTCCATGGTTCTACATGATGTTGTTTACACTTTCTATATGATGATATTGGTAGATTTGGTATGCCTTGATATTTTTTAGATTTGCATTACCCACACAGTGGGAGCTCTTGGATGTGTGTGCCATTCTTTGACAGGTTTTGCACATGGAGTTTATGATTGCAGTTTATGGGTGTATATGTTTATGGAATGAGTTTACTATGTTTTGTATACCTTGGAGGTATGGATAGTTGGATGTATTGGCACTTGTTGTGGGTGTTATTTCAGCTTTGGGTTTGTGTATCTTGACAACTATTGCTGCATATTGATACTTTTGGATTGAGTGTTTGTGTTTGGGATATTACTTGAGTAGGACTTATGCTTCGTTGTGAAAAATTGTGTGGCTTCTCTATTGGATGGATTCTTATCTTTGTGCATTGGCATGATGGAGGATGAGAGTATTCATGCTTGGGATGGTGGTCACTTTCATTCTTGTTGCAGGTATCTTGATGGAGCACATGGAGCACTTTGATTCCATGATGGTATATGTGGCTATATGGATTGTTCATTTGATTCATGTACATTGAGGTTACTTGTTCCCCTTATGCAATGTATACAACAACTGGGAGAATGTTAGGAAAAGGGTGTGTTGTACACCTTGCATAATATATTTAATGTAATTATTCTTAGGGCCACTTTATGTTGCATGTAACATTGGGACATAAGTTAAGTTGTAAAAATGTAATTATTTAATATTGGGGAAAATAAATAAATAAAACACCCAATATTATTGTTAGCTCTAATGATTTTCACCCAGGTTGAGATCAAATACAACCAATCATGAGTAACATGAGAATTTTTCTAGGGTTGTGGGTGACCCTGTAATAGAAAATAACCTCCAGGAAAGTTGGCTCTAATTGATTTTACCTAAAACTACTTGTCTTTTGAAGGGAAAAAGGTAAGAAAATATGTAACACTGAAAAATGAAAACTAAAACTTTGACATAATGATGAACTACCCAAAACCGACTAATAGCATGCAAACTTGACTCTGTTTCACTTTGAGCTAATAGATTAGCAAGAAATCTACACAACCCATCTTTGTATATCATTTACAAAAAAGTGATTTATGAGAAGGTACTAACACAAGATTATTAGAAAGAAAGGAATAAATTTCATAACTTGAACCTTGTATTTCTTACACAAGGTACCTTCTCTTGCAAGAAAGGTACCTTTTTGAAGAATACAAAAATACAGGGAAAAATTCAAAATTTCACAAGTATACTGATCAACTTCAAAGGACATGTACACTACCAAGCAAGTGATGAGAAAGTAGAATGAGCCAATTATAAATTTCTCAAGGAACTTACAGTTTGCATGAAAACAAGAGTTACAAAATTACACTAAAAATTGATGATGAACAATCTCCAGAACTCTGCCAATTCAGAATTGACCTACCATAATAATCAGAAAATGACTAAATAAGCTAGCTTTGAATGAAGTCCCATCAAAATAGGAATGAAAACTTCTTTTTTCAGATGGCCTACAAAAGCCAAAAATATAGCTACCATATTTGCTCCAAAAAGCGTCCAAGAAGGTTGAAAAGGTCAATTCCATCATAACAACTCCTAAAAATGCTCCAATTGTCATCAAACTGACTCCACAATGCTTGGAATTTCATAAATTCTCAACTATATCTCCTTCATTACTTGGTCTTATCAAATCATGTTCTTTATTTTGCATTTAAAATAACATTTGATTAAATGGTTTATAACTTCACCACTTTAACCAAATGCTTTACACTTTGTAGTCAAGAAAAAATCCAAAATCATGCTACGACCCTCTTAGGAAATAAAGAAAAAGGCATAAATTAGGGAATATCCCTAATTACTAAGTGCATTTACTAGGTCAAGGGATTAATTTATTTGCAAAGTTTAAACATAAGGAAAAAATTCCTTAAGATTATGTTGGCAAGAATTAGGGTAGAAACCCTAACACAAAACCGATAGCAAGAGTTGCAAAGACATTCCATTTTCGCCTCTACATTTTGGAGTGCTCTCAGCCACCAACATAGGGTTTGATGGAGCTTCTTGAAGGACTTAATGGCAGATTCCACAGCTTCTAGAGGAATTTCCTTTGCAATTTATGTCAAACAACGATCTTTGTATGTTGGGTAAGCATTTTTGGAAGAATTTTTATCCTTCTATTTCTGTTTTAGAAGAAATAAAGCTCCAAATCGAGCTATCTTTGTAAGAAAAGAAAAGAAAATTTCACTCTTATTGCTTCCACCATTTATATTTTCAAAGATCTATGTTTTGCTGGCAAGAAATATGAACATTCCTGACTTCTATGGCCGTAGCCATGCTTTGCAGTTGACTTTCCTTTTATGTGGGTATTCCATACGTTGCTCCTATGTAAATAGAAAACAAACCCAAATGGGTTTGATGACTGTAAGCTTTGGGTCTTAATGAATTTCTTTTCATTCCTTATGAACACAACCCTTCTCTAACTGGCAAGCTATGGGTTTGTTTTTTAATTTTCTTTTGAAAGTATTATGGGTCTACGTTTAAACATGTGAATTTCTTTCTTATGTGAAAATTTTATGTTTCAATGGCTGTGAGCATGCATTCTGAAGACAAATCCATCTCAATCCTTTGCTCAGTGATCGATCTTTTATGATGTTTGCAAAGAAATCGAGACTTGATTCAATTTCCTCTGATGATTTCATTTATCTTTCTGCTATGAATGTATTTAGATTTTGTTAAATGTTTCAATTCTATGCACGGTATGGGTATGATTCAAAGACCCTATGCATTTTCCAATTATTTCATGAACTACTAGTTTCCTTTAAATAAACCCTCACCTTAGAATTTCATGGTCGTGGCTGTGTTTTTTTGCAAGTGTTCATTTAAGCTTTTAGGGTACTCATGTAGCACCTTCTAAAAAACGTATACCCTATTCTTGAAATGAGTTGAGGTTTATAACTGAGTTTGCATTAAAGCATTGAATTTGTTATTGTTTCAAGCCAGAATATGGTTTTTGAAAAATTGAAACCCTTACAGTCACTATGACTTCTTTACACTTTCTTCCATGCTATCTTTAGTGCATTCCATGTTGTTACTAATCCACTGTTCATGAAATTATTGCACTTTTGAGTGATTGATGACTATACTAGAAGGTGTGAAGATAAATATGAATGCATCAAAACAAAATGTTTACACTATATTGTTCCTCCTTTCTTGTGAAGGAAGCTCACTACTTATTTCTTTGAATTTCACTAAGCACTCTATCGTGAATGCCTTTGGCTGCATTATTTGGTCTATAGCTTCATTTCCTTGTACACTGTCCTTTTTATACACTTGCCATTGATTTCCTTTAACAGTTTGAAGATACAGCTTTCCAATAAAACTATCATCCGATTGACGAATAACACAGATATTGAAGTTTATTTTCCCTCAATAAGCATCATCACTTTCATCTATAATTATATAATTTGTGTTCTTCAGCACTGGCAGTCCAACATATGAACTTCAAAGGGAAAAGTTTTTTATGTGATTTGTTACTCAGATTCACATTTTCAGCCTTAAAAACATCTGAGTGAGATTGATTGCTTACTGAATTCACGGCCACATTTAGATTGTTTACATCAATTTTCCTTTGCTCCTCTCATACTTTAAACTATTTCCTGTAGGTGACCATGCACAAAAATTCATACTATCTTCTTTATACACTTGATGCTTATTAAACTATCACATGTCATATATAGATTCTCAATATGACTTGGAAACCCTATAAACTATTATGTGCATAATATTTCATCATGTGATAATTGAAGAAGTATCTTGGAGAACATGACACAATGATGCCCCTTTAATGATCATAAAGAAGGATTTAGAATAAGCTTAAGGTCTGCAGGGTGCCTTTTAAGGAGCCTTCTCTATCAGAAGAAATTCCCTTATTCTTTATTCTAACTAAGGCATATATCTATTATCTTTTGATCATATGCATTTTGACCTTGTTTATCATTTGGTAAAGATTATCTTCTTCATCTATGTCTTGTGATTGATTCTAGCTTTCATTTTCTTCCATGCTTTTTTTTTAGCTTTAACTACTTATTGTATTTAACCTCTCTTCCTTTGTGAATATTTTCCTCATACTGCTCTCTATAGCCTGTGATGACTGTTCTCCTAGAAGGACTTCCCTTGCTACATTGAAACAATGTCCTTTTACTCTGTCATTGTTGTAATAGACTTCATTGATAAGCTATAATCTTCAAAGATCTTAGTGTCTTATGAAAGGAAATTTTCTCATGAGAATTGATTTCAAGCAAACATAATGTTAAATAAGTCAACAATAAATGATGTGAGGTATAAGGAAAATGAAGCATTTAGAACATGCCTGCTCACTATCACTGCATAATCATGATGATGTGATGAAAAACTAAAATGAGCTCATTGTCTGATAATTTAGCACGTTGGGTTCAACCCTTGTGGGAGCCTCATTTTAACCCACATGTTGAAACTTGATAAAACAAGAATATTGATTTCCTTGTATCTGCACATGAAACAAACAGTTAGAAAAAACATGACATCTTTTAGATGTATTTGATCATTCGTTTCTCTCTCTTCTCTGATGCACGCAAAGGACAATCTATACATTGGTGGGTGGATGTGTATGTAGGGTTGGAGACTGTCATTGTTTAGAGCTCTGCTCTAACCATTGCAATTATTTCAGATGCAGGATATGAAGATTGAGAGCTACAGAGGACCAAAACAAGCAACTTGGAGATGAGGGTCATGCAAGACGATGGACTTAAACTAGTCATCAAGCAATGAATGGCCTCTCTCTCTATATATGCATATTTATTTTTCAATCCATTGTTGTATATATTACATTTTATGCACATTGGACAAGCTATATCTCACGGCTTGTGTGAGATAGATTTTAACTTTTGAATCAATAGACTTTCTTTTAGCAATATTTGTGTAAATATTTTCAATATTGTATACATCTGTATAAATGCAACAATCCATTACGGAAAATAAAAGCTTCTTGATTCTTATGTTTATACATCTGAATGTAATATAGGGAAGACTAATATGAAATGCACCTCATTTTTTGGTTTACAAACACTTAAAACTCACTCAACTTGATCTGAAATAAAAAGGAGTAACAATTAAATAAGGGGACATGGTTTTGTAATCTCATAGTTTTAGTCACATGGTTTTGTGTAATACTTCTTATTGGTTTTGTGGGAGCTTGCTTCTATAAAAGCAACCATAAAGGTAGTTATTGTAAGATGCAATTTTTCATGTTAGCTCTAGTTAGCATTTGTAAGTGTTTGAAGCATGGCACATGATGTGTGGTTGCATGCTTTCTCACATGGATTGCTTGGGGAGGGCTTGTTACTTCAATGGTGTTCATGGAAACTCAGAAGATGTATTGTAATATTTATTGTTGAATAATATATGAGAGATGGATGCTTTTGGAGGGTGGGTTTTTTCCCTCTTGAGGGTTTTCCCAAGGTATATCTTGTTGGAAAAACAAGGAAAAATGACTAAGAGGCAGGGTGAATCAGTTGTCACAAAATACTTAAAATTTTTAAACTTAACTTTATCTCAAATCTGATGAAAGAAAAAAAAGCTATAAAAATTCAACACATCAGAAGCATAGGGAACACCAAGATTTTTACATGGAAACCCTGTTAGGGGAAAGACCAATGTGGATGTTAGTCCATAATATTATACCCTATTAAAAGCATAATGAAAAATAATGGGAATGCACATGCATTCAGGCACACTTCCTAGAGCTCACTACTCAAATATAAGAGGGCTCACTGCCCAAGAAATACAAAGCAATTTGGATTAGATCTATAGGGTGTGAACTAAGAAAATAGCTTTTGCACAAGCTTGATTACAGTTCTAGTTAAGCACAGAAATACTTCTTCACACTTCACTCAAACTTCCTCAGACTCTTCTCTACAATCGAATGAATAGATCAATGTTCACACACTTTCACTTTCTCTAGATCTTCCTCACTTCATACACACTAACTTCATACAAAAAACCTCTCTTATATATCTACAACCTAGATTTACATTAACAACTTCATCGACCAAAATATAAAACATGTTTATAATGTCGGCCCCAAATTTACTAATAATTTTTTAATGTGAATCAAACACCATCAGCCAATATTATGATGCGACCCAAAAAAATATCCTCAAGCACACCAAACATTCAAATTTAAATCTCCAAGGATCTACAATACATTACCACCATCATGTCGGCCAAGAACATGAAAAAATGAATACATCAAGAAACATTCTTCGACCACAAGCACACTGATCAACGTGAATGTACAACAAGGATAAGGAATGATCTAGAAGCATCCAAAAGAAATAATAACTAATAGAAAAGAATCCACAACAACGGATATTACCATAATCACATAAACTTCAATCAGGAACACTAACAGAGACCACAAAAACACTGTCAGAACACAACTATTCATAATATGATCAAATATTCACACGAACCTCTGAAACTTATGGTGGATAGACTAGATACTCTTATAAATAAACCATTTATTCCACAACAATTGATCCTCAAAGTACTGAGCAAGACACCTTCATGACCTTCATTGTTCCTCTGGCAACCTGCAACATTTTCTTTAACAATTTTCTCAATATCCTCAACATATACAACCTTCAATACAATAGTGCTAATAGTGTTGACATCAATGATGACCACATATCAACAACACAACCATAGAATCCAATAATCTCCACCTTTGGAATTGATGGCAACACATGATGTGAAAAATAACATCAACACAACTACACTTACTTCCCCTTAGGTTCTGACTCTTCTCCTTAATTGCTCTTCTCCCTAAAATATTTTTCACATTTCTCTTCTCCCCCTTTGACATCAATGGAAAAGATAAGCATTATCATCCCATATACAATATCTAAACCACATATCTGCACATCTAACTACTCCCCCTAATTAGCAGCCACAGAAACATCAATCTAGATCAGGAAATATCTATGAAGTGCACTGATTGATGCAAGTAAGTTCATCTCTAGTTCATATCAAGAGGGGTAATCACTGCTAGCATTCCTCTGAGATACTAAAAAGTATCCTTCAAAAATGGTTTGGTGAAAATGTCTGCAATCTATTCTTTGGTAGGCACATACTCCAGTCTGACTTCTTTCTCACTCAATTTCTCCCTCAAGAAGTGAAACTTGATTGATATATGCTTGGTCTTAGAGTGTAGCACCAGATTCTTTGATATTTTTATTGCGCTTGAGTTGTCATAGTATATGGAAATAGGCTCATCATATACTACTCTGATATCTTTCAACATTTGTTTCATCCACATCACTTGAGTACGGTTATTTGCAGTAGCAATATACTTTGCCTTAGTAGTAGATAGAGAAATGGAAATCTACTTTTTACTTAACCAAGACACCAATTTCTTCCCTAGGAAGAAAGCACCACCACTAGTACTTTTCTTGTCATCTACATCTCCTACCCAATCTGCATTAGTATATGCACTCAAGGTAATATCATTATCCTTAGGGTACCAAAGCCCAAAATCAGTTGTTCCTTTCAAATATCTAAAGATTCTCTTTATAACGGTCACATGAGACTCTTTTGGATCAACCTGAAATATAGCACCCATACATAGAACATTCATAATGTCTGGTCTATTCTGAGTTAAAAAGAGTAATCCACCAATCATTGACCTATATCTGGTTTTATTTTCCTTAGGATAATCATCATTATGTGTTAACTTGCATCTGGTTACTATGGGAGTATTGGTAGGCTTTGAGTCTTCCATGCCAAACTTCTTCAGTAGCTCTTTCACATATTTGGACTAAGATATGAAAATCCCTTTGTCTAACTGAGTAACTTGAAATCCCAAAAAGAACTTCATCTCACCAATCATACTAATTTCAAATTCACTCTTCATTTCATCAGCAAACTTCATACATAGATTATCATCTCCTCCAAAAATAATGTCATCAATAAAGACTTCAATAATCAACTCTTTGTCATGATCCAATTTGAAATACAAGTTGTTGTCAGTAGTACTTTTAATGAATCCAAGCTTTAATAAGTATTTATCTAGTCTAGCATACCAGGCTCTGGGGGCTTGCTTGAGTCCATATAGAGATTTCTTTAATTGGAAAACCATGTCTTCTTTGTTAGTTTGTTGAAATCCATCTGACTGTTCAACATATACCTCTTCTTCTAGCTCACCATTCAAAAAAGATGAGTTCACATCCATTTGGTAGAATTTATAGTTCTTATATGCAACATAAGCAAGAAATAATCTTACAACTTCAATTTTGGCAATAGGGGAAAAGGTTTCTTCAAAATTAATACCTTCCATTTGTGAATATCCTTTACATACCAATCTTGCTTTATTCTAGACTACTTCACCTTGTTCATTTAGCTTATTCTGAAAGACCCATTTAGTACCAATCACATTTTTATCTTTAGGTCTGGGAACAAGAATCCATGTATCATTCTTTTCAATCTACATTATTTCTTCCTTCATAACTTCCATCCAGTGTTCAACATTACAAGCTTCATTGACATCTTTTGGTTCAATCTTAGAAATCAAACAAAACTCTTCTGCAATCTTTCTTCTAGTTTTCACACCTTTATTCTTGTCTCCTTTAATTTTATTTTTAGAATGATTTAGCTTTACATACCTCAGAACCTTCAAATTCTCTCGAACTTCTGGTTCTTATGTTCTTTCTTTTTCACTTGCACTTGTCTCTCCTTCTTGAATTTCTTGATTTACCGGAAGAATTTGAAGTTGATTATGTGTATGAGCATTCTTCCCTTTGTCTGTATTGTCTTCCTAGTCATTTGAATCATATCCACAATATCTAGATGATCTAGAAGAGTCCTCATCAACTCTGACATTTGCAATTTCAACCATTTTTCTCAATCTTCTATTATAGCATTGGTAGGCCTTGCTTTTAGTAGAGTAACCTATAAAGATTCATTCATCTCTCCTTGCATCAAACTTTCCTATGTCCTCAACATTTTCTTCCAAATATCTTGAAATATTTAATAGTAGGCTTCTAACCAAACCATAGTTCAAAAGGAGTCTTAGTAGAATTACCTTTGAAATTTACCCAGTTTAAAGTGTATATAGTAGTGCTTACAGCTTCACTCCAATAGATGTGAGGCACATTTCCTTCAGTCATCATTATTCTAACAGCATCCAGAATTGTTCTATTCTTTCTCTCTGCAACTCCATTTTGTTGAGGGGTTTGGGGAGCAGATAACTATCTTATGATTCCCTGCTCTTCACCGAAAGAATTGAACTCCCTAGAGGTGAACTCACCACCTCTGTCTGACCTTTCTCCATGAAGACTTCTAAATCTGGAGGGACCACATAGATCAGTATGCACTAGCTCCAATAATCCATTTGAATGATGTTGTTTGATCTGAAAAGAAACTCTAATTTATTTTCCCATATGACATTCCTTGCAAATTGTGTTAGCAGACTTTACTAGCCTAGGTAGATCTCTTATTACTTGAGTGAAACTTACTTTGAAAATGTTGTCAAAAATCACATGACATAGCCTCCTATGCCATAACCAAATTTCATCTACTTGAGCAATTAAACAACTTTCACTATCAGAATTCAAGTGAAAAATATTACCTTTTGTCTTTTTACCTAAAGCAATCACATTTCTAGAACTTCCAAGTATCCTACATCTTCCACCTTTGAACTGAAGATCATAACCTTGTCCACCATCTATCCAATAGTCAACAGGTTGTGCTTCAAACCTTCAACATAAAGGACATCATTAGTGTTATGCTTACCACCAAGACAAATAGATCCTCTACCATGAATCACACCAGCATTGTTATCTTTGAATCTTACAACCCCACTGTCATATTTCGTTAGAGTTAAAAAAATTCTTTTGTCATGAATCATATGATGTGAGCATTTGCTATCAATAACCCACTCATCCTTTTCTTCAATTAGGGCTACAAGAGCTTTCTCAACTTTAGCAAATTAAGTAGCCACCAGACCATTTTCCTTGATAGCAAGGAACACCCATTCATCTTCATTTCCATTTTTTTTATCAGACTCTTCATCAGTCACTCCTTCTTTAGCATAGTAACATTTCTTTTGAAATCTAGATTTAGTCTTAGACCTAGGAACTCTTTCAAGACATATTGATACAAAATGACCTATTTTATTGCAAGAAAAATATTTAATAGGAAACATTCCTTTATACTTACTTTGTCCTCTACCTTCTTTCTTCACAATCAGTGCTTCCAACTCTTCTACTTCTCTTTCTTCATCTTCAAGTTGTTTCATTTCTTCCTCATACTTGAATGACTTTCAGGAACACTCTCCTGAATCATATCTTTTCTTGTTTCTTCTAGAAACAATAGCCTTAAAAGTAGATTCTATCTTGGGAATAGATTCACCAAATTCACTCAACTCAAAGGCAGCAAATTTATCAATCAGTGTATCCCTTGTTACATTTTTCACTGATCTAATTTCTTCAATAGCATGAGCCTTTTCTTTGTAAGAGGGAGGAAATGATCTGAGCACTTTAGCTACAATTTCTTCCTCTTCCAGGGTATCATCGACACATCTAATACTCATCACTAGCTCATTTACTTTTTACATAAAAGAAGAAATATTTTCATCTTCACCCATCTACAAATTTTCATACTTTCCTTTCAGACTCTATAGCTTAGCCATCTTCACATGTGCATCTCCTTCATACAGAGTTTCCAGATTTGTCCACATCTCATGATCTATATTTAGACCTATCACATTTTTCATTTCCAAATCGGTCAGAGCACTCAACAAAGCTTCCATTGCCCTGATGTTATTCTCAACCTCTCTAATTTCATTAGGAGTGGAAGGACCATTCTGAGGAATAACATATCTATTTTTTTTTATCTTCCAAAAGTGTTCACCTAAACATCTAAAATGACATTCCATTCTAGTTTTCCATAGTGAATAACTTTTTCCATCAAATATAGGGTTGTCCTTGTAGGATGCCATCTCAGATCACCTCAAGCTTTTAAACTTCTTTAAAGGAACCTACTTTGATACCAATTGTTGGAA
Source organism: Sequoia sempervirens (assembly GCA_007258455.2). Taxonomy (NCBI): domain Eukaryota; kingdom Viridiplantae; phylum Streptophyta; class Pinopsida; order Cupressales; family Cupressaceae; genus Sequoia; species Sequoia sempervirens. Next base: position 527,935,488 of record VDFB02000015.1, on the reverse strand, counting down.
AAAAAAAGGACAAATAATTGAGAGGGGGGTGAATCAGTTGTCATGGAACACTTAAAATTTTCAAACTTAACTTTATCTCAAATATGATGAAAGAACAACAAACCATAAATAATCAACACATTAGAAGCATAGAGAACACTAAGATTTTTATGTGGAAACCCTGTTAGGGGAAAAACCACAGTGGATGTTAGTCCAGAATATTATACCCTATTAAAAGTATAATGAAGAATAATGGGAATGTACATGCATTTACACACAATTCCTAGAGCTCACTTCTCAAATACAAGAGGGCTCACTACCCAAGAATACAAAGAAATTCATATTAGATCCGTAGGGTATGAACTTAGAAAATAGCTTCTACACAAGCTTGATTATAGTTCCAATTAAGCATATAAATACTTCTTCACACTTTTCTCTGCAATTGAATGAATAGATCAATGTTTGCACACTTGTAATTTCTCTGGATCTTCCTCACTTCACACAAACAACCACTCTTATATATCCACAACCTGGATTTACATCAACAACTTTGTTGGCCAAAATATAAAACATATTTACAATGTCAGCCCCAAATTTACAAATAAATTCTTAATGTGAATCAAACACCATTGGCCAATATTATGATGTGACCCAAAAAAATATCCTCGAGTGTGTCAAACATTCAAATTTAAACCTCCAAGGATCCACAACATGTTACCACCATCATGTCAGCCAAGAACATGAAAACCCAAACACACTAAGAAAAATTCTTCGACCACGAGTACACCGATCAATGCAGACATACAACAAGGATAGAGAATGATCTAGAATCATCCAAAACAACTGAGGTTACCAGAATCACATAAACTTCAATCAGGAATACTGGCAGAGACCACTGAAACACTGTCAGAAAATAATTGTTCATAACACGATCAAATCTTCATGCAGACCTTTGAAAACTTTGGTGGATAGAATAGACACTCTCAAAAATAAACCCTTTAGTCCACAACAATTGATCCTCAACATAATAAGAAAGACACATTCATGACCTTCACTGTTCCTTTGGAAACCTGCAACATTTTCTTTAACAATGTTCTCAATATCCTTAGCATATACAACCTTCAATACAACAGTGCTAATAGTGTTGACATCAATGAAAACCACATATCAAAACACAACCATAAAATCTAACATATCTTGTGTCATATTTTCATGGGTATGTTATCTATTCTCTTGCATGTGAATTATGAATACTTAATTGCACAGAGCTCTCTTTTGGGTTATGTGGAAATTATCTTTAATTGGCTGCAAGTTTCCAACAATAATAAGTCTGTAACTCCTTCTAATCAAAATTTACAAATCTTTACAAATCCCATGCCTAAGGACACTATTTCATTTGTCAAAACTAGTGAAACTAAGAATGATGTGATGAATGTTGACACGGATGATGACAATATGGATACTATTGAACAAATTTTAGTAGACACTGTGGTAGTATTTATCAAAACTAGACCTCATAAGGGCTCAACTGAAAAGCCTCTTGACATTTCTTTCTCACAAAATGACATACTTAAATGTGCACTTGATGGTCCTTGTTACATAGCTAGTTGAATCAATGAAAAGCCCACTAATGGGATATTAATTGATCCCATCTATGGAGAGAATGTGATCACTAAAGAATTCTTATATGTGCATGAGCTATATCAAGACATATATGACAAACTGAAAGCATGGATCAAGGTGCATAATTGGTTTGCTTTCCCTATAATAAGCTCAATAGATCTTCCTTTAAAAGTTGGATTGAAAAAATTAACTGTCTCATTCACCATAATCCCACAATCGGACCAATTTCATGTGGAGTCAGGCTATCTATGGCTTCACTCCATGACTGTCGTCCCTTCGGTTTTGCATAAATGTATAAATTTTCCATTTGGAAATGATATCTTTATTGTGCATCATAGTGGATTTAACCCTACCTCAGCCTGAGGGAAAATTTCATTAGATTTATTTTGGCTTGAGCCTATGGAACCTATTAAGCTTTGTGAGGATTTCTTTTTCAAATCATATCAAAAGTTCAAGGCAAAGAAAATAGTAGAATTATCCCTTCAAAACTTTCCTCGACCTATGATTGAAATAGCTATCCTAGATGAAAAAATGATTGAAACAAATCCCTTCCAAACATCCAAGAACAACCTATAACAATATCTCCTACCATTGCCTACAAGAGACCATGAGATGATCAAACAATCTCGCTATCCCTCCTAGAGTCAAAAAAGTTTACAAAGCTAAAGAGACAATGGTTGAGCAACCTCTTGTTGTTTCTTCTATTCCTCTCAAGGAAGAGAAGGAACCTATGATTGATGTCTAATTTTTGGACCTTGAAAATTTTGAAAATTTTCACTACCAAGATGCCAATTAAATTAGTCTTGAGTGTGAACATGTGTTCTTAGAACTGGTCATTTCTTTGACACTGTTTTCAAAACAAAAATAGTTTTTTTCTAAGAGTGCCTCTTACTCCTATGTAATGGGTTCATAGAGCATATTCATCAACACCATCTCTAACCCAAATGACAGTTGATACACAAGTTTGACATAAGAAGGAATTCAATGGCTACTTGACAGTATGAATAGATTTGTATAGGTTATCTATAATGAAGAAAATATTCAAAGGTCAAAGTAAGTTTATGAATATAATACTGCAACTTGTTTCTTTGATTGTATCTCTGATTGCCATCACAAATGAGTTGATTTCCTATTCCTGATGCAAAAGATAGTTACAATCACTATGCTCAGCATGATCATCATTTCCACAAGGATCAAAGGGGAAATTGAATTCCTAGTGATAGTGGCTAAGAGGAATAGAATATCTACATATAGACTCTATGATACTTTCCAAACATCTTGAGGAAATAGGTTCAAGGTTGTTGCACTGTATTTAAATTCACTTCTATAATTGTGACAAACATAGACAATATTCTTGTGAAGGAAATGTGGTCTCTAAGGCTGGATGTACAAATTGTTGAGGTACCAATTTATTTATGCCTTGGTATACACATTCCAACCAATATCTAGAAAATTATGAAAGGTTCCTATATACAAAGTTCCCATCTAATGAAGCAATGGTCTCATAATTTGAGAGGAAGTGGGACCATGTTTTAGTTTATGAACACTACATTTTAGAAACTTAAGCAAAGGAAGTTGACCTCCATTTACATTACTTCTATTATATGGAACTATGCATAGAATTGAGCTTTCGATTTAGGCATGAATATTACGGTGGCATCAATGTCGTGGAGTTATTCACAAAGAGAAGGAAATCATTTTAAAGCCAAAACACTATTAAATTCGAGTGGATGAACCATAGATTATGAAGAGGAATGGTTTTAAGTGTATTATTAGTCTTCAGCATTTTAAGTTGAATGTGAAACCATCAGCAGAGATTTATGAGGTTTGCATAACCTTGAAAAATATTGCCTTGTCATTTAAAAGTGTATTGGTGGTGATTTTTTAGAACTATGAAACTTCCCACTTGAGTTGGAGGAACCTATTAAAAGGAACCTAACACACCACTTTATGAGGAAGAATGTAAAATAAAGCTAGTGGTGTTTTCAAAGAGTTTTAGAACCATATGATTTCCCAATCAAGTGATTTTACGTGCGAATAAGATAAAATATTGAGTGAATGAAATGAGATGGCAGATTGCATAACCCAATTAAAGGAGAAATTGTTTAGAGTTCGTTGTATGATTAATGAAGGTGGTGTTTCTGCTCTTAATCCAAACAAAACTCAATGTTTAATTGGGTAGTAAGAATTTTGTAGATTACATTTCTATAGGGACAATAAGCTTGTGAAAATTTATGGCAATTGAGATTACACTACATAATACCAAGTATTTGGTGAATGGTGCAAAGGTAACATATACATATTCCATTGGGAAAATTGTAGCTGATCATCATGTTCAATTCAATGATCATATAATTGGTCACTAATGTGTGGCTTGAGTGCATCAACGTAGTCATTGGGTCATCCCTCCCATGTTTCCATAGAAAGCTCAAATTATTAGAAAATTTGTATAAAGATTGGAGGTTACTAATGATCAAAATGATATCCTTTCAATGAGTAACTGTAAGATCGGCACAGAAAAATATTGAAGGATTAAACATTGGTTGTATTTAAATGTCTCTGGATTAAGTCTTCAATCATAAATGTTGTTGACTACTAAATTGTTGAGTTCTCCAAGCACAACAAGGTCTCAAGTTCATAATTTTCAATGGCTAAGGATGCCACAGAGAAAGTGAATGTGGATTATGAGCTATGTGATTCTAATTCAAAGGGCCTTACATTTCAAAATCAATATGTTACAAGGTTCCCATGTAACAATAAAAGGAAAAGTTGAAGGTTTCAGTGCATTGACTTCTCAAATGAAGAGAAGGCCATTGGAACATTGTAAGAAAACAATAAGGAAAGATTAGTAAGATGATTTAGATGTTTTATCCAAATAATTTTATCATGAAGCTATTCTCAATAATCGAGCTATTTAAAACCAAGCTACTATCGACTGAGATCACTTCAACAAGATATTACAAGTTCAGTGGTAAACTTTGTTGAAATGCAAGGCTACATTTGGTGGATAGCATAGTAGATTCAAATTATCTTTTTGTGGCCTCCACGTTCCCTTGTAAGAAAGCAACACATGTGCATCAATTTCTCATCTATATTATATTATCAGGAACAACATGCACTCCTGTTGATAATATTGGGGACTATTATGAAGAGACTGTTGATAGATCATAGAAAACATTGAGAAAACAACATGAATGATATACCAAAACATAGAGTTTGAATGTGCCAGTGGAGAAATATATTTATTAGGAAAGTTTACAGCCAAAAGCTATGAAATATTTCAAGAAAATGCTATGGGGAGTACATAGAGCCAATGTTGTAAAAATCCTTTTTTTCTCTGACACTATTTCCTGTTAGTTAGAGACTTCAAAGAGCATATAAATACAGTGAAAGATTTATGCTACAGTGTATTGATATAAAGGGGCATGTGAATTATATGATTTCATGGATCAAAATGCTTCGATAGTTTAAAATTATGCATATCAAGACCACCTTCGATGCCAATAATTCAAGATTAGTTTGTCCTGTGTGCTAAAATGATTGAGACCATTGCTTCCCTTGTGACATATGATTACATTAATGGACGAGAATTCACACAGTGGATGGAGGAAACCACATGATTTTAGTGGGACTCCAAAGAATGAAAAGTTGACATTTGTGAAGACATTCCTACACATAAGGAGTAATAAGAGAAGGTCCACATAAGGGGATTTGGAAAATTTTGAATTCAAGAATAGTTTCAAGAGATTGAAAAAGTTTCCAAGAAGCAGTTGCGAGAATTAGCCAGATGATATTTTATAGAAATTGGAAATTTTATCAAATAATTTCAATGTGTGTAGGAAGGGATAACTTATGAGAGTGAGTTTTCAAGGAGTTACCAAAAACCAAAGGGGCTATTGTTGGAAAAATTATAAATATGTAAATCTGAAAATAGAGGGGATCTTTTGGCCATTTTTCATCTTAGAGCCTCTGTGAAGGTTGTGAGGGGGAAAATTATTTTTAGTTCTGAAAGGGGAAGATAAGAGCAGATTTTCTTTTCAACATAGTTTGCGATACGAGAATTTGGAGTATGTGAGCTTATATTTTATATTGGAGAAATAAAGAGATATTTTAAATCTATGAATTTGTTAATGTTTCTTTATGATTGTGAACATTCTCTATATCTTTTGTAAGCATTCTTTAGTGTATTACCTATTATATCAGATTGTGCATGTGTTCACTGATGAATATGTGAATTCCAATGAATTCATTGAAAAGAGTTTGTGTTCGTCTTTCCTGATTGTTGTTCGTGGGTATGTGGTAAATGATATTGTTGTCATTTTATTTCATTCCATTTCATATTATCTTTTTCATTTGTGCCATTTTTATGCACAAATTTTTGTTTTCCTTTATTGCTTTCTGGTTAAAAACGCATCTTAGTTTTATTTTTAGTCCTTTCTAATTCATTGAAGATCATACAAGGGAGATGTACCTCTAAAATTCAGAGGAAATTCATAAATAAAATTGTGATCTTTCTAGAACTATTGGAAACATTGGTACCTTTTGGGAAAAGAGTCAATATTATCTCAAGATGCCCAATCTGTTTACTAACAGATTTTTGGTGACTCTACTGTGGAAAGAATTGAAGTACAAGTGTCTTCCCATATTTTATTTTCTTAGAAATATGAAAGTACCTCCTCGAGGATGGAGGTTTGCGACTCTACAATATGGAACGTGCTAATGAAAAAATTTGGGTAGAAAATTTCTAGTCATTCTTTTTAAATCTACATTATGGTGTTGGTTTCAACCCAACCATGGTGTGCTTAGTTTGGGCCTTTAGCACTGCCAACATATTCAGATCTACCTATGGGATCAAGAAGGCATTTTTCAAAATTTATTGGAGAAAATTCACAAGTTTCTAATGATCATATTTGGGCCTTCACTGTAGCTTGTGGATTTTTGAGGATAAGAGAGGAAAATATTTTTTTCTTATTATTTGTTGAAACCCTCATTGGAGTTGCTACAATTTGGTTTCAATCTTTAGAATATGGATGCATTACGAATTGGGACAGCATGAAGAATAAGTTTCTTTTAAGATTTAAACCAACAGCTAATGTGTGTGCACTTCTATCTCAGTTCTTTAGCATTAAAAAGAAAGAAGATGAATCAATAAGGGCGTGTGTGGAACGGTTTTATAGATGTCTAAATAAGATTCCTCATAATACTCAACCAAGTAAAGAGTTGCAACTAATTACTTTTTCTAGATAATTACATCCTGATGTTGGATTCCTCTTGAAGTGAAGTAAGGTAAGTGATCTTAAGATTGCTAAAAAAGAATTTATTAATATTGAGGATGATTTTATTTGATTTGGGGTATGGAAGAAAAATAAAGTTAAAATATTTTCACAAAGTCTTCTAACTCAAAAGCATAAAACCCTAAAGTTTCAAAGTATGCATTTATCCAATCTCTCATTCCCATCAGCTAAGTTTTTAAATCTCACAGTTTTTTTATCAAAATGATGTTAAGAAAAAATGAAGTAATGTGGAGACTAAATATTGTAATGCTGAAATATATAATCTCAATTGTGGGATAGATGAGGATGGTTCTTATTCTTCCAGTGATGAAGAAAATTACTCTTCTTGTGGAAAAAAATCATGTATTCCCTCTTCTACCTTGGCTGGAAAAAATACTAAAGATTCATTTGTTGTTATGAATAGTCAAGAAATACACAATGATGAACAACTGTCGATGCCTCCTTATGCTCCAAAAATTGAAACTTTTATATTTGAAAGTATTGATATAAAATTATCTGATGATTTACTTAACATGAAGGTAGAAAATCAAGTTTCAAGAAAGGAAGATGTCAACAAGTTATAAAAAATAGAGGTATTCACTTTTGAAGATGTTAATATCCATTGTGCAGCTGAAAGTGAAGTTAGAAATCAGCTTCAAGAAGTAAGTGAATCATCAAGCATTTGACAAGCTGTCATGAGGTCCTATGTCTTTAGTTGAAAATGTATCAATTATATCAACCGGGTAGTGTTCAAAGGTTGTGAGCAATAGGGGACATCTTGGTTATCTCTCTTATATTTTCAAATGTTTAAAATAGTTGTAAATAGAAATTAAACTAGAAAGCCACTAAAATAGAAAGCTTGAGATTGTTTAAACTAGAAAGCATGAGATTGTTAAACTAGAAAGCATCCAAATTCCTATTCTAGAAAGCACATAATTTACCTAAGAAGTAACACTTACAGTTAAACTATGAAGTTTAAATAGAAACTACTAATGGCTAATGACTAACTGCTATTAGAAAGTATACTTAATGACTTGTAACTAACAACAAGGATGGGTGCTCCAAAATTTTCAAATGAACACAATTTAAAAATTACCAACTTAAAACTACAACTTGTAGGGACATATGACAGAGCTCAACATACAAATAAAATTCATCCAAATTCAACATGTACAAAATGAAAGTAACAATATTAAAAATAAAGATACTTATCTACTCTATGAGATCCCTTGAGTGACTAGCTCTCGGGCGTTCCTACACTTAACTCAAATCACATGTACTTTCACATCTTCAAATAAATCAATTCATGGTATTTCCATTACTTAGAATTATTGACTCAGAATGAGACTAGCAACATTTATTTTATTCATATAATCAAAGTGTAACACAAAGACATAGTTGAATAGTATCCAAAGCATGTCATAACAGCATAAAACATATGCATTGCTTTTGGTGGTTAAATATATATACTATATTGCTAACAAAATCCTAAATTTCATATGGTGGAAGATCACCATTGAAAAAGTATTTTAACAAAATTACAACTAACCAATTCACTGATGTCCATAACATAAAACATAATAAAGGCTCAAAGTGGAGCCGTAAAGTTTTTAAACATAAATTTAATGGAAAGCATTAAAAGAAATAGTTCCACTGTGCACTCCTAGATTTTCGACGCCTAGACTTTTGGAGCTTTATTTTCAACCACAAGTCCATTCCATGCATTGGTCATGTATAATTTCATTTACAATGACTTAAAGTCTCTACCATTATGTTAGTGTTAGTCAACTAATTTCAATCAATTTAGGAATTAAAGATTTATACATCATTTTACAAAAAGTACGAAATTATTAATCCTAAAAATAAAAAATTGGCAGGGCTAAAGTGGTTGGTAGAAACAAAGAAGTTGTATTTAGTTTACTATAATTTAGGAATAAATATTTATACATCATTTTACAAAAAGTAAGCAATTATTAATCCTAAAAATAAAAAATTGGTAGGGCTAAAGTGGTTGGTAGAAACAAAGAAGGGGTATTATCTTACTATAATTATGAGGTTATTTATACCTCATTACCCTCCCCTTCCCAGGCTTGAGTAGGTCCTCCTGCTCTCTACTGGGTCCTCTACCTATCCACATCTCTTCTTCTATTCAATTCATCATATTTAGAATTGAGATCATATAGGTCTTCTACCTCTACATCCACATGATTAGGGTTTTTTAGAAAACCTTTATTGAGCTTAACCCTTATTTTTCATGCATGTGAGTCCCTAGGATTCTGATCTATAGTTACAAATACTACAAGGGGTGGCTATAGGAGCAAGGGAGGTCTATATCTCATTCCTATCCATTTGGTTTTAAGTTGTAGCAGTATTTTTGTTAATGCTTGAGCTCTTCTATATGACCACTTGAGATTAGTGGTAGAGATCACCTCCCTCCTTTTAAGATACATAAGTAGGGCGTATATTGCTCCTCACAAGCACTCCATTCTTTTTCTATTAACTTTGGCACATTACCTTTGAAATCCTAAAAACAAATACGAAGATTTTCATCATATTTGCTCCTAATAGCTTCATAAATTTTGATTCCTTTGAATTGCACTTTAAAGGAAAAGGGTTTCCTATTAGGATATATCATCTAAAGTCTCATAGTTCTTTCTGCCTACAAATATTCTTTGGTCCTCTCCTACCATTGAATTTGATTATGCATAGTAGACATGAATTCTCTGAGCTATACTTCCCAACAAATAGGTTGACAAAGAAATCAATATGTCTTTCTAAAAATAGATTATGTACAAAGAATTCACACAACAAGTTTTTCCTCTTTAAATTCCTTTAAAAATTGTTTATCATCTCGATCATGAGACAAATTGCAAGAAATTCTCAACAATTTCCATATTAACAATTGTTCGCTTAAAAACATAGAATGCAACCTGGATGGTTTCCTCCAAGCTAATAACAACTCCCCAATCTGACATGCATCTATTTTTTCCTAGTAGAGCCTATCATAAGATTCTTTTAACACTACTATTTCCTTTTTAAACTTGACATTTTCTGCCCCTACCTATCTCAGGAAATAACATCCCTCCATCCACTTAACCAACAATGGAGGAATATGAATGTTATGAATTTTTCACCACAGCTCAAATTGATAGAGTTGGTTATTTCAAATTCATTTTAAGGTGAAAAGTTTCAGTTATTTCTATAGTTTTTTAAATCATTGCATATTTTTAATTTTGAGTTTGAAATAAAATGCAATGTATTTTAGTTTTCCATTCATCATTTGCAACATTTAATATTACATGAAGTATAAAAAGAAAGTACTTCATCATGCATTTAGTTGTTTATCACATAATTTTTCATACATCTATTGCAAAAGTGAAGTACAAATTGAACAAGAAATGTAAAAATGTTGTTTTGTATTCATTGGGATGAAAAGAGAATCAAGTGTCCCACAAAAGCTGTGGGAGTAGCTGAAACAATGGATTATAAAGAATAATCTACACTATTGAAGATAAAAAGGAGAAAAGAGCACATAAGAGGGAACATAGTTGTCATTGCCTAAACTTTTTCCTCGAGTTTTCTTCAATGTTGAGCTCTCTTTTCTACCTCCTATTCTCCAAGTGAACCTACAAGTGGATGAAAATGTTTGTTAGAGCTCGAGTTATGAATCCTCCTACATGATCCATCAACAGTAATGTATCCTACATGATCCATCAACAGTAATGTAGAATACTATTTATGATGCATTGAATCAACTAAGAAAAAAAAAGAGTGCAAGAGAATACAAAGGAGAAAACAACATAAGAAACTTTTGGATTTATTGTTTTAATCTAACACTGTTCGTTTCTTGTACAAGTATAGGAAAATCCATTTTGCTGATCTTTTTTCAATATTTTAAAGCATGTGGTATAAAACAGGCTCCCACAAGGGTTTAGCTCAACATGTTGCCCCTCAACATTCCATAGAGGGGTTTACAAAAAAAAAAAAAAAAAATTCAATTTTGCTCAAAAGAGATATGCATTTGAAGGAGTACATCAAGTGTCATAAGAGGTCAAGCAAGTGATCATCTAGGACAATCAAGTATGAAGGTGCAAAGAATTGAAGTTCATAGATGATCAGTTTCTCAAGTGAAACATCATTAAGTGCATCATCATAAAATGAGATAGTGAACAAGCATACATAATGCCTTGTTTACAAGTCAACAATAGCAACTGAAGCAATTTGAAAAGCTTCAGAACACCTTCATCATGGTGTTGTATTTCAAAATCTTCTATGCATAAATCAAAATTTGATGTCAACATCTGATGTCTAGGAGATAAAAATGCATGAAGAGTACAAAGGAAAGGTCGCCTCCATCAAGAAACTAAGTGACAAGTGGCTGCAAATAAAGCATGAAAATCAATAAGTGAAGGAAAAGGAGCACTGATGAACTAAAATGTGACACACTAAGTGTTTAAGCTAAATGCAATGTGAGACAACCTCTTTGATGGCAATAGAATATAAGAAACTAAAGGCTGGTTTAAAAATAATTAACGCTACAAAAGCTACCTCTTTCTATTGTCACATGAAACAGTGGTGAAAGTGAAAGCTTGAAGTGCATTTCTGAAGTATTCAAGTGCATAAGATAAGTGACAACATGCAGAAAATTAACCTACAAATACAATATGATGACTAAGTCCAGCTTTGCAAGACAAGTAAGTTAAATGAAACATTCATATATAATGCATTTGGGGAACAAAATAAGATTTTTTATGTTTTCATTGAGTAAGAATGTGTACAATGATTACTACAATTCATGTTCAATAGTGATTTAAACTTTTCATGAAATAGAAAACATGTTTTGATATGTAACTGAGAGGTATCAATTAAGTGGAGCTTCATTACATCTATGCACTTCAAGAAAATTGAAAGCCAAAGATTGCTAACTATGTGTGCATCATGATAACAAACAAATAAAGCTATAGTAACATGTATCTGAACTGGAAATGAAATCATTGCTGCCTTTCAGTGAAGCTACAGTGACAACCATAGTCAATAAGAATGGAGAATGAAATCATTTAGCTCTTTTTAGAATAGTGAGCTCATGCTAGAATGAGTTAGGGTTTCATAATGGAGACAAGTGCAAAATACTTAGTTTGAGCTTTGAGAGAGAATCCACATTGGTTTCCATTTAAAATATTCAAAATGCAACAATAAAGGTATTTTGAGCACATAAATGAATGTCAAATGAGCTCAACTAAATTCTCATGGCCGCGGCCTGAGAGTTAATTTTCTCTCATAAATGGTGATACCCATTTAGGGTATTGTTTTCTAAACACAAATTCAGATCAAATCAAGTGTTTTGAGCTTATTTCAAGTGGAACATTCCAGCATAAATGAAATAACGAAGCTAATGGACATGGCCATGCGAGGCTTGTAAACCCAAAAAATGAAGTGACAAGTTGCTTGTGCATATGCAGTGGAAAGTATAAGAAAATAAAATTCATAGAAACCCTAGCTAGTGCTCTCATGGCCACAAATTGAGAGCTTGTTTCCTCTTCATAAAACACCAAACCCACTTGGGTTTTTCATCTCAAAAGCTTGAAATGCAAAGATAACAAGTGCTTGAGTGCATTCAAAAATGGAGCCTTGCACAAAATGGGGTTTTAAAACCTAATGGATGCAGCCATGAAGGGTATGGAAACCCTAGAAACAAAAACAAAATGCTTGGTTTTCTCTAGATTGTGTCTTCTTTATAAGTGTCATACATTGTTACATGATGGTTTGAGCCTAGAAAGAGATCATTTTCTATAGAAACAAAGATATATATATGTATGGTCAAGTCGTGGCCTGTACAATGGCCAATCACAAAAAATGTATTTTTCACTTGTTTGTTCAAACAAGCTCTCAAGTTGAGCTATTATTAAGAGGAAAAAGCTTTCAAAAGAGAGCTTACCATGAATGTAGATGAAGAAGCCAGTCCAAGTCCACAGCCAAAGCTTTCAAAAAGCTCAAAAAAGCTCTCATGGTGGCCCCAAAGAGTGGTAGTGGTATCAACAAAAAAGAAAGCACAAAATACATCAAAAGCATAGTGATAGTCATGGTCTAGAGGCCTTCAAACTCAGCAAAATGAAGCCAAGGAGACTCAGACAGATGAAGTGAATGATTACCATCAAAATCCAAGAGGATACACCATGAAATCAAAGAAGGTAGCTCAAATGGTGACCTTGAGCTTTAAAATTCTAACTCCCATGGCGGTGCCCAGCAAAGCCCTATTTTCCCCAACTTGGATGATTGGAAGGACAACCAAAATGAGTGTTGGGAGGCAGTTTTGTGGCCAGGGTTTTCCCCATATCTAACTCTACTATGATTTTATCACATTGTTTTAAATTTTAATTGATTATTAATACTTCATTGCATATGCTAGGCCAATGTCAAACAATTCCTTAGGCATTTTTTTTATTGATTTTTAAAGAAAATAAAACACAAAACATACCCATGCACTTTGAATATTGTCGTTATTTCATTCCATGCATTGTGAAAATCAGAAGCTTATGATTTTAGCCTAAGTCTTGAGTACCTTAGGTTTTTTCTTTTGACCTTTGAAGAAACATAATGTGTTAGGGGCCTAAAAATTTTATTATTTTTTATAGAAAAATAATGTATAGGGGTCCTTGCATAATATTTTTATTTTTTACAAAAAATCAAAGTATTTGGAGATAAATTGTAGAAATCAAATGTAATCAGGCTTTCTATCTTTGTAATTTAGAAACTCCAAATATGTAAAACACTAATTAAGCAATGTTTCTATAAATTGCTTAATTAGTTGTTATTTAAATGCAGTTAAATAGTGCACTTGAGCCTTCATGGAAAGTTTCAATTTTGAGATGGAGTGTTTGGGTGGATTGGGAAAAGAGATGAAAAACTGAACTTTCCATTTTTAGTTTCCAGCTGTTTGCACCTAATTTTGAGGACTTTTTGGATGGAATCTTTGGGGATGGGAAATTTCCATTTTCTAGAGGCAGTTTGGAGCAGTTTAAACCCCTATTTTTTAGGATTTTTCCCTAAGCTTGAAAATGTAGAATGAGTTGCTTTTTGGAGAAGCAGTGGACCTAATTTTTCTATTTTTTCACTACTGGGGTCACTTGATGGCTATAAGTTTAAGAAATTTTAATTTCTCAGGGTTTAAAATTCTATTTCTTGCTCTCATATGCATTACAGAGAGACTTATAAACTCATTTGAATCATACTTTGATATTGTACTCTTTCATTTTCAATAAAACACTAGGCTTCTCCTTCCCATTTTCTTGTTCAAAGTTTATGATATCAATTGATGTTAACTATGATTCAAGAGTTGAATCATATTTATGGCTTGGTGTTGTGAATTTTGTTTCAAGAAGTCTATTATAGTTTTGGTTGTATTTTGTGTTCCATTAGTGAGAATTTGTGCAAATTATTAATGAATTAGGTCATTTCAAGGTGGGATTGTGAGATCAAAGCTTTAAAAAAAATTGTTGTGAGTACTAAATTGTCAAGATCATTAAATTTCTAGTTAATCATCTTAGGTTGCAAGATTTACTTTTTAAGTTTTCCTTCTCCCCTTTTCTCATGAAAGTATTTAGATTAGATGGTTTACTAGAGGGAACCAACCCACTAGATATTTTCTCTCACTCATTGATTGACCCAGAAATCAGAGAGCATTTCCATGTTGCAACAGGATAGCCAGGCTCAGCTTGACTAAGGGTGAAATCTTGATTGCCAACAATTTTTGGCATGCCTAATGAGACTCTAGAGTCTTATCTTTAGAGTCATTTTTCTATGTTATAGGTTACTGTTTGGTATATGCAACAACATTTTTTGCCTATAGAGGTCTCAAAATATATACTCCTAATTTATGGTTACATTGTAGATTTGGTGCAAACATCTTATGAAAAGGATCCAGACCAAAGCTAGTCCAACATCTTTTGAGTATTTGTAGCTCTCCCCACTGAGAAGGAGAGGTAGAACAACAAGAAGAACCTTTGATTCAATGAGAAGAGCAAAATCCACACCTCTAGAGCTTAGTCTCGTTGTCTCTGTGAAGAGGAAGCCAATCCCAATATCTCAAGCACCACCTATGGTGACATAATTTTCCTTCACACCATTTAATGGGGCCAACCTTTATTGTTGGTTCAACATGACGACATCCTAGTAGTAGCACTCAAAGGGATACCTAACTAGTGGTGAAGACTAAACTATCCCTACTGAACACATTCGAGACGTGGTGACATTATGTTCACTACACAACATAATAGAAGAGAATGTGGCTATAACGTTGTTGGTTGCTTCATCAAAGGGGAAATTCCTTCAATGGTTCAAAGGACTCCTAGGAAATTCCATTACAACATGGGACTAGCTTGGAAATAGTCTTCACTGACAGTTCATGGACAAGTCAAACCACCTTTCATTTATTGAGCAATGAAGCACCATCAAGTGTGCTCCCCATGAGCATATGGTTGACTTTAATTATAGGTTTCATAGAACTTGGGATTGGATACCTCTAATTGTCAAGCCCTCACTCGAACATGCTTTTTTATTCTTCTTAAAATCCTTGAATAGTGAGATCTTGGTTATGATATAGTCTATGGGGGATTTTACTTTGCCAAATGCCTATGACATTGCAATAAGGGCTGAAAATTGTCTTATTCAAGCTGGGAAGATAGCACCTAGACCACCCACACCTATTTTTCTTGAAATTCAACCACCTCTCCCTATGGATTTTCCTCCTATTGCTGCTATTCTGCAAGTCCTAGCAATAGGTTATAAAGCTGTTGGTCAAGAAAATGTCATTCCAAACCAAAGAAGAGAAATGCAAGAGATAAAAAACATGTTGCAAAATTTTAGCAAAACCTTTAGTAATGAATTTTTGAGCCTCAAGAGGTAGGTCAGCCAAGAAAATAGGCTTTACCAAGCTCCTTTTTAGTAGAATTAATAGAATAGGCCACCATTTCAGAATGATTTTCAAAAGAGAAGTTTTAATCCCAAGCCTTTTTGGCCTTATGATCCCAATGTAGCTAGCCCCTCAAGAGAGCTTGTACCACAGAATAATTTGGCTCAAGAGCGCGATTGGTGTTACCTGTGCTATCAACCACACTAGGCTACTTGTATCAGTAGAATGGAGAGTCAAGCTCTCATGGTGCAGAATTAGTATGCTAGACTAGAAAGTTTTCCAAGTGAGAATGTGGAACAACAAAGAAACTCTGAGATTACTTTAGTGAATTGGAAAAGTGTTGAATATTATGGAGTTAATCATTTGCAAGGAAAAAACCAACAAGATTCACCCATTGCAACAAACACAAGGTTGAAATAGAGAGAAATTGAAGTGGAACAACAAGTTGGAAGTTCACAACAATAAGCTATGTGAGACAAAAATCATGCCATTTCATCTCAAACTGTCCCTGCAGCACAACCGAAGGTGCATATTCTACAAACAGGACAACAAATGGTGAGTAATGATGTTATTTCTTTGGGACAATAAAAGGTAAGTCCTATTTCTTTCAATGTAGTTGAGCATTTAAAGAAAGCTACAGTCAACATGTTTTTCATGGATGTGTTACATATCCTAGGCCAAAAGGATTTATTGCAAAATGCATTAGCTGAAATTTTGTCTTTAGATGTTGTGAATGTAGAAAAGAGAAGAATTATGCTTGCTAAAAAATTTGAGATCAAAGGGGGGGCATTAGAATTAAGAGGTAAAACCCCCACCATTCTATCTAATTTTGATTATAGGGGATAAAATTGTCCATAACTGCATGATAGACTCGGGAGCTAGCAGCTCAGTCATGCCTAAAAGCTTAGCTAATAAGTTAGGCTTAAGTTATGAACCTGCATCAAAAGGAGTTGTGGAATTAGATGGATCTATTGTTCAAACAACATGAATCATAAAAAATCTAGCCCTCACATTACATGCTTTCCCCAACTTTGTAGTTTCCCAAGATGTTCATGTGATTGAGTTGCCTCCCCTTTTTTCTCTTTGTCTCTTAAGAGACTTTATTGCCAAACTAGGAGGGTTTTTATCAGTTGATTGGTCTCACCATTTCTTTAGAACCAAATATGGCACTAAAGTGACCATTGAGTTTGAACCATTATCTAAAGATCATATTGAGCCATGCACCATCAGCTCTATTAATGCCAACTTGTTAGCCACTCATGGGTTAGAAAGTCAATCTATGGCCTCGCGTCCTAGTTCATCCGATGAAGAAGAAAATTTAGATGAATGGGCTACTAAAAATCAAGACCTTGACCCATCCATCCATACAAAAGAAGTTTGGTTAAGGTTCTCTGTGATTCATGAATCTAATGCAACAATTTGAAATCTAGTCAAAGACCAAGAGGAGTTCAAACAACAAGAAAACTAGCTTTGGGAGTTGTATTTTGATAGTTTGAGATGCAGGATAGGGGCTAGTGGAGGAGCAATGCTAGTATCACCTGATGGGGACAAATATTATTCAGTCTTGAGATTCGCTTTCAGCTGTAGAGGCCCTCATTCATGGCCTCAAATGGGCTAGGAAAAGAGGTATTAAATGTTTATAGGTTTATGGTGATTTTGAATTAGTTGTGAATCCGGCCAAAAATTTAAATGTTGTAAAAAAATGTTCTTGAGAAGTAAAAGCATTGGGTATGGGACCTAATAGAGGACTTTGATGCATTTAATTTTCTTTCTATTCCTAGAACTCAAAAAAATATGTAGATAAACTTGTTATTTTAGGTGCTTAGTTTGACATTCCAAATGAGGTGCATAATGTGGAAACACAACAATATGTGAAAATTGTTGTTAGACCTTTAGTGCTAGATAATAACATGAGTTGGAAGGTCTTTGACAGTGATGAACAACTTTTGAACTTCTTGATAGTAGAAGCTAAATTTGCAAATGAAAACCAGCTGAAGTGGCAACAACAATATGGAGGTCAAATTGTGCAATTGAAATAAAATAAGCTGTCGAAGGGATTGGTAACATTAGAATTAGTTTTCAACTCTAATGACCAGGCAAGAAAATAAAAGTCTAGCATGATTGTCAAACAAGAACATTATGAGGCCATTGAAATATTTAAAGGTAAACTTCTCAAATTGGGCAAGGTGTGTACTAATGAAGAGCAGCAAGATTTTTTTTGTTATGTTAGGAGTTCAATGATATATTTTCTTGGGAATATAAAGATCTAAAAGGTTTTGATCCTGAACTAGCTCAGCATATGATAGAGTTATAACCTAATGCAAAAACTATTAGACAAAAGCAAAGACCCCTAAACCATAAACTTGAACATTTAATGAAAGCTGAATTGAATAAGTTGATTGAGAGCAACATAATCTTCCCTATTAAGCACACTTCTTGGGTTTCCAACTTGGTCCCAATTAGGAAGAAAAATGGGGAAATCAAATTGTGTGTTGACTTCAAACATTTAAATAAGGTTTCCCTTAAGGATCACTACCCGCTCCCTTCGATGGAGAAAATTCTACAAGTAGTGTCGAGTTCTGATAGGTTCTCTTTGCTTAATGGGTATTTTGGCTATAATTAGATTTTGGTTAGGGAAGAGGATCAATACAAAACAACATTCACAACTAAATGGGGCACTATGGCTTACAGGAAGATTCCTTTTGTTTTATCTAATGTAGGTGCGACATTCCAAAGGGAAATGGACATGGCCTTTCATGGCCTTATGAATAAGATGTTCTTGTGTATTTAGATGATATTATAGTATTTTCTAAAAATGCTAACAAACACCTTGAACATTTGAGCCAAATCTTCAAAAGATGCAAAGAGTTCAGAGTTTCTCTCAATCCAAAGAAATGCATATTTTTCATCCATGAAGGAAAACTTATAGGAAATATTGTCTCTAAACATGAAATTTCTATTGATCCAGGGCAATTTTCAACCATTCTTGAATTACCTTTGCTAGCACACAAAAAGGGTTTGTAGAGCTTCCTTGGAAGAATGAATTTCATAAGGAGGTTTATAAAAAATATTGCAGCCTTACTACAACCCCTCACAACAATGCTAAAAAGGAATATACCTTTCAATTGGACTAAGGAGGGTAAGAGGAGCTTTGAGCTGATAAAGGAGACCCTTTTAGCTGCTCCAACCATTATTAATCCAAATTATAATAAGTATTTTATCTTATATTCCTATGGAGGTGTTGATACCATTTTTTCCATGTTATTCTAACAAAATGACGAAGGCTTGGAGCAACTCGTAGCTTTTTTCAGTCAAGTGATGCACGACTATGAGGTAAAATACTCTTTTGTGGAAAAACATGTGTTTGTAGTAGTTAGAAGCCTTACAAATTTTAGACACATGTTGTCCAATAATAACATTGATTTGTTGGTTTCTCACCCTATTGTGAGAAATTTCTTGTTGAATAAAGATATGAATGATAAGAGAGTTGGATGGATAACAAGAGTAATGGAATTTGATGTTGATATCAAATTTAATAAGCTAGTTAGAGGTAAAGGTTTGTGTGAACAACTTGTTGGAAACATAGAAAACAACCTTGAGGATGATGGAAACATCGTCACAGTATTGAGTATGTAATGCCCCGTCTTAATAACCTAAGAACGTTGCATTTGTGTTATAAAGGTGTAATAATTTATTTTTTAAAGTATTAATATTAAGTTAATTAATTGCATACATTCTTAGGTTAAGCGACGTACACTACTTTGAGTTTTCCATAAGTGACTTAAGTATTTCGCATTGCACATAATAAATATTAACATAAAGATAATCATTGCATAACATAGAAATTTCCATTTGAATACCTTTCATAATAACATAAAGTACATACATGTTTTTCCATACATTGCATTTAAAAGAATATACAATACTCATCCATCTGATGAGGTAGTTCAATAATGATTACAATTACAATTACAATTACATTGTTCACCTCTTATACAATTGAGGGATGTTTTCAAATACAAGTTTACAATATACAATGTTGAAAGTACATATAAGATCCAAGTGCAAGCTCTCCATCCATGAAGCTCTCGATGCCAAGATCAAACTGGGGACCCAACGGAGTATGGTGCACGTTCCACCCAACCATGTGGTACCCGTAGGTCCACCCCCCGTGCTAGGAGATAGTAATAAGGTTACCTAGACCTAGTCTTCTAACCCTAGACACTAGTACAAACAATCTATTGGTTACATTGCTTCCAGATTTTTGACAATTGATTGTAAAACAAACACAAGGTTAACTGTTATTTTAGGTGGAGTGTCATCACAACGATGCAAAGGTTACCCTGGTGTTTCTTCCTAGGTTCCAACCCCCAATCCTTGGGTTACCCTGGTAACCTCTTACGAAACCCGGCCCCTATTGCATACTGTTGCGGAATCGAATGCCTCTTAAGAAAACGAGACATCGATTTTTCCATTCTAGGCCTTCTCATCTTATACTCTTGACTGAAGAAGCTCAAGTGTCATAAGAGAGGCATAAGCATCTTGTTAAATGTTTTTAATTCTAACTAATGTGCCATTTAATTATCACTAACTTAATTAACTATTTGTAAGTTACCCTGACACCACTTTGTGTGTCGGCCCTTACAAACAGCCACTCCCCTAAACATAACAAGGTTTCTAAGTTTTCATGACTAGGGTTTACCAAGTGCACAAATCATGACTCACAATCACAATTAATCATAACAGTATCAAACACCATGTTTAACTCTTGTACAACCCAAGTCAATTTAAGAAATACTTTTGAAACAATAATACCCCCATTTAACCCAATTTATTCTGGAAGACTTGAACAATTATAACTTTCCCATTTTGCCCAATCATAAAAGAAATAACCCAGTTTTAAGAAAATAGAATTACACATCTACCTTTTGGATATACTAAATCCATATGTCACAGCCTGAAAACATTATATCTATAAATAGTCTTAATTAAAAATAATCTATTTCAAAATCAATAACTATTTCATGTAATCAACTCCTCCAATTTTCACGAATATATAAATATATATAAAAATCATTTTCCTATACTTCTAAAATTCCAATTTCATTTATAATTTTTTTTTTTAATATCAAAATTATTTTCTAACTTTATAATTTCTCAAACTTTTCAATTTCTATTTACATATATATACATTCAAATCAAAAATACAAATATAATTATATATATATATAATTATGAGTAAAATTGTTAATAAAATATTGAGTTCCATATTTGAATCTTCATTCACAAAATGTATTAAAGCAATCTGCGTTTTTTACACAGTCCGTGTAAAGAAAAGTAATAAATTTAAATATCATAAAACCCTGCCTTTTTCACAGTCTGCCATATTCACGGGCTGGGCTGGGGTGTCTCCACGTGGCCTGCCCCGTAGGGCTCGGCCGCGGACAACTGAGCCGAACACAGCCCACAAGGGCGGCGCCGGGCTCTGCCTCCGCCGCCGTACCCCTACGGGGGTTGGCCGCGGAAGGCTCCGTCCACAGAGCTTCGGCTCTGAGACTTAATAAAAATAAAACAACAAAAAAATAAATAAATTTATATAGTATAATTTTATACGGCGTTTTCAATTTTTTTTTTTTTTTACCAGATAAAATAAACAAAGACAAAATTCTGCCATATAAATAAAATACATTCCAAAATTCGTCCGTACGGCGGATTAAAAAAAAAAGAAACTTCCAGAAATTAAATATATGTTTTGAGACGAATTTTAATCTAGGAAATAATTATTTCCGTACAGCGAATTTGTAAGAACTTTTACATTAAAATACACATAGCAATTTTTTTTTAAAATACAAAGATTAATAAAAAATTTCTACAGAATTTAAGAAAAATATCTTTGTGCAGGATTATTCTTCTCACAAATTTTCATTTATTTTTCTATAAATTTCCCAAAAATTCATTTTCTATTTCATCAAAAAAAGAGAGGTACAAATTTACAAGAAAAAATTTACAGAAAGATTTCAAGATAATTCAAGAATTTAATAGTAAAGAAAATTCTTTTCAAAAGCATTCAACATAAAACACCAGGAAAATACCTATGAATTGAAGATCTTGATTTTGGAGAGAGTCTTGCCTATAGAACGCAATCTTCCAATTCTTTCTTCAAAGTACCAAATCAAATGAAAGCTTTGACAAACCACCAAGAATCCTCCAAAGGATCTTCCAATTCCAAAATCAACCAAAATAAAACAGAGAGATAACAACCTCTAAGAAATATTGAAATTTCTACAGTAAGAAATTTTTTCCAGTATTCAGAAAATTTCCCCGTGAGAAAAAATGGAATAGCCTCTGTAATTTCCCGTGATCCACAATAACCTCTCCGTAACAAACTTTCAACAACCCAAATTAATGCAACTTCCACACTTGTCGAGAAGTTGCAAATATCTTCTCCACAACTTCTCGGTAGTTTTTGCCCTTTTAAATTTTGCATGCAAATTCCAATTTTATTTAATTTAAATTTTGAAAAATAATTTTCCATTCACATGCATTTTATTTAATTTAATTTTTTTAATTTTCTAATTCTTTTAAATACAATATAATTTACACACTTAATAATTTAACTTAATTAATTAATTTATTTAATTAAAATAGTTTAATCTTTTTAAAGACCAACTATTTAACAAAATAAGCTAACTAATGTATTAAATTATCAAGTAAGTAAATTTCAATCATATTTAAATATTAATTAAATAAAAATAATTAAAGCACAATAACTAACATTAAAATTAACCAATATTTACTTTTTTCAAAACAATTTAACCAACAGAAAATACAATACAACCTATGACTCAAAACTGAAAACTGACAATGTATTAAGACCAAGGTTAAAGACTAGACTAGGATAAACCTAACTACTATCTCCCATTCAACATTTCCATTGAGTCTTGACACGCTCAGACCTGATTACACAGGTGGAGTCGGTGTCATGTACCTGCAAATCCTGCAACCAAGCAAATAATGTGCATACATGTATGTATATAAAGCATTAAACAGACACACCGTGCAGAGAAAACCACAGATATCGTAGGGCACTCGCAAGCGAGTGATACGATTATGTTCTCCACACCAATACACTTCACAGCAAACTAATGAAATAAATTAACAGTTAGTCCATCATAACATGTACATAGCAATAACAACTGAAAATAACATCTACGCTAACTCATATCATGTCTGAAAACAATAATCATCAAACAAGTATCATCATGTCACAAAATAATCCACCATCGCTCAAAACCAGCGATCAAAATATCCAACAAAACATCATAAGTCTAACAGTATGAAAAAGTATCAACAGAAAGCATAAGCATAAACGGAGGGGTACTACAGAGTAATAAAGAGTAAACTATTGTATCAACTTCTAGTACAAGTTGGGTACAACAAATGATTCACTATTTGCATACCAGAGAATTCCTTGAAAGCCTTGATAGGGTGAAGAGGAGGTATTTTAGATTGCAGGATATTCCCTATGCCATTATTGATGGTGTGTTATTTAGGAGAGATTTCCAGGGTGTGTTACTAAGGTGCATTGAGCCTAGCCAAATAGAAAGGTTGCTAAAGGAATTCCACAACAAGCCTTTAGGAGGCCAATTTGTGTTGAGAATTATGACTCAAATTTACTGGCTTGATTGCTTCCTGGAGCAGTTTTTTTTTCCTCCTTCATCGGCTTGAGTTAAATTGCTGGTTTTCAAGTTTGTCTAACTGAAGTCATAGGGTTCCAAAGTTTCATAACCTCCTGACTTAGCAACTGTGGAAGGAAGGCTACTTCTTTTTTTGTCAGCTCATCGTGGGTTTCGGGAACTCTATAACCTCCAACTTGGGGTTTGGAATTTTGGGTTTTGAGTGACAAAGCGATCCCTTTGTCGGAAAGTCGTGGGTTCTAGGAACTTCGTAACCTCCGACATGAGGTTCTAGAGTTTGGTTCTCCAACGATATAGCGACTTGGACATCAACGGATCTCAGGACCACTTGGAGTTAATATTTAAGTCTTTTCCATGAGACTTGTTGAGAATATTATAGATTCCCTTTTGATACTACGGAATTGCACAAGCAGTGGACACATGTCTTGGTGGATCCCTCACCACGACAAGTAGAATATGAAGGAGTGTTGACAGTTGGAAAGCAATGGTTGGTTTCCAATTGTCGATGGATGTGGGACCCGATAGGATGGTGAATCATGTCGAAGGCCGATAGGTGGCGATGATGTGGAGGATAGATGGGATGTGGGCCCATGTGCTCGGTGGAAATTGGTGAGATGGTAATGTATGCCTCTTTGACTGGGCAGCATGCTGTTAGGTGGATAACCCTAACTTCAACAAAGGATATTTGTTTGACTGCTTATCCGATGACCAAGTTTGAATGTTGGATGATATCATGTGGCTTGAGGTGAATAGGTAACCCTAAAGGGGTGTGGTAGTTGGAGAAGTTAGAGTGGTTAACAATTGGTCTAACTATTGGAATACGAATTGATCTACAGAAGATGAATTGTTTGATGTCTATTGAAGATGAATGTATATACATTGGATGTTCTGCAGTATGAGAAGAGAGATGAATCTCACAAGAGGTGAAGGCTGAGTAGCTATGTGACAAAGAGGCCGAGAGGCCAGTGGTCGAATCATGTGGTTGTGTAGCCGAGTGAGATGTCTCTCGCTGAGAGAGGAAGATTGAGGCAGGATTATGCTGCCGAAATCTCTCCAGATTAAGTGTCTTGGTTGATCTCTCATGTTAATCTGCACTGTATACTGTGAGAGTATTGTAACAGTGCAAAGGTTGTATGGACTGAGAGGTTGATCAGTGAAATGTAAAAAGGAGAGAGGGAAATAGAACAGGGTTGTTGTCAGTTTGTCTCTAGAATGAAACAAGGAGTAATCTTTGTGAAAAAGGCTATGAGCCAAAGATTGTATTGTAACTCTATTTGTTACTAAACAATACAATGGCTTGGATCTTTGGAGTGTGGTTTTTTCTACTCGAAAGGGTTTTCCCCACGTAAATCTATGTGTTCTAATCTTCTGTACTATCATTCATTTTTAATGGTTCTATTTGTTGAATCTATTTATGCAAGTTGTTGAAACTGATTTTACATGTGCTTCTCTCAAAAAGATTAATGTGGGAAATGAACTGTGTCTAATTCAGCTTTGTGACATAGTGTACATTTTTTTGAGGAAATCTATTTGAAATTAAAGTTACTGAAGGCACTACTATTCTTGGAGGTTTCTCTGAGATGACAAATTTTTTCCAACGAGTGGTATCAGAGCCTTCTTTTGATTGTTGGTTCTAGATATTTTTCCTTTGAAGCTTTCTTAGTCTGTTAGGCTTGAGGGAATTGGAGGAATTGGATGATGTATTGATCCTTTGGTGAGTGGAAGTCTTGTAGTATTCAGAGACAACACATAGTTTGAAGGATGGTGAAGATGGAGTTGGTTATCTTGGTAGTAGTATAAACTTAATGTATGAGGTGGATTTCTTTGCTTCTTGGTTGAGAAGCAGCAAATCTTTCATAGTGGGTGTCTGTGTGAGAGGCTCTGTGGTGATATGGAGAAGCTTGGGTTGTGTCTTAGTCATGGAAGAGAGTGCTTATGCTGGGTGGTATTTCCTGGTGTTGGAAGGCATTGTATTTTGTTAACCTTGAATATTGAAGGCTATGGATTTAATCATTAGATGGTTTGAAAGCTTCTGGAATAGCCTATCTATTTCTCGGATGCATGTGCATATAGATGGTTTTGGAATTGGCTTGAAGGGGGGACTGTAGTTCTTGAACTGTTGTTTTCTTTTCTAAGGATGTATTATACTTGCATGTTTTATGTGGTTTTGTAGGTTTTACATGTCAAGAAAAACTTGTGATTATGTGGAGTTTTTGTTAAACTATTTTATAGACCCTGGCTTTTAGGGCATTGCTGGATGAGATGTTTGTAGTTTTGCATCCATGCTTCGGCATGGTATGAGGAGGTGAGATGCTTCCTCTATATGAGAGTGTTGGTATGTGATTTTTCACTCAACATTCTTGTGATGTTGCTTGTGGGTTCCTTGACTATGGTGCTAGTTGTGGACATGTTTGGAAAATCGGATTTGGCATGATTTGGTGTTTGAGTCAAATTTTCTACATGGTTGTCCTCTTGTGAGATCTCATATTGTGTAAGAAATTGATGTGTTAGTGAGTCTTCATGTTTCATTAATTGGATCTATGGGTTTTGCAAGGTTATGGGATTTCTTTACCCATATGTTTGTTGTGGGACAACTTGGAAGTGGATTGTCTATATCCATGCAATTTGATTTAGTGTTTATGCAGAATTGTAAGTTGGTCGTGTTTGTGGTCACTTGTGCATTGGTGTGATTGCTTTGAGATGAGAGGATGGATGGTTTTGAGTACTTGAATAGTTGGCTATGGGGACCTATATCATGTTGTATCACTATGTCATGAATAGCTTGGATACACTACTTTGTGTAAGATTTTGACAGTGATGGTAATCTCTACTTGTTTTGGAGATCTCGGTGTTGCTTAGCATTGTTGTCAGATGGACATGTTGTCAATTGTACTTGGAGGATTTTTAGATCAATAGATGATTGGTCATGATGCTTGGAAAGCTTAGATGTCACATTTTAGTGGGAGCTTTAGCAGTGAATGTGAGTTCATCACTAGGTGGTGAATGATCTTCTTTAGTGTTACAGATGTTACTAGGAGGAGCTCTTTGATCCTATTGATGTAGAAGGGTTCTTTCACATTTTCTTGGGAACTATTTTAGGATGTGCAACATCTTGGAACCATGGAGGATGTTTGAAGCCTTTGGTTGAGGTGTTGTTGGTGCTTGACAGGTGATGTTGGTTTTGAGTTTGTTTGCTTTATGTTATGGTACACTCTTGTTTATGCACTGGAGTTTTGACATTGTGCATTGCACTTAAGACCATGGTATGTTCATTTGGAGCTTTGGTATCTCCTAAGGGGGATATGTAGATCATGGTGTCATGATAACTTCCTATTTCAGATTTTTGGAGCTTTGACAGTGGTCTAGAGTTTCTCTGTGTTTTGAGTACATTGGTCATATGCTTGAGAACTTCATGTTAGTGCAGTAATATAGTTTGGAGTTCAGCATGGGATGATTGGTTGCAGGTGCTCACGGATACATGGAGAATGAGGTGAGGCTATAATTATCCTGAGAAAGGTGTTGTTTTTAGTGGAAAGTCCGAGTAGCCTACACCTTGGTTGAACGTGAGTTCAATTGAGACCAATGAGGAGATTGCTCTTAGATGACTCATGGTGGCTTGTATATCTTGAAGGAGCATTTTCTTTTCCCACTCTTGGTTTACTCAGTAGTTCATCTGAGAGGTATCTGCCCATTATATCTTTCAGATGTGTTTTACTATTTCTTTCATGGATATGGATCTTGAATTGTTGTTTAATGGTTTTCAAGGATTCATAGTGGAAAATGTAGAATAGAGTTTATCTCCTTGGGTTTTTGTGTTATATCATTTATTGATGAGAACCGATATGAGATACTTTATGGGCTTATTTCCTGATATGGGAAATGAAACAGTTTGGTCTTCTTTAAGAAGCTTACATCCATGATTGTTTACATGTTACATTTGTTATGCTTGATCTTGGTGATTGAATGGTTGGATGTTATGGTGTCTCTTTGGGATGGGAAGGAGATCATACTTGACACAACTTCTTGTTAGAAGTGTATGTAGGAGGATGTTCTACATGTATATGTTGTGCAAAGTTTCTCCCTTTAGTCTTGGTGGTCTTCTTGACGTTTGGTTTCACACTACACTGGTCTAAGGTTTAGTCGGAGCTATAATGATCACTAGCTTGTGGTCATGTGTTTTTCACTCATATTCTTGGGTGATCACATGGAGGTTCTTAATATTTTCCTTTGTTGGGTATGGAGAACTTGGGAGAGTTCTGAAGACTTGTGGTGAGAGTTGATCTTGTAGGTTATTAATTTTCAGGTTGTGCATATCATTGTGGATGTTCCTTGATACTACATGTTTACATTTTCTATGTACTGTAATTGGTAGACTTGTTATGCCTTTGATCTTTCAGATTTGGCATTACCCATGCAGTGGGAGTACCTAGATGTATTTGGTCTTCTTCGACTGGTTTGTGCATGGTGATTGTATCTATGGTTGATGGGTTGGTTGTACTACTGGCATGAGTTTACTAATGTGTATACCCTTGAGGTATGGTTGATTGGATGATCTAGAACTTGTTGTGGGTTCTATTTTCAATCATGTGAGTTTATCAATTGGATGGAAGTAGTCAGGATGATTGTTGTTCTAGTTGATGTTCTTTCTTATTTTTTGGAGTGATGAAGGTTTCTTGTTGTTGATATCACTGGGGTCCTTTGCTTGTGTTCATTGGACTTGTGCCTATTCACCTTGGCTTGTAACTTTCTTCCATAGGTGGCATGTTGGAAGATGATAAGAATTTTTCCCTAAATGGTGGAAACCTTGGATGTTGGTGTAGAAGTATTGATGGATAATGAGAGCATGTTTAAGATCTATTTGGTTTCATGGAAGGTTATGATCGGTTGTAATGTTGGATAGTTAGTTGCAATTGGATACTTGGTTTTGTTTTAGACTGTCTACTAGACTGGTATCTGTAGAAACTTGTTGATTGGGTGTCCTGAATGTTGTTGATCAGAGATTTGAAAAAATGGGATCTAATGCTTGTGTTCTTAAGACTGATGCATATATGCCTTGGTTCATTCCTTTTCCTGTGGTAGATGGTTGGAACTATTGCCTAAGTTGATGGAAATCTTGGATGTCATTGCAGGTGTCTTGGTTGGAGCATGAAAGCATTGTTCAAGATTTTGTGTTTGCATTGGAATAATCTAGTAAGTTCTTCATCAAGTGGGAGAATGTTGAGAATTATGACTCAAATTTACTGGCTTGATTGCTTCCTGGAGCAGTTCTATTTTCCTCCTTCATCGACCTGAGTTAAGTTGTTGGTTTTCAAGTTTGTCTAACTGAAGTCGCGGGGTTCCAAAGTTTCATAACCTCCCGACTTAGTGACTGTGGAACGAAGGCTACTTCTTTTTTTGTCAGCTCATCACGGGTTTTGGGAACTCTGTAACCTCCAACTTGGGGTTTGGAAGTTTGGGTTTTGAGCGATGGAGCGATCCCTTTATCGGAAATTTGTGGGTTCTAGAAACTTTGTAACCTCCAATATGAGGTTCTGGAGTTCGGTTCTCCACCGATATAGTGACTTGGATGCCAATGGATCTCGGGACCACTTGGAGTTAATATTTAAGTATTTTCTGTGAGACTTGTTGAGAATATTATAGATTCCCTTTTGATGCTGCAAAATTGCACAAGCAGTGGATGTGTGTCTTGGTGGATCCCTCACCACGACAAGCATAATATGAAGGAGTGTTGATAGTTGGAAAGTGATGGTTGGTTTCCAACTGCTGACAAATGTGGGACCTAATAGGATGGTGAATCATGTCGAAGGCCGACAGGTGGCGATGATGTGGAGGATAGATGGCATGTGGGCCCATGTGCTCGGTGGACATTGGTGAGACAGTAATGTATGTCTCTTTGACTGGGCAACATGGTGTTAGGTGGATAACCCTAACTTCAATGAAGGATATTTGTTTGACCACTTATTTGATGGGTAGGTTTGAATGTTGGATGATAGTGTGTGGCTTGCGGTAGTTGGAGAAGTTAGAGCAGTTAACTGTTGGTTTGACTGTTGGAATACAAACTGATCTACAGAAGATGAATTGTTTCCTACCTGCTGAAGATGAATGCATATACATTGGATGTTTTGCAATATGACAAGAGAGAGATGAGTCTCACAGGAGGTGAAGACTGAGTGGTTGTGTGAAAAATAAGCCGAGAGACCGATGGTCGAGTTGTGTAGCTGTGTAGCCGAGTGAAATGTCTCTCACTGAGAGAGGAAGATTGAGGTAGGATTATGCTGCCAAAATCTCTCCAGATTAAGTTTCTTGGTTGATCTCTTGTGTTAATCTGCACTTTATACTGTGTGAGAGTATTGTAATAGTGCAAAGGTTGTATGGACTGAGAGGTTGATCAGTGAAATGCAAAAAGGAAAGAGGGAAACAAAACAGGGTTGTTGCCAGTTTGTCTCTAAAATGAAACAAGGAGTAATCTCTGTGAAAAAGTCTATGAGCTTGAGATTGTATTGTAACTCTATTTGTTGTTGAATAATACAATGGTTTGAATCTTTGGAGTGTGGGGTGTTTTACCCGAAAGGGTTTTCCCCATGTAAATTTGTGTGTTCTAATCTTCTATACTATCTTTCATGTTTAATGGTTATGTTTGTTGAATCTATTTATGCAAGTTGTTGAAATTGATTTTACATGTGCTTCTATTAGAAAGATTAATGTGGGAAATGAAGTGTGTTTGACTCTGGTTTGTGACATAGTTGTATGTTTATTTGAAGAAATCTATTTGAAATTAAAGTTACCGAAGGCACTACTATGCTTGGAAGTTTCTCTGAGATGAAAAAAATCTCCCAACACTTTGCAGTAAGAATGACAACCCTAAAAATAATGAGGGGTAGTTATTATTGGCTAGTCATATTCAAGGATGCTTTTGCTTGGGTGAAGAAATGTGAAAAATGTGCATTGTTCGTAGGTAAGCAGAAACTTGCAACTTTTCCTTTGAATCCTATTCAAGTTGAAGAACCCTTTGCTAAATGGGGGCTTGACTTTATTGGGCCGATTAATCCACCCTCAAGTGTTGGTCACAAATGGAGCTTGATTGCCACTGATTATTTCACTAAGTGGACTAAAGTTTTTGCTCTGACAGAAGCAAATGAAGCTTCTATTCTGAATTTTTATCAAGATCTAGTGTCTAGATTTGGTGTTCTAGACTCCATTATTTTTTATAATGCTCTAGAATTTATTGGTCTAAATATTTCTAACTGGTCTATGAGAAATAACATCTTTTTGAGAACTTCATCAAATTATTATGCATAGGGTAATGGACAAGCCAAATCAACCAATAAGAACTTGATCAAGATCGTCAAGAAGGCTATCAAAGACAACTAGAAAACATGGCACGAAAAGCTGAAGTTATCCCTTTGGGTTGATAGAATAACACCCAAGAGAGCTACTGGTTACTCTTCGTATGTTCTTATGGAAAAGAGGCCAAATTACCAATCTCCATTGAGCTGCCAACTTTAAGTTTTATTAAAGAACTTGAACTGATAGAAGAACAACCCATGGAGGTTAGACTTGCATAGTTAATGGAGTTGGAGGAGGCCAAAAAAGAAGCATGGAGGAAACTTGAAATTCATCAAGCTCAAATGAAAATCTCTTTTTAGAGAGTTTGTTGTTGGAGACTTTGTGCTCAAGTGGGATGAGAACAAGAATAAACCAAGAAGACACTCCAAATTTGATGCAATTTGGGAGGGCCCGTACATAATAACAAAATCCAGAGAGCATAATTCATTTCAGCTATCAAGGTTAATTGGAGAAGTGCTTCTGATCCCAGTCAATGGGATCCATTTGAAACATTGTTTATGAGGTTCTAAGTTCTACCCCTATACTATAGTAGAGTAGTTTCTACTAATAAGTGCTTGAAGCACTTTTCTTTTCATTAGTTTCTTTTCCATAAGGGCTTCTCCCATTGTTTCTCTGGCCACCAGGGCCTTGTTTGTTTGCTATTTATTGTTTTGGTGTTGGTTTTACTACTATTTGGAGTTGCAAGTTTCAATTTTTTTAGAAATTTTGAGTTTCAGAAGGGAAGAATTGACTCCATTCCCAATGGATATTCATAAGAAAATTGGCCCAATGCTTAGCAGGCAAGCATCTAACAGATGTCGCAAAAAGTGTTATACATTTTTCACCACAGCTCAAATTGATAGAGCTAGTTATTTCAAATTCATTTTAAGGTGAAAAGTTTTAGTTATTTCTACAGTTGTTTAAATCATTGAATATTTTGAGATTTGAATTTAAATGAAAATGAATGTGTTTCAATTTTCCATTCACCATTTGTGGCATTTAATATTACATGAAGTGTAAAAATAAATTACTTCATTCTATATTTAGTTGTTTATCATGCAATGTTTCATACATTTGTTGCGAAAGTGAAGTAAAAATTGAACAAGAAATGTGCAAATGTTATTTTGTATTCATTGGGATAAAAAGAGAATCAAGTGTCCCACACAAGCCATGAGAGTAGCTGAAAAAATGGATCATAAAGAATACTCTACGGTACTGAAGATAAAAAGGATAAAATAGCACATAAGAGGGAACATAGCCATCATTTCCTGAACTTTTCCTCGACTTTCCTTTAGTGTTGAGCTCTCCTTTCTGCCTCCCATTCTCCAAGTAAACCTACAAGTGGATGAAAATGTTTGTTAGATCTTGGGTTATGAATCCTCCTACATGATCCATCAACGGTAATGTTGAATACTATTTATAATGCATTGAATCAACTAAGCAAAAACAAGAGGAGTGCAAGAGAATACCAAGGAGAAAACATCATATGGAACTTTTGAATTTATTGTTTTAATCTAAAACTATTTGTTTCTTGTGCAAGTATAGGAAAATCCATGTTGCTGATTTGTTTTCAATATTTTAAAGCATGTGGTTTAAAATAGGCTCCCACAAGGGTTGACAGTGACATTCTGGCCTTAAACATTCCATAGAGTGGTTTAGAAAAGAAATAATTCAATATTGCTAAAAAGTGATATGCATCTGAAGGAGTACATCAAGTTCCATAAGAGCTCAAGCAAGTGATCATCTAGGACAATCAAGTCTAAAGGTGCAATGAATTGAAGATAATAGATGATTAATTTCTCAAGTAAAACATCATTAAGTGCATCATCATGGAATGAGATAGTGAACATGCATACATAATTCCTTGTTTATAATTCAACAATAGCAACTGAAGCAATTTGAAAAGCTTCAGAACACCTTCATCATGGTGTTGTATTTCAAAATATTCTATGCATAAATCAAAATTTGATGTCAACATTTGATGTCTAGGAGATAAAAATGCATGAAGAGTACAAAGGAAAGGTCGTCTCCATCAAGAAACAAAGTGACAAGTGGCTGCAAGTAAAGCATGAAAGTCAATAAGTGAAGGAAAAGGAGAACTAATGAACTAAAATGCAACACACTAATTGTTTAAGCTTCAAATGCAATGTGAAACAACCTCTTGATGACAATAGAATGCAAGAAACTAAACGCTAGTTTGAAAATAATTGATGCTAGAAAAGCTACCTCTTTGCATTGTCGCATGAAACAATGGTGAAAGTGAAATCTAGAAGTGCATTTTTGAAGTATTTAGGTGCATAAGATAAGTAACAACATGCAAAAAAGTAACCTATAGGTGTACCATGATGACTAAGTGCAACTTTACAAGACAATAAAGTGAAATGAAACATTTGGGGAACAAAAGAAGCTTCTATATGTTTTCATTGAGTAAGAATGTGTACAATGATTACTACAATTCATGTTCAGCAGTGATTTAAAATTTGCATGAAATAGAAAAAATATTTTGATAAGTAATTGAGAGGCATCAATTAAGTGGATATTCATTACACCTATGCAATCCAAGTAAATTGAAATCCAAAGATTTATAATAGTGTGTGAATCATGAGAAAAAACAAATAAAGCTACAATAACATGTATCTGAATTGGAAATGAAATCATTGGTGCCAATCAGTGAAGCTACAGTGACAACCATAGTCAATTAGAATGGAGAATGAAATCATTTAGCTCTTTTTAGAACAGTGAGCTCATGCTACAGTGAATTAGGGTTTCATAATGGAGACAAGTGCAAAATACCCAATTCAAGCTTTAAGAGAGAATCCACATTGGTTTCCATTTAAAAGCTTTAGAATGCAACAATAAAGGTATTTCAAGCACATAAATGAATTTCAAATGAGCTCAACTAAACTCTCGTGGCCACAGCCTGAGAGTTAATTTTATCTCACAAATGGTGATACCCATTTAGGGTATTTTGTTCTAAACACAAATACAGAGAAAATCAAGTGTTTTGAGCTTATTGCTAGTGGAACATGCCAGCATTAAATTAAATAATGGAGCTAATGGTCATGGCCATGTTGGGTTTGTAAACCCAAAAAATGAAGTGACAAGTTGCTTGTGCATATGAAGTGGAAAGTATGAGAAATGGAAATGCATAGAAACCCTATCTAGTGCTCTCATGGCTATGACCTAAGAGGTTGTTTCCTCTCATAAAACACCAAACCCACTTTGGTTTTTCATCTCAGAAGCTTGAAATACAAAGATAACAAGGGCTCGAGTGCATTCAATAATGGAGCCTTGCACAAAATGGTGTTTTAAAAGCTAATGGTCACGGCCATGAAGGGTCTGCAAACCCTTGAAACAAAAAAAAAATGCTTGGTTTTCTCTAGTTTGTGTCTTCTTTATAAGTGCCATACATTGTTACATCATGGGTCAAACTTGGAAAGAGATCATTTTCTATAGAAAAAAAGATATATGCATGGTGAAGTCATGATCTGTACAATGGCCAATCACAAAAACTATATTTTTTACTTGTTTGTTCAAACAAGCTCTCAAGTTGAGCTATTATTAAGAGGGAAAGTTCTTTTAAAAGAGAGATTACTATGAATGTAGATGAAGAATCAAGTCCAAGTATGTAGCTAGAGCTTTCAAAAAGCTCAAACAAGCTCTCTCATGGTGGCCCCAAAGAGTGGAAGAGCTATCAATAGAAGGGAAAGCACATAATACATCAAAACCATAGTGATAGTCATGGCCTAGAGGCCTTCAAACTTAGAAAAATGAAGCCAAGGAGACTCAGACAGATGAAGAAAATTCTTACCATCTAAATCTAGGAGAGGATACACTAAGAAATCAAAGAAGGCAGCTTGAATGGTGACCCCGAGCTGCACAACCTAACCTTGCATGGAGGTGACCAGCAAAGCCCTATTTTCCCCAATTTGGACGATGAGAAGGACAACTAAAATGAGTGTTGGGAGGCAGTTTTGTGGCTAGGGTTTTCCCCATACCTAATTTGAATGTGATTTTCATCAAATTCTTTTAAATTTTAAATTCTTATTAATACTTAATTGCATATGCTAGGCCAAGGGAAAACAATGCCTTAGGATTTTTTATTGACTTTTAAAAAAAATTGAACACAAAATATACCCATGCACTTTGAATATTTCCTTTATTTCATTCCATGCCTTGTGAAAGTTAGGTCAATGAAGGTTATGATTTTAGCCTAAGTCTTGAGGACCCTAGGTTTCCTCTTTTGACCTTTGAAGAAACATAATGTGTTAGGGGCCTAAAATTTTTATGATTTTTATAGACAAATAAAATGTATAGGGGTCCTTGCATAATATTTTGATGTTTTTCAAATTGCAAAAAATTAGAGTATTTGGAGATAAATTATAAAAATCAAATGCAATCAAGATTTCTATCTTTGTAATTCAAAATCTGCAAACTTGTAAAACACTGATTAAGCAATGTTTCTATAAATTTCTTAATTAGTTGTTATTTAAATGTAGTTAAATAGTGCACTTGAGCCTTCATGGAAAGTTTCAATTTTGAGTTGGAATGTTTGGGCGGATTGGGAAAAGAGATGACAAACTAAACTTTCCATTTTCAATTTCCAATTGTTTGCACCTGTTTTTGAGGACTTTTTGGATGGACTCTTTGGGGATGGGAAGTTTCCATTTTCTAGAGGAAGTTCAGAGCAGCTTAAACCCCTATTTTTTAGGCTTTTCCCCTAAGCTCGAAAATGTAGAATGAGTTACTTTTTGAAGAAGTAGTGGGCCTAATTTTTCTATTTTTGCACTACTCAGGTCACTTGATGGCTATAAGTTTGAGAAATTTTAATATCTCAGGATTTAGAATTTTGTTTATTGCTCTCATATGCATTGCAAAGAGAATTGTAAACTCATTTGAATCAAAATTTGATATTGTACTCCATTTTCAATAAAACAATAGGCTTCTCCTTCCCATTTTCTTGTTCAGAGTTTATGATATCAATTGATGTTATCTATGATTCAAGAGTTGAATCCTATTTATGTCTTGGTGTTGTGAATTTTGTTTCAGGAAGTCTATTCTAGTTCATGTTGCATTTTTTGTTCCATTAGTGAGCCTTTGTGCAAATTATTGATGAATTAGGTAATTTTAGGGTGGGATTGTGAGATCAAAGTTTTAAAAGAGATTGTTATGAGTACTAAATTGTCAAGACCATTGAATTTATTGTTAATCATCTTAGGCTATAGGATTTACAATTTTCCTTCTCCCCTTTTCTCGTGAAAGTATTTAGATTAGATGGTTTACTAGAGGGAACCAACCCACTCTAGAGATTTTCTCTCACTCATTGATTGACCCACAAATCAAAGAGCATTTCCATATTGCAATAGGATAGCCAAGCTCAACTTGACTAGGGTTAGAATCCTAATTTCCAACAATGAACTTGAAACCACTCCATTTTAGTTGGTTTGGTCAACACCTCTTTTGATTCCATTGTTGGTTTAACATTAATTTATTGAAAATATTTTTCTAGCTCAACAACTTTGCTCAAGGATGCATTGAGCTTTGATTTCATTTTTTCCTGCTCTTCTACAAAAGTTGTGAGTGATTGCATTAGATTATCAATGAAATTCTTCATTTTTTTATCTTTATCAGATAAACTAACCAAGGATTCTTTATTCTTCCCATCAATCCGTTGCACTTGAAATTTCAACTCTTCAATGGTTTTATTCTTTTGTTCTACTTGAATCTTAAAATTTGCAATTTCTTGATCTTTTTACATCAGAAGTTTAGTTTGCATGCTACTTTCTTGTTTTTGTTTATTCGCGTGTTCCTCATTTTGCTACAATTTACATTTCAACTAAATAATTTATTCTTTGAACTCATCTAATTCTATTTTCATGTTATCATTTAACTTTCAATCTCTACATTGGTAGAAAAAGGAAAATTAGGAATCACTACATTTTCTTCATTATATACCTCTAATGAACCTTGCTTTGTAGCATCAGAAACCAAGGGAGACAACTATTTTGTAGATTTATCCTCAACACCCATATAGTGTGGCCATTGTTCCCCTATCTTTATTGGTCCCACCTAAAGTGACACATCCTCCCTCTCGGGCTCAAGGAAATCTTGTGAACTAGGGTTTTCTTTTCACTTTCTTGTGTTCTTTCTTCACATGGCTAGTCCTCATTTTCTAATGAATGGGCTACAATATTATGTGGTTACTAGTAGCGCCTCTTCTTTTTAGGGACATGTAATCAATCACAAGCTGCTACACAACTAATTTTAGTAGACAATCGCTTACTTCTCCTTAAAGGATGAGGTGTTTGAAGTTTTATTTTAGACCTCTTTTCCTTCTTGCAAGGATGAGTATCCCCATCTCCATAATTTACTATATCTACATTTTCTTGATTCCTAGGGGTCTTTGAAATATTGAGTGGAATTTCCAACGCTTCGCCATTAGGAGTTGTTCTAGCATGTTGGGTTTTAGGAGCATTTTGAAGCACAGGGGAAGGCTCTTCCAAATTTTGAGTCACCCATACAGATGACTCACCCTCTTCTAAATGTCTTGTAGGCTCATGGTTTTCAAATTTTTGAAGAATTATTTCCCATTTTCCTTCCTTTCTTCTTTAGAAATGATGTTTATAGATTAAATGAATGAGGCCATGATGTTTTAGCAACCTTGAACCAATTTTAAATATTTATATCATGTTAACAATAGAATCACTATGAAATGTAGGGAGATTAACCATAAATTCAAGATTTTCAGTGTCATGGCACAAATGAGTGAGTAGCTAAAAAGGTGGACCAATTATGATAGTACATTATCCCTCACATGTAAAATATTTAATAATCCAGGCAACTATTGTTCTCCATACCTCTAGAATTGACATTCTTTAAAATCCCTTGTTCTACCCTCAGGTGCTAACAACAAGCAAAGCATGAGGTTCTCCCTCTCGACTGAAAATTTCTACCATTCTTTGATAGGAAATATTTGTGGTTTCTTTCAAATTCTCATTTCTAATAACAAAAAAAAGAGAAATTATTTGAGGGCTTACTTGAATTTCTTTCCATGCACTATTAAAATATTCTACTGTAGATTAGGCATCCTCCTTGGCCTAGTATAAAACTAATTTTTTATTTTTTTGTTGAGTTTGGTTTGGCCCTTGGGGTTTACCCAAGATTGGTTCACCCATTCAGTTGGTCCCCAAGGGTAGGGTCCCTAATTAGGTGGTGTTGGAGGCCAAGATGCCACCCATTGATTATTATTCCAATTTTTTTGAGGTTGCCAGGAGAGATTTGAGTTATGGCTATACAAGAAATTCCCTCTAAGTCTTTGATTCACAAAGTCAACCTCCTCCTCAACCTGAGATGTCCTTTTCTTGGAATTTTTGATTGAATTTAGGATCTCACATTGATCAGTGGCATGACTCTTCTCACAAACTTGGAAAACATCAATTTTGTCCAAAGGACATTCTCTTAATAGATGTTTGTTTCAACACCTAGGACAATAGGGGGATAAGGTCTCAGGATTACGTGTTTTGGTATGTATTCCATCCAACATGGTGTTTAATTGAATGAGAATGCTAGTTTTGAGATTATTTATCTCCTCATGTAGTTTACCTATTTCATTGGAATCTCTAAAAATAGTAGATTTATGAATACCTCCTCTAGTACAAGAGAAATTCCTGCATAGCTCAGTGATATCATTGAGTCCAAGTTGGGACACATCTCCTTTTCCCATCAAATCTAGACTTCTCCTAGCATCTTCAACAAGTCCTTTAAGAAATATGCCCTTCAAAATCTCTAGACTTATGGCTTATTCACCACATCATTTAGATAAGAAGATGAACCTATCTAGGTAATCTTCTATGCTTTCATCTTCATTTTTCCTTAGCTTGAACAACTCTTCTTTCCTATCACTAACTCTGCAACAACTTTAGTATTTCTCCAAAAAGGTATACTCCATATCACCCAAGTGGACATTGACCCTAAAGGTAATCCCATGAACCAATGCATTGCAGTGTCCTTCAAGGTGGAGGGGAAGAGATTCAATTTTTTGTTATCATTTTTGTAGTCATATGTCTAACAAAACACTTTAAACTCAAAAAGGAATTCGTCAGGGTCTTTGGAGGATAAACCTATGAAGGTTGGTAAGATGGATGGTGAATTTTTTTTCATAGGTGTATCATCATCTTGGTTGAGAGCAATGGGATAGGTAAATTTTCGTGCTCTCGCTCTTGGTTTATTGCCATTTCTATAGTTATCACCCATGATGTTGAAAGAAATGCATTCCTCCTCAAAGGTTTTCTCTAATGGTTGAGGTTCCTGGGTGTGCAAAGGAATGCTTTACTCTACAAAGGTTGGCTCTAATGGCTAAAATTCTGGGGTATACTAGGAGGTCTCAGGTTGATCCTACTCAACCAATTCTTCAATAAGTTCCTCAGCTAATACTTCTACCTCCCTACTTGTGGTTGGAACATTTTTTGGGGGATTTTTGGTATGAATATTCTTTGTGGACCTCATTTCCTGACCATGCATAAAAAGAAGCCTAGCGACTATTTTTTTCCTTAAAGAGGTATCTAAGCAATCTCCTATTAACACTAGAAAAGGAATGGGTCCTAGGAAACGGTGCCAAAAAGTGACAAGTTGTCATGAGGTCCTATCGCTTTAGTTGAAAATGTATCAATTATATCGACCGGCTAGTGTTCAAAGGTTGTATGCAATAAGGCACATCTTGTTTATCTCTCAGATTTTCAAAATTTTAAAATATTTGTAAACATAAATTAAACTAGAAAGCCACTAAACTAAAAAACATGAGATTGTTTAAACTAGAAAACATGAGATTGTTAAACTAGAAAGCATCCAAATTCCTATTCTAGAAAGCATATAATTTACCTAAGAAGTAACACTTGTAGTTAAACTGTGAAGTTTAAATAGAAACTACTAATGGCTAATGACGAACTACTGATATAAAGTATACTTAATGATTTGTAACTAACAACAAGGATGGGTGCTCCAGAATTTTCAAATGAAAAGAATTTAAAAATTACCAACTTAAAACTAGAACTTGTAGGGACATATGACAGAGCTCAACACACAAATAACATTCATCCAAATTCAACATGTACAAAATGAAAGTAATAGTATTAAAAATAAAGATACTTATCTACTCTATGAGATCCCTCGAGTGGCCAGCTCTTGGGCGTTCCTACACTTAACTCAAATCACATGTACTTTTGCATCTTCAAATAAATCAACTCATGGTATTTCCATTACTCAGAATTATTGACTCACAATTAGACTAACAACATTTATTTTATTCATATCATCAAAGTATAACACAGAGCCATGGTTGAATAACATCCAATGCATATCATAACAACATAAAATGTATGCATTGCTTTTAGTGGTTACATATATACTATATTGCTAACAAAATCCTAAATTTTAGATGGTGGAAGATCACCATTGAAAGACTCTTTTAACTAAATTACAACTGACCAACTAACTAATGTCATAAACATAAAACATAATAAAGTCTTAGAGTGGAGCCATAAAGTTTTTAAACAAAAATTTAACAGAAAGCATTAAAATAAATAGTTCCACTATGCATTTCTAGATTTTTGACACCTAGACTTCTGGAGCTTTATCTTCAACTACAAGTCCACTCCATGTGTGGGTCATACATAATGTCTTGTACAATGACTTCAAGTCTATACCATTATGTCAGCGTTAGTTAGCTAATTTAAATCAATTTAGGAAATAAAGATTTATACATCATTTTACAAAAAGTAAGAAATTATTAATCCTAAAAATAAACAATTGGTAGGGCTAAAGTGGTTGGTAGAAACGAAGAAGGGGTATTTAGCTTATTATAATCATGAGTTTATTTATACCTCATCAACATTATTTTTTCTTGTTTGCAACCTGAATATGAAGCGTTTAGGTTTGTTGATGAAACTCTTGAAGTCAAGGCAACAAACAATGAGATAACTAATCATCCCATTTTTGAATCTTTTCATTTTGAAGAGAATATTGCAAAAGATTCAAGTTTTTTAGACCCATTGTTTGATTCAATATGTGGGAAAGATAAAATTGAAGAAGAGGTTGGGATAGATGAATTAGCAGTCAAATCTAATAAGTTTGTTGATGCACATACTGCAAATTGGGGCCTAAATTTTTTAAACAATGCAGTTACTTCCACACATAGCAACCTAGAATTTCCTTTTTTCACATAATTTATATGTGGCATGTCCAATTCGAGGGCTAGCTTCTTTTTATTCAGAAAATCAAGTGTAGAGAAATATTAAATTTGATGTTGTATAGGTAGACTCTAGTAGCCAAATATAGGATAGTGTTGATATGAGTCATTTTATTGCTGGAGTATACAAGAGGAATGGATTTTTGAGCATAAGTATTTATCTAGAAATTCTTTACAAGGTGTTGGTTTTATCTATTTGATGGCAGTTGCTGCAAGTTTCTAGCTGGTTGTGCATACACTTATCATTCACCAAGTATTATTTCACATAGGTAGCTACTTCTCCCAGCTTGTTAATGGATTTGTATGATCATCTTGGAGGCCATATGAGGTAGGGTTTTCCTACCATGTACATATTAGGAATTATTGTTGTGCTAGTAGGTTAGGTGCTTTTCTTACTTTGTCCTATTTTTGGCTTGCTCTTGCCCCTCCTTGCTCTTTTACTCTATAGCATAATGGAAATTAAGCACTATTCTATGCCTGAGATCATGGATTCCTCACTTCATCCTTTGCAATCCTCATCCCTAGATAAAGCCATTTTTTTCTAATTTTTGGATCCTGAGAATATTGAAAATTTTCATTACCAAGATGCTAGTTAAATTAGTCTCGAGTGTGGACATGTGGTCTTAGAACAGATCATTTCTTTGACACTATTTTCAAAATAAAAAAAATTATTGGCTAAGAGCACCTCTTACTCCTATGTAATGGGTTCATAAAGAATAGTACTTGACATCATCTCTAACCCAAATGATGATTGATACACAAGTTTGGCATAAGAAGGAATTCAATGGCTGCTTAATAGTATGAACAGATTTGTATGGGTTATCAGTAATGAAGCAAATATTCAAAGGTCAAAGTAAGTTGATGAATATAATGTTTCAACCTATTCCTTTGATTGTAGCTTTGATTACCATCACAAATGAGTTGATTTCCTATTCCTGATGCAAAATATAGTTACAATCACTGTGCTCAATATGCTCATCGTTTCCATGAGGATAAAAGGGAAATTGAATTCCTAGTAATTGCGACTAAGAGGAATAGAATATATGCATACACATTCTATGATACTTTCCAAACATCCTAAGACAATAGGTTCAAGGTTGTTGCATTATATTCAAATTTGTTTCTATATTTGTGACAAACAGAGACAATATTCTTGTAAAGTGATATGTAATTAAAGAGCTACAAATGATTTTCACTTTACTCTCAACTATAGATTTTACCACGATCCAACAGAATTACATGGTTATGAATTTTAACTATTGAAATAATGACAAATAGAATTCACTTATACTTTATCCAGATTAGAGAGATAAACTAATTACTTAATTATTATAATTAGGAAACTCAAAGAATCAAAATATTGAAAGAATTATGAGACAAAGAAGAAATAGAGAGATCACTCTTGATAACAGAGTTTGCTCAATTTGAGCTACGTCTCTGGGTCTGCTTCTCAATGTTAGACCACTTTATTAGATTTTCAAGCACCTGGAAATGTCTTCTTAGAATTCTCAAGCTTCAAAACCTGCATAAACTTCCTCACAATATCTCACTCTCAATTTTACAATTTTTGGTGTACAAAAAAACCTTGTAAATTTTCTCCTCCAAGAATTCTCACCTTTCTTCACAAAAAAAAAAACAATAATCCCCCTATTACACTCTCACCCCTCCTTTTATACATAATTTGGGCCTAAATAGGCTTAACCTCCTAAATAAATGCCTAACCCCCCTTAACAAATCGTATCATGACTAATTTTTCCTTTGGGGGCCTTTAATGTAAGTGGTTGAAGTGGTTTTCAACCACAAGGGAATATTTATTAAGGCCTTGGGCCAACATATACAACAAAAAAAAATGACCCCACCTAATATTCACAAGCCACACGGTGGTGTAATGGTATCCATCTCTTTTGGTCAACATGAGGTCGGCGGTTCAACCCCTGCTGGCCATGTTTACAACCAAAACCAAAGCAGTTACATAGTAAAACAAAGTGGTACCTATACACTGTAAATAACCACTGCGTGGTCTAATGGTGGAGCCATTGGCTACTATGGAGGAGGTTAGGGGGTCAAACAAAATTATGTTTCACCATTTATTGCATCACTTCCATAGGAGGGTTGACACTGGTCACTTATTGCATCACTTCCGTAGGAGGGTTGACACTGGTCACTAATTGCATCACTTCTGTAGGAGGGTTTACACGTGGTACTCACAGAAGTGGCCACATGTCATGATACAATTCACTAGCGAGGACATGTCATCTACTAACAAAGATTGTTGGTTGGATGCCACCTATACTGCCATGTAGATGCTGACTAGATGTACAAAATTCCATGTGTCGATATCTGATTGGACAAACTCAGCGTTCGTACTGGACGACTTGCCACATCGGCATGCTGACATCATGCTAACGCCATCACCTATACCTTATGGTCAATTAAGTCAATTGAGAACTTTGACTGACCATATCTCGGATGTACGAGCTCCGTTTTCGACAAAATGAATGTCGTTGGAATCCTTTCGATGAGCACTTTGATATGATGATGTTTTCAAAAATTTTGGCACAACAATCATTTTCTTTGCCTTGTTGATGGCCTCTGGTACCTAGTTTGACTAAACCTTTGACTAAGCATAACTTGTATGTACGATCTCCTTTTGACGTGATTCAAGCTGCGTCAGGATCATGTCAGTGAGATCTTTCCAATGACGTTGTCTCCTTAAGATTCTAAGACTATTGTTTTTTCAAGTTTCTTGGATCCACCTAGATCATAAAGGAAATGTGGTCTCTTGGGTTGAATGTACAAATTGCTGAGGCACCAAAAAATTTATGCCTTGGTATACACATTCCTATCAATATCCAAAAAATTATGAAAGGTACCTAAATACGAAGTTCCCATCTAATGGAGCAATGGTCTGATACTCTGAAGGGTAGTGGGACCATGTTTTAGTTGACGAACACTACATTTTAGACACTTAAGCTGAGGCAGTTGGCCTCTATTTTCTTTACTTCTATTAAATGGAACTATTTACAAAATCAAGCTATCAATTGAGGCATGAATATTAGGGTGGCATCAGTGTCATGGAGTTATTCACAAAGAGAAGGAAGTCATTTTAAAGCCGAAACATTATTAAATGCATGTGGACGAAGCATAGATTATGAAGAGGAATGGTTTTAAGTGTATTATCAGACTTTGGTATTTTAAGTTGAATGTGAAACCATCAGCAAAGAGTCATCATGAGGTTTGCATAACCTTCAAAAAGATCGCCTTGTCATTTGAAAGTGTATTGAAAGTGATTTTTTAGAACTATGAAACTTCCCACTTGAATTGGAGGAACCTATTAAAAGGCCACTGTCACATCACTTTATGAGGA
The DNA here is from genome assembly GCA_007258455.2 of Sequoia sempervirens. NCBI lineage: Eukaryota > Viridiplantae > Streptophyta > Pinopsida > Cupressales > Cupressaceae > Sequoia > Sequoia sempervirens. The sequence continues at coordinate 527,891,072 of VDFB02000015.1, read as the reverse complement.
AGGATGTAAAATAAAGCCAAATTTTGTTTTCAAAAAGTTTCAAAACTATATGATTTCCCTGCCAAGCAATTTTAAGTGCGAATAAGATAAAAAATATTGAGTGAATGAAATGAGATGATAGATTGCATAACCCAATTAAAGGGGAAATTGTTTTTAGTTCACTATATGATTAATAAAGGTGATGTTCCTACTCTTAATCCAAACAAACCTCAATGTTTCATCGAGTAGTAAGAATTTTGCAGATTACATTGCTACAGGGACAATGAGCTTGAGAAAATTTATGGCAATTGAGATTACACTACATTGTACTAGGTATCTAGTGAATGGTGAAAATGCAACTGATACATAGTCCATTGGGAAAATTGTAGTTGATCATCATTTTCAATTCAATGATCATATAATTGGTCACTGATGTGTGCCTTGAGAGCATCGGTGTAGTCATTGGGTGATCCCTCCTATGTTGCCATAGAAAGCTCGAATTATCAGAAACATTGCATAAAGATTGCAGGCGCTAATGATTAAAATGAGCTCCTTTCAATGAGTAATTGTAAGCTCGCCAAAGACAAATATTGAACGATTAAGCATTGGCTATATTGAAATGTCATTGGATTAAGTCTTTAATCATATATAATGTTGATTACTAAATTGTTGAGCTCTCCAAGCACAAAAAGATCTCAAATTCATAATTTGCAATGGTGTTGATTACTAAATTGTTGAGCTCTCCAAGCACAAAAAGATCTCAAGTTCATAATTTGCAATGGCTGAGGATGCAATAGAGAAAGTGAACTTAGATTCTGAGCTATGTGATTTTAATTCAAAGGGCCTTACATTTCAAAATTAATATGTTACAAGGTTCCCACATAAAAATAAAAGGCCAAGTTGAAGGTTTCAGTGTATTGACTTCTCAAATGAAGAGAAGGCCACTATAACATTGTGATAGAACAATAAGGAAAGGTTAGTAAGATGATTTAGATGTTTTCTCCAAATAAATTTGTCATGAAGCCATTCTCACTACTCAAGCTATTTGGAACCAAGCTACTATTGACCGAGATCACTTCAACAAGATATTAAGAGTTTAGTGTTATTTGTTGAAATGTAAGGCTACATTCGATGGATACCATAACAGATTCAAATTATCTTTTGGTGGCCTCTACAGTCCCTTGTAAGAAAGCAACATATGTGCATCAATTTATCATCTATATTATATTATCAGAAACAACATGCACTCCTAATGACAGTATTGGGGACTATTGTGAAGAGACTATTAAAAAAGCATAGAAAACATTAAGAAAATGGCATGAACAATAGTCAAAACATAGAGTCTGAATGTGCTAGTAGAGAAATATATGTATCAAGAAAGTTTGTAGCCAAAAGTTGTGAAATATTTCAAGCAAATGCTTTTGGTAGATGATAGAACCAATGGAGTAGAAATCCTTTGTTTCTCTAACATCATTTCTTGTAAGTTAGAAACTTTGAAGAGAATACAAATATAGTGAAATATTTATGCTAGAGTGTGTTGCTATAAAGGGGCGTGGGCATTATTTGATTTCATGGATCAAAATGCTTCGACAGTTTAAAATTATGAATATCAAGACCACCTTCAATGCTAGTAATTCAAGATTGGTTCATTTTTTGAACTAAAATGATTGAGACCATTACTTCCCTCATGACATATGATGGCATTAATGGAATGGGAATTCACACAATGGATGGAGGAAACCACATGATTTTAGCGAGACTCCAAATAATTAAAACTTGACATATGTGAAGACATTCCTACACATAAGGAGTAATAAGAGGAGGTCCACATAAGGGGATTTTGAAACATTTAAATTCAAGAATAGTTACAAGAGATTGAAAATTTTTGCAAGAAGCGGTTATGAGAATTAGCCAGATGACATTTTCCAAAAATTGGAAATTTTATCAAATAATTTCAATGTGTGTAGGAAGGGATAACTAACAGGAACAAATTTTCAAGGAGTTACCAGAAACCAAAGGGTCTAGTGTTGGAAAAATTATAAATATGTAAATCTGAAAATAGAGGGGGTCTTTTTCCCATTTTTCACTTGAGAGCCTTTGTGCGAGCTATGAGAGGGAAAATTATTTTTAGTTCTAAAAGGGGAAGATAGGAGAAGATTTTCCTTTCAACATAGTTTGTTGTACGAGAATTTGGAGTCTGTGAGCTCATGTTTTATATTGGAGAAATAAAGAGATATTTTAAATCTGTGAATTTTTTAATGTTTCTTTATGATTGTGAACATCTTGTGTGTCTTTTGTAACCATTCTTCAGTGTATTATCTGTTATATTAGATTGTGGATGTGTTCACTATTGAATCTATGAATTCCAATGAATTCATTGAAAGGAGTCTTTGTTTGTCTTTCCTTATTCTTGTTTGTGGGTATGTGGTAAATGATCTTTGTGTCATTTTCTTTCATTCCCTTTCATATTATCTTTCTCATTTCTGCTATTTTTATGCATAGATGTTTGTTTTCCTTTACTGCTATCTAATTAAAAACACATGTTAGTTTTATTTTCAATCCTTTCTAATTCATTGAAGATCACACGAGGGAGTTGTACCTCTCAAATTCAAAGGAAAGTCAAAAATGAGATTTTGATCTTTCTCGAACTATTGGAAACATTGGAACCTTTCTAGAAAAGAGTCAATATTATCTCAAGGTGCCCAATTTGTTTACTAAAATATTTTTAGCAACTCTGATGGGGAAAAAATTGAAGTACCAATGTCCTCCCATATTTTATTTTCTCAGAAATTTGAAGGTACCTCTTCAAGGATGGAGGTTGGTAGCTCCACAATATGGAATGTGTTCATGATAAGTTTTTGGTAGAAAATTTCAAGTCATTCTTTTTAAATCTACATTATGGTGTTAGTTTCAACCCAACCATGGTGTGCTCACTTTGGGCCTTTAGCAATGCCAACATATTCAGATCTTCCTACGAGATCAAGAAGGAATTTTTCAAAATTTAATGGAGAAAATTCACAGGTTGTTGGTGATCATATTCAAGCCTTCATTGTAGCTTGTGGCTTTTGGGGGTAAGAGAGGAAAATGTTATTGTTTGATTATTTGTTGAATCCCTCATTGGAGCTGCTGCAATCTAGTTTCAATATTTAGAAGATGGATGCACTATGAGTTGGGACAAGATAAAGAAGAAGTTTCTTGGAATATTTCAACTAGCAACTGATGTGTGTGCACTTCTATCTCAATTCTTCAACATTAAGAAGAAAGAAGATGAATCAATAAGGGAGTTTGTGGAATAGTTCAATAGATGTCTAAATAATATTCCTCATAATACTTAGCCAAGTAAAGAGCTGCAACTAATTAATTTTCCTAGAGAATTACATCTCGATGTTGGATTCCTCTTGAAGTGGAGTAAGGTAAGTGATCTTGAGATTGCTAAATAAGTTGTTAATATTGAGGATTATTTTATTTTATCCGAGGTATGGAAGAAAAATAAAGTTGAAATATTTGCATGTAAAGTTGTCTAATTCAAAAGTATAAAACCCCAAAGTTTCAAAATATGCATTCATCCAATCTCTCATGCCCATTAGCTGAGTTTTTAAATCTCATAGTTTTTTATCAAAATTTTGTTAAAAAAATGAAGTAATGCAGAGACTAAATCTTTTAATGATGATATATATACCTCAATTGTGAGATAGATGAGGATGGTTTTGATTCTTCCAGTGATGAAGAATATTACTCTTCTTGTGGAAAAAAATCATGTATTACATCTTCTACCTTGGCTGCAACAAATACTGAAGATTCATATGTTGTTATGAATAGTCAAGAACTACACAAAAGTGAACAGTTGTTGATGCCTCCTTATTCTCCAGAAATTGAAACTTTCAGATTTGAAAGTATTGATATAAAATTATTTGATAATTTAGTTAATGTAAAGGTAGAAAATCAAGTTTCAATAAAGGAAGATGCCAACAAGTTATCAAAAATAGAGGTATTCACTTTTGAAGATGTTAATATGCATTTTGCAGCTAAAAGTCAAATTAGAAATCAACTTCAAGAAGTAAGTGAATCATCAACTATTCTTTCTTCTTATTTGCAACCTAAATATGAAGCATTTAAGTTTACTGACAAAATTCTTGAAGAGAAGGTAGGAGACAATGAGGTAATTAATCATTCAATTTTTGAATCTTTTCATTTTGAAGAGAATATTATCCAAGATTCAAAATTTTCAGACCCATCATTTGAGTCAATATGTGGGAAAGATAAAAGTGAAGAAGTTGAGACAGATGAATTAGCAACTAAATCTAATAAGTTTGTTGATGCACATACTGCAAATTGGGGCCCAAAATTTTTAAACAATGTGGTTGCTTCCACACATAGCCATCCAAAAGTTCCTTTTTCTCATAATTTATATGTGGGATGTCCAAATCAAGGGTTGGTTTCTTTTTATTTAGAAAATCAAGCATAGAACAACATTAAATTTGATGTTGTACAGGTAGATTCTAGTAGCCAAATATAGGGTAGTACTGATGTGATTCATTTGATTACCAATATATACAATGAGGAATGGATTTTTGAGCAAAAGTATTTATATAGAAATTCTTTTCAAGGTGTTGGTTTTATCTATTTGATGGCAATTGCTACAAGTTTCCATCTGGTTGTGCATACACTTCTCATTCACCAAGTATTATTTCACACAGGTAGCTACTTCTCCCATCCTGTTAATGGATTTATATGATCATCTTGGAGGCCATCTGAGGTAGGGTCTTCCTACCATGTACATATTAGGATTTTTTGTTGTATCGATAGTTTAGGTTCTTTTCTTGCTTTGTCTCGTTTTTTGCTTGCTCTTGCTCCTCCTTTCTCTTTAACTCTTAAGCCCAATGGAACTTAAGCACTAGTCTATTCTTGAGATCTTGGATTCCTTGCTTCATCATTTGGAGTCCTCATCCTGAGGCAAAACCATTTGTTGTCTAATTTTTGGACCCTAAAATTTTTGAAAATTTTCATTGCCAAGATGCTAGTTAAATTAGTCTTGAGTGTGAACATGTGGTCTCAGAACTAATCATTTCTTTGACACTTTAAAAAAAAAAAAAAGTTTTTGGCTAAGAGCTCCTCTTACTCCTTTGTAATGTGTTCATAGAGCATATTACTTAAAACCATCTCTAACCAAAATGATGGTTGATACACAAGTTTGGCATAGGAAGGAATTCAATGGCTTCTTGATAGTATGAATAGATTTGTATAGGCTATCTATAATGAAGCAAATATTTAAAGGTCAAAGTAAGTTGATGAATACAATGCTGCAACCTATTCCTTTGATTTCACCTCTAATTACCATTGTAGATGATTTGATTTCCTATTCCTGATGCAAAAGATAGTTGCAATCACTTTGCTCAATATGCTCATCATTTCCACGAGGATAAAAAGGGAAGTTGCATTCCTAGTGATCATGATTAAGAGGAATAGAATATTTGCATACACACTCTATGATACTTTCCAAACATCCTGAGGTAGCAGGTTCAAGGTTGTTGCATTGTATTTAAATTTGCTTCTATAATTGTGACAAACAAAGATAATATTCTTGTGAAGGAAATGTGATCTCTCGGTTTCAATGTATAAATTACTGAGGCACCAATTTATTTACGCCTTGGTATACACATTCTATTCAATATCTAGAAAATTATGAAAGGTTCCTAAATACGAAGTTCCCATCTAATGAAGCAATGGTCTAATACTCTGAGGGGTAGCAGGACTATGTTTTAGTTAATGAGCATTGTATTTTAGACACTTAAGCAAAGGCGGTTGTCCTCCATTTTCTTTACTTTTGTTATATGGAACTATGCACAGAATCAAGCTTTCAATTGAGGCATGAATATTATGATGGCATCAGTGTCATGGAGTTATTCATAAAGAGAAGGAAGTCATTTTAAAGCCAAAATGCTATTAAATGCACATGGAAGAAGCGTAGATTATAAAGAGGAATGGTTTTAAGTTTATTATCAGTCTTTGGCATTTTAAGTTGAATGTGAAACCATCAAAAAAGATTTATGAGGTTTGCATAACCTTGAAAAAGATGGCCTTGTCATTTGAAAGTGTATTGGCGGTAATTTTTTAGAACTATGAAACTTCCGACTCGAGTTGGAGGAACCTATTAAAAGGCCGCCAACACATCACTTTATGAGGAAGAATGTAAAATAAAGCCAACGGTGTTTTTAAAGAGTTTCAAAACCATATGATTTCCCTGCCAAGAAATTTTAAGTGTAAATAAGATAAAAATATTGAGTCAATGAAATGAGATGACAAATTGCATAACCTAGTTAAAGGGGAAACTGTTTAGAGTTCGTTGTATGATTAATGAAGGTGATATTTCTACTCTTAATCCAAATGAACCTCAATGTTTCATTAGGTAGAAAGAATTTTACATATTACATTGCTACAGGGACAATAAGCTTGTGAAAATTTATGAAAATTGAGATTACACTACATTGTACTAGGTATCCAGTGAATGGTGAAAAGGAAACTAATACATAGTCCACTAGGAAAATTGTTTCCAATCATAATTTTCAATTCAATGATCATATAATTGATCACTAATGTGTGGCTTGCTAGCATCGATGTATTCATTGGGTGATCCCCCCTATGTTGCCACAAAAATCTCAAATGATCATAAAATTTGCATAAAGATTGGAGGTGACTAATGATAAAAATGATTTCCTTTCAATGAGTAATTGTAAGCTCAAAAAAAAAAAATTGAATGATTAAGTGTTGGCTATATTTAAATGTCTTTGGATTAAGTCTCTAGTCATATATGATGTTGATTATTAATTTTTTGAGTTCTCCAAGAACAACAAGAAGTGAACGTAGATTCTGAGCTGGGTGATGCTAATTCAAAGGGCCTTACATTTTAAAATAAATATGTTACAAGGTTCCCATGTAACAATAAAAGACCAAGTTAAAGGTTTTAGTGTATTGAATTTTCAAATGAAGAGATGGTCTTTGCAGCATTGTAAAAAAACAATAAGGAAAGGTTAGTAAGATGATTTAGATGTTTTCTCCAAATAATTTTATCATGAAGTTGGTCTCAATACTTGAGGTATTTGGAACCAAGCTACTACTGACTAAGATCACTTAAACAAGATATTAAGATTTTAGTGGTAAACTTTTTTGAAATGCAGGAATACATTCGGTGGATACCATAATAGATTCAAATTATCTTTTGGTGGCCTCTGCGGTCCCTTGTAAGAAAGAAACATAGATTTTCTTTTCAACATAATTTGTCATATGAGAATTTGGAGTCTATGAGCTCATGTTTTATATTGGAGAAATCAAGAGATATTTTAAATCTATGAATTTTTTAATGTTTCTTTATGATTACGAACGTCCCATGTGTCTTTTGTAAACATTCTTCAGTGTATTATCTATTATATTAGATTGTGGATGTGTTCACTATTGAATCTATGAATTCCAATGAATTCATTGAAAAGAGTCTTTTTTCATGTTTCCTGGTTGTTGTTTGTGGGTATGTGGTAAATGATCTTTGTGTCATTTGCTTTCATTCCCTTTCATATTATCTTTCATATTTGTGCCATTTTTATGCATAGATGTTTTTTTTCCTTTACTACTTTCTGGTTAAAAATGCATCTAAGTTTTATTTTCAGTCCTTTCTAATTCATTGAATATCATGTGAAGGAGCTATACCTCTAAAATTTAGAGGAAAGTCACAAATGAAATTGTGATCTTTCTAGAACTATTGGAAATATTGGCACCTTTCGGGCAAAGAGTCAATATTATCTCAAGGTGCCCAATCTATTTACTAACAGATTTTTGGCGACTTTGCTTGGGAAAGAATTGAAGTACTAGTGTCTTCCCATATTTTATTTTCTTAGAAATTTGAAGGTACCTCCCCGAGGATGGAGGTTGGCAACTCTGTAATATGGAATGTGCTCATGAAAAGTGTTTGGTAGAAAAGTTTCAGTTATTCTTTTTAAATCTACATTATGGCTTTGGTTTTAGCCCAACCATGGTGTGCTCAGTTTGGGCCTTTAGCATTGCCAACATATGTAGATCTTCCTATGGGATCAAGAAGGAATTTTCTAAAATTTAATGGAGAAAATTCACAAGTTTCTCATGATCATATTTGAGCCTTCATTGATGCTTGTGGAGTTTTGGGGGTAAGAGAAAAATATTTTTGTCTAATTATTTGTTGAGCCCCTCATTAGAGCTACTGCAATTTGGTTTCAATCCTTTAGAAGATGGATGCATACGAATTGGAACAGTGGTGAAACTTACAAAATTCATGCCCATTTCAATCATTTTTTCTCCTTGAGCCTCTAAGTTTCCTTCACTATGTTTGATTAGGGTTCAAAAATTACATAAAGGGTTTAAACCCTTATATCCTAAAACCTTAAACACTTGCAATGCTTTTTGTTCTATTTCATCATTGGCTTTTTCCACCTACTTAGCCTTGTCCCTTTAAGTTACGACCTTATGTCATTGGCTCGTTGTTTTCCTAGCCATGGCTGCTTCTAATATTTTTTCATTTCCCTAAGTCTCGGGCCTAAAGTATTTCATCCCCAATAAGTCCTTTTACCTAAGGAATCCCCCTTTTAAGTCAAAATGTATTTGCATGTGTGTATTAACCCTTTAAGTATGCAAGTGGGCCCTTGATCGATTGACATGACAATGGGTCATCGAAGGGAGTCTTTTGTGTGTCTCCTCGATGGAGTGACACAAAGTATGGAACTTGGGAGATTAGGGAGTTAAGAAACTTGAGAACACTATGATCGGCTAAGGATTTTAAGGAACCAATAACTTGGAAATGTGTGATGGAAGGTATATGGTGGGACCTACAAAGGTAGTAATGAGGGTAGTGTTATTAGCGAGACTGGATGACATTGGTGAGACCTTTGGATGTGTCTCTCCGATGGAACGATGAGAAGGTAGCATTCAGTGTGGGAACCAATGATAATGATAGGATGAAACATTGTAGGAAGTGACAGTGCATGGTGAATTGTATGTGACATGGGTCCTATGGTCTTCAAGCCTAACGAACGTGGCGGTGGGCCCCTAGATCTGGTGCAGAGCACATTGTTCCACCATCTTGTGAATTGAGTATAGTTAGATTGTTTTAGTCATGTTGTTGTCAAATAAGGCCATGTTAGGAAATTTTGTAATGTTTTTTTTAGTTTTATGAGTCAAGGTGGGTTCATGATGCAACTATTATTAATATTGCAAAAAAAAGTTGTCACTAAAAGGATACAAAAATGTAAAATTGCAAAGGTTGCAAAAGGCAGGTTTTTGAATTCCAACGGTCAGTTGGAAGGTGGAATGTGGTTAGTCAGTTGTTTAGGTGGATTTAGGATGGTAGGGGTATATATGTAATGTTTTTGATCGAAAGTGGTGGTTGTTCAAAGTTTGTTTGAAGAACAAATAAAGAGACTCTTGATATTTTGTGTTATTCTCAAAAAATTCTATAAATTGCTTATTACAGACCTCTGTACTTGCCCATACAGTGTCAAATTGTACCAAGTTGAATTGAAATAGGTATAAGATTTTTGTATCATTATTTTGAATCAATTTTGGTTGTTCTACATTATGTTTGGCACATTTTAGAAGCAATATTCAGTGACTGGTCCATAGACCCCTATTAGGGGGTTTGTAACTCTTTAAAATGATCAAAGACCCATTCCATCATATGTGGCCATTGTAATTGAGTGGAATGGGTCAAGTAGGTTAGGTATAGGTGCTAGAAGGGTTTTCAAGGGAAAGGGAGGTCATTTGCAAGGTTGGGTAAGAAGCCCTAGTTGAGAAAAGAGTGTTTTTGAGTGGAAAAGTGAGTAAAGTTTGGGGGTAGCAAAATATAAAGGGTTATTAAGCTTGTGTAGACTGAAACAATAATGTTTGAAATGGTTTTGAGGTTGAATGTGGCTTGGAGATGGGTTTTTCAATAAACCCTTGTCTATTTTAAAGAAAAGGAGGGTTTCTTGATTTGGGGCAATAGGAAGTGAGTTTTGTACTAGATGTTGGATAATTTATGGTTTTGGAGGTAATTTGAGAACTGTCATGATATTTTGAGTTGGCAGCAAGTTTGGAGGTGAGTTCCTTTGTAAAAGTGGGCTAATTGGAGCCATTTTCAACGTAAAATCTCAATTTAAGTGGAGTTGGTCCAAAGTGACCATATGAGATTTCATGATATGTTATGATTGGTAATATTGGGTGCTCAAAAAGGTTCATAGTTTTTGGGTTTAGCAAAGAGGTTGAGAGTTAAGACCTAAAAGTAAGCTCTAGACACCTACTAGGCAAGTAGGGTAGTTGTGAATTAATTTATTTCTAGAGAGGGTTTTGAACATTGAAAAAGTGGTTGAAAGATCTCAAAATGCGTTGGTTAGGTCAATGACCTCTTTGTCACTACATTAGTTGGTATCAGAGAGCAGTATTGATATGAGGAAGGAAGAGTTGTATTAGAGAAAGGACAAAATGAATGCCCTGGTTAGAAAATTTATTAAAGAGAAGGAGATGCTACAAAGAAGAGCACTTTTAAAAACCACCTGCAAGTGTAATGGAAAGGTATGTATTGTAATGGTAGATTCTAGTAGCTTAGATAACATGGTATCACAAAAAATGGTTGATAAATTGAAATTGGCAATGATGCCTCATGAAACACCCTATTATGTTTCTTGGTTGAATGATGAACATTCTCTTTTGGTTAAGGAGAAATCTTGGGTTGAGTTCAGTATAGGTGGTTATAAGGATAGAATATTATGTGATGTGGTACCTATGAGTGTATGCCACTTGTTATTAGGGAATCCATGGCAATTTGAGAGATCTTCCCTATATGATGGAAGGCATAACATTTATCAAATTGAGAAGGATGGGGTTTCTTTTACATTGATTCCATTAGTGGAAGAGGATAAGGTATAGAGCAAGGTGGCAAGAGTGATTATGCAAGGCATAAAAGAGATTATAAGATGTGAGGAAGATAGGCTTGAAGAATGTGCAACCACTTCATGGCTTGAAGGATGATGCAATGATAGAAAGACAAGAGAAAGAGTTGGTGATGAAATCTGAGATAGAAGAAATCAGGAATGAATTCCTTGTGAAGATGAAAGATGAGTTAGGAAAGCATGAGGATATTAGGTATGTAAATTTGATATAGAGGTTTGTGAGAAAAAGATTCTTAGGGAAGAGAACCTAATAAGAGGAAGAGATAAGATGAGTGCAAGTGAGTTACCAAAGGAAAGGAAAGATTGGCCTAGTAAGGTCACCATGGGAGAGGTATATTGTCCACTGATTGGACAAGAAGATGGAAAGTAGAAAAATTATGATAGTAAAGAGGATGGTAGACTTGATAGTAAAGAGGTCTTAGAGACAGAGAGATTGAAGGCATAGGTAAAAGGTAAAGGTAAAGTGAGTGAATGGATTGTGGATAGCCAAGATGGGCTTGTGAAGCATGAGGAATCATGGTAGGTAAAGTGTTGTGTTCCTTGAAGACAAAAGAAGGCAATAGGAATTGAAGCACTACTAACACAAAAGTTTCTATGTTTGGAAATATAGTGATAACAAGGGAAAAAAGTCTGATACAGAACATGAGAGTGAAAGATGCAAATATCCAAGGTAAATGGCAAGTGAAAGAGTTGGTTGAGATTTAAAAGAAGCAAGTTGAGAGCATGGTGTCCAAAGAGGATGGTGGATAGTCAAATGTTGATAGCATGAAGGTTCATAAACTTGGTAGGATAGAGGTCCTTGAGGAAAAGTATCAAATGCAAAGAGTGGACAGTCAAGGTAAAGATTTGGAAGGTAAGACACAAGAAAGTGTGGCCAAATTTGAGCACACACAGAGAGTTGAGATGAAATTTTCAATCACCCTAAGTGGTGAAGAGGTTAAGACAAAGAGTTTGAGAAAGGTCTCAATGATATAAGAGACCAAGGAAGTGATATGCCGAGAGAAGGCCAAAGAAAGAGAATTTGTGAAGACTCCAAATTGAGTGGAGAAAAGTGATGGTGTTGTGGTAAGGGTAGTGAGTTGTCCTTGGATGTCAAGAGAGGTTGGTATGTAGTATTATTCTTCAATGACAGAGGTTCCAAGAATGGAGAACCTAAAGATGGTTTCCAAGGATAATGGAGTAGATTCAAGTGTACCAAAAATATTATGAAGAAAAGAGCTCATGAAATATTTGAACAAGGTTTGAATGCAAGTGTAAAGACATGTGAAGCAACAAGATTTGCTGAGAGAAAGGTTAAGAGGAAAAGAGCTAAGCAAATCCTTTATCATTTCCTTGTTATGATAGCAACTTTGATGAGAGTCACACCAAAGGTCAAGATGAAAGAAGAAAGACAAAGTGAGAGCTACTTTGCAATGGATGAAGCATAAGGACAAAGTGGAAGTAGATGGATGAAGTAGGTGAAGACCCATCAAAGCATGAAGATGTAGATTCAAAATGACAAGGCAAGAAGAGGACTACTATGCATGGAAAATTTGAAGCCAAAGGTGAAGATGAAGATTAAGATGGAAGGCTACAAGGAGGAGCATACAATCAAAATATTCTTGTAGGTCAAAGAGTGGAAGACTTCCAAGCGACTTGGAAAGATTTCATGGTCGGGTGAATGGTGCAAAGCACATTGTTCAGTTTGTGAATTGAGTCTAGTTAGGTTGTTTTAGTCATGTTGTTGTCAAATAAGGCCATGTTAGGCCATTTTTTAATGGTTTTTTTAGTCTTGTGAGTCAAGGTGGGGTCATGATGCAACTATTGTTAATATTGCAAAAAAAGTTGTCACTAAAAGGATGCAAAAATGTAAAATTGTAAAGGTTGCAAAAAGGAAAAACTTTGAATTCCAATGGTTAGTTGGAAGGTGGAAGGTGGTTAGTTGGTTGTTTAGGTGGATTTAGGATGGTAGGGGTATATGTGCAATGTTTTTTGATCGAAAGTGGTGTTTTTTGAAAGTTTGTTTAAAGAACAAATAAAGATCTACTCTTGATATTCCATGTTATTCTTAGAAAATTATGTAAATTTCTTATTATAGACCTTTGTACTTGCCTGCACAGTGTCAAATTGTACCAAGTTGAATCAATTGAAGTAAGTAGAAGACTGTTGTAGCATTGTTTTGAATCAATTTTGGTTGTTCTACATTGTGTTTGGCACATTTTAGAAGTAATATTCAATGACTAGTCCATAGACCCCTATTAGGGGGTTTGTAACTCTTTAAAATGCTCAAAGGCCCATTCCATCATCTATGGCCATTTTAATTGAGTGGAATGGGTCAAGTAGGTTATGGATAAGTTCTAGGAGGGTTTTCAAGGGAAAGGGAGGTCATTTGCAAGTTTGGGCAAGAAGCCCTAGTTGAGAAAAGAGTGTTTTTGAGTGGAAAAGTGAGGTTTTAGAGTATAAAAGTGAGTAAAGTTTGGGGGCAGCAAAATATAAAGGGTTATTAAGCTTGTGAAGACTAAAACAAGAATTTTTGAAATGGTTTTGAGGTTGCATGTGGCCTGGAGATGGGTTTTTCAATAAACCCTTGTCTATTTTGAAGTAAAGGAAGGTTTCTTGATTTGGGGCAATAGGAAGTGAGTTTTGTACTAGAGGTTGTAGAATTTGTGGTTTTGGAGGCAGTTTGAGGACTGTTTAATGAGTTTTTGAGTTGGCAGCAAGTTTGGAGGTGAGTTCCTTTGTAAAAGTGGGCTAATTGGAGCCCTTTTCAATGTAAAAGCTCAATTTAAGTGGAATTGGTCCAAAGTGACCATATGAGATTTCATGATATGTTTTGATTGGGCATATTGGGTGCTCAAAAAGGTGCATAGTTTGTGGGTTTAGCAAAGAGTTTGCAAGTTAAGACCTAAAAGTAAGGTCTGGACACCTACTAGGCAAGTAGGGTAGCTGTGAATGAATTAATCCTAGAATGGGTTTTGAACATTGCAAAAGTGGTTGAAAGATCTCAAAATGTGTTGGTTAGGTCAATGAACTCCCTGTCACTACATCAAGATCGACAGTCCCTATTTGTTGGCATGATGTGGTTGCATCTTGGTTGTTCCCCACATGCCCCACATGAATAAAATAATGCTTTCCAAAAAGTAGCAAGGTTAGCGAGCTGGTGATGCATGTCTCTAGTGGGACCTAGGTGAGGGGGCAGACAATGCTATATATGAGCAACTTTACACAACCTCTATAGAGGTCTATAAAATTGGCCGCAAGTCAAATAAAAGATCTAACAAGCATAAAGTAAATTGCAGAGTGAATAACTATGTTGTTGTCCAAAACAAACCAGTTGTTGTAGGTAATATAAGCTATGCCTATACGTGACAATTCAAAATTCCAAAATCATGAAATATTTTAAACTTGCAGGAAAAAATAATACTTTCAGAACAAAATTTTCACACATTTAACACTCATGAACATACAATCAATTTTAGAATTTAGTAGCTTATGGGACAATTAATATTCTATTTCATTAAATTTACAAATACAAACATTTACACTTTTTTTAGATAGTTGTAGTTTCTAGAAGATATATGGGAGTCCTTGTTCTCCTCTTTCTTTTGTCGGTCTGCTATGTATTCCTTTGTATACCTTCCAAACATTCCCTCTACAATCCTCTATTGCTCTTTGCTTCAGCTAATCATTCTTTTTACTCGTTGTTGTTCTATTGTATATATATATTCTTTCTTCTTTGTTGTTTTGTTCTCCTTCTTCCAATCCCAAAATATCAAAGCTTCTTCCTAAAAATCCCACCTAAATTTAGGGTAATACTCAAAATCCCTCATTAATGTGCAACTACTTGGCTTTTTGAGTTCAAAACTCCTGCTCAGATTTTCCCTATGTCATTCTTCATTGCTACTAGTCAGTAAATGCGCTTACAAATATATATTTTCTACCCCAAACAAAACAAAATTAAATATTTAAATTTTAAAATTAATGACTTCATATAGGGCTGTGGAAGGGAATGATTTAAAAACTTAGTTTGACACAAGATGCCCCAATATAAAATATGTTCAAAAATTCTACATTCTACAAGCATAAGTGTGCTTGGGTAAAAAAATATAATAAAAAAGGTTGTGTCTAACTTAAGTGACTAATGATTGTTTGTTATGAAAATGTGTCTCATTATTAGTGAAAGGTTGTGATCAAGAAGCAAATTATGGTCACAAGGATTTTTTGCTGAGTTAAACATGGTGTGTGGTAAATGTGGCAAATGAGTATGGCTACAATGTCCTCATGAGTTATGATAAAGGTCAATGACCATGATGATATACTATTATGTTGATGAAAATATTTTTTTGGTTTGTGGTAGTTAAAGAAGAATTACATATCAAAATAGTGCAACATGGTTTTAACAGGTACAAGAAAGGTGTTGTACTTTAGAAGACTTGGAGTCTTCACTATTGAATCTATCATCATGAGTTATGATGAAGATAAATGATCATGATGATATCATAGTTATGTTGATGAAAAGAGTGTGTTGGTTTGTGTTAGTCAAAAGAGAACTACAAATCAAAATAGTACAACAAAGTTCTAGTAGATATAACAAAGGTGTCATGTATTTTAGAAGATAATGAGTCTTCACTATTAATTGTGTCCTCACGAGGTATTAAAAGTCAATGATCATGATGATGTAATAGTTGATAAAAAAAAGTCTATTAATTTGTAGCAATCAAAGAAGAGCTACATATCAAAATAATGCAACAAAATTCTAATAGATATAAGAAAAATGTCATATATTTTAGATGACTAGGAGTCTTGACTATTGACTAGGTAATAGAAAAAAAAGACTACCCTGTAATACTTCAAAAAGATGAAGAATAAGGTAAATATATATATTTTTAAAGTAACAATTTACCTAATTGTAAATAAATACCTACCAACGGTCACAAGGATCCATCTTTTCAAAATTATATAGAGATATTTAAAAGTGATTCTTAAAATTAATTATTTAAGAGGGAATGGTAGAGTAAATTAATTTCATGTTGGTCAGTGCATACCAATTATGGCCACTTTTGCTCACGGCCAACCTTCATAAACAAATCTTAACCAACTACCATAAACAAACTATAATGTGAAAAATGTAAAACCTGTTTGAATTTTGATATAAATATGTGTGTAATGGGCAAACAATCTAATCTTTAGTTTCAAACTTCAACAATGTAAATTTCTATTTAGTGTCTCTATCTCTCTATTTTTCTCATCAAAAAGACTATACCAAAACATCATGAACTATATGCACTAAAAAAACCAGTCCATATTTCTAGGAACGATCAAATCACAATATATATAAACTGACATTTAACAAAGAAAGCCAATGAATCTGTTCTGAGAAAACATTGAACAACTTTCAGAATACTTTAATTCATGAGCTATTTTAAGCACAAATTCTTGTGTGCAGTTAATTTTATTTTATAGATAGCAGTAAATTTTTTTTGGAGAGTAGATGGCTCCTACTCTATCAATTTGGTAGTGTGTTTCAAGTTCCTCTTGAGTATTTCATAACTAAAATGGTTTATATTTAGATTGTAAAATTTGTATAGGTTAAATAATATTTGTATATAATAATAGAAATTATGTGTCATTTTTCATTTAGTTTTGTATTTATTTTGAGGAAATAATTAGATATTTATAGTAATAAATAGTATAATTTTATGTGAAGTTAGGTAATTTTTTAGTTTTACATTATTCTTATATGTGTATATACTTACACATTCATCTTATATTTGCATTTTATTACACTCTCTAATACACCTATTTGCATATAGTCATTAGTGACCTAATTTTAACCATTTGCATATCTTAAGACATTACTACAATTAAGGGATGACCCTCCAAGTACAAACTTGCTTCCTTTTTTTCCAAAATTCAAATATAAATTTAGGTTGATTGAATCTCGTTACCTTTCTCATCTAGAGCCAACTAAACTTGTGCTATTTAGTGTTACGTGATATTATTTAAAGCCATTCGATGTATTTATACTAATACATCCAAAAGAAACTTGTCCTATCTCAATCTAGAGCATTGAAGGAGCAGTTGATAGTGTAATATTTCAAGTTGCATTAAATTGAGTAATGCATCTACATTCTAGGTCTCTTGCCTAATTTCTTCAATCTTTGTAATTTTTAGGGTTGACATAGGAGAACCTATCTCCTTATGATGCAATGAAAAATCTTTAAGGTATTTTTAAATATCAATAATCCCTATAAGTGCAGCCTTGCTAAGTTGCAAAAAACTCAGCCTACTGGTGAAACATGGGATCTTTCTAGGTTTGTGGGTCACCTATGAAGGAAAGAACCTCTAGAGAGGGTTGGTTCCCTTGGTACTATCACCTAAACTAACTATTTTACTACTTCACTTGATGGGAAAATGTAGAAAGAATTGCTTGAAATGAATCTACTATTAAGTTGATTCACCAAAAATGTGTTTTTTTAGACTTTGGACTATTGTTTTGACATACAACTAATCAAATTTTTAATTGCTTATGCACAACATAATTGTTTGACATATATGTGTACAATTGTTTCATTGAAAGGTTTGTGTTTCTTGTAGTTTAGAAGGAAGAAAGTGTGTTTTTATTCACAACTAACACCTGTTTGAACTATGACACAAACAATAACCTACACAAATATATATTTTTTGATTGAAAATGATGGAAGTAAGACATTCATCTAAGGATTTGCACATAAAAATAACAAAAAATGCCATCAATTACCTCACACACAACCAAGACAAAAAAATTGAAGCTGAAAATTCTCATTTTATTGATAGAAAATGTGTTTACAACAATACATGACCTGAAAACATGTATCTCTTGCTTGATAATGTGTTAAAAAGTATTTTTTTTCAATCTGAAAACTGAAAAAAATGAGTTAAAATGTCAAAATTACCAGAAAAGAAACTTTTAGACAAGTTTACAATGCTACATCAAAGTGAAAAGAACTGAATACAAATGAAAGTGCTAGCTTCCTTTTGTCTATCTTACGTTGGAGGAAAAGTAGGATAGCATCCAATGATAATTAAATGACACTTTATGATTGTGCTAATTGTTTCCTTGAACTTTGAGCGCTTGAAACTGCCTCCTTCATGTTTGATTGCTTGAAAAACTCCTTGGTGGTATTGGTAGGAAGAAAGTTGACCTTTTCAAATGCTTTTTGTCTCATATTGCTGCCATAAAGGCTCCTATATGCTTGTCAACTATTTAAAAATTCCTCTAAATATCCCCTAGATTCTTGGAAGAAGTTGAAACTATTGCCACATGTAGCATTGATAGATTAAAAACTACTCATAATTGACACCAAACTACCCACTTGTCATAACCCTCTCCCGAACGGCCAAAAATGTCCTCATCCACGATGATAGGGAATGTGAGAGAATCTTAAGAGAAAATTATTTTTGTGGCATTGGGAAAAACTTCTCTATATCCTCAAAAATATCCTTTATGAGTCCTAAAAAACTATCTTATTATTAAATCATGCTCTGCTTGTTTGATTGTCCAAGGATTTACAACTCAACATTTTGTATGTAACTACTCTTGGTGTTGCAAGTACTAGCATCTTCCAACTATCACCCCCCTTGACTGTCATTTTCCACTATAAGTTGGTCTTTTAGCCCCTATAATTGTTGACTATCCATACTATCATTTTTCATCAAGATTGTCACCTTTAAAACTATCATAAAGGGCTATAGTATAGTTTGAAACATACCATTGTGCCCTTTCATTGAACCTTTCTCCTTTATAGTCTCATTTTCCCTCTAAATTTTTTATTGATCCAACCTGAATGCTCTCATTTGTGGCAGGATTGCTATTCTAATAGTTGCATCTATAGCTAGACAATGATACTCCTCTGAATTTCTCAAACCAACCAAGATATTGTCCCGTTTTATCACAATTTATATGGGTATGTGCATGATCATCATGGAAAAAATATGCCCTTAAGTGGCAAAAAATTCAGAAAAATTAGAGTTAGGCAACTTGACATAAAAATTTGAATAAGTTATCTATATTATTTAAAAATATGTAAGAATAGAATCTGTAGAAAATTGAATGTATTTTCTAAACTAATAGGTTTATTTAAAAAAAAAAACTATTTTGTGAAAATTTGAAATTTCAATGCAGTAGTACTTAAATTTTGAGGAAAAAATAAGAAGTAGGTGTCTGTCTGACCACTCTAACCACAATAAAATGATAATATTTTTTTATAAGATTTTAGATATAAATAGAGGACTCATGTCCCAATATGATGCATATTTTTTTGTAATTTTTTTCCAAGTAAATAATTAATTATGAATTTTTTATTACAACTTAAAAAAATATAAAAACTCGTATGTCTAACCACCTTAACTTGGTCAAAAATTAATGAAATTCAATTTTTCTTTTTTTAATCTTATAGTATGTGAAGCATAGAATGTGACACATGTTTTAGATTCAAAAAATGTGATACTATTTGAAAGCTATAAATGTTTTTCAATCAACCTATCAATCAAGACTTTAGTCATAACTCAAATAGAAAATGAATAATAATTATTTATTAAATTCAAAGTAAAGCATAATTTATATTGGTGGAAAGCTGAGAATCTCCTTTAAAAACCCTTTTCATTTCATCAATTTTGGGTTAAAAAAGGTCATCAGCCACATACCCATCATATCGCCACTTTTTAGCCCATCATGATCTTGCACATACCCATATTATACTGTCATGAACACTACTCTTTGTATCTTTGTATTAATACCAAAACAACTCTCTCTTTTGTGAAACACTACCCTCTCATCCCTTATGAAATTTATGCCCACTATCAACTTGTAAACTAAGTGAACTATCCTTATCCTTTGATAATCATAATTTCTCTTGGACTGAATCATGGGGCTGACTTTAAGACAATGTAATATCCATGGTTAGAGCTTGAAATAATCTCCATGAATTGTCATTCACCATCAAGGGACAATGATTTCCTTCATCAGATAATCACAAGTCATGTTTTTCACAAAATTTTCATCCCCAACCAAGCAAAGCCTTCATGTCATTGTACAATGTACATGAATATTTTCTTAGCTTGTGACCATCCTTTTACTCATTGATAGGACTACCCATTATATATGGTTTCCCCTTACAATTAGTATGCACCGCGATACCTTGTAACAGGTCACTCACCCCTATGACTGCCTTACATATTGATTATCATAAATTCATTATATCTTTCTTGGTTCCTTGTGACAAAGTCATAGTCATGCAACTTGTGATTGCCTCTTTTGATCTGTTGTCTTTATTTGCTTTGCTCGGGGTCATTTGACATTAAAATATTATCAAACAAGTTTCCCAAAATCTGTGCAATCCTTCTTGCTAGTAACCACCTTCAACAATAGATATTGTCTACCCTGTCACCTTGAGTCACTTGTCTTTTATGCTCTTTTGGAAGGTTCTATGATTCTATTAACTTCATTGGCTTTGATGATTCTTCTTGTGCCAAGATTGACTTACCAATGGACAACTATTCTCTTTAATGTATTGTTGATGCCAAAAATTGACAAGGTAACAACCTTATGGGAAACTCAGTTAACGGGGGGAGCAATTGCGCTAAACTGAGTGATCTTTGAGTTTTTAAAGAAGCTGACTTCTTCTATATTTGGGGTTTTGGAATGGGAAAAGGAACGAGATATAAAAAAATAAAGATCTAACTAAGGCGATGCACCAAGATGTAGATGTAGGCACAATAAATCTATCTTTTGGATGTGATTTAAGGGACCATTCAACAATCTATTAAGTCCCAGAATAACATAAATCAAAGATGAAAACCTGAACAATTTATCCAATAACATAAAATAACTCCCATACACATTCAATGAAAAGAAGAGTCAAAGACATGGTCTAAATCAACAAATTTATATTGAAATCATAAAAGTTCTGCAAATAAACAACTCAGTATAGTAATAGTACAGTATAATGTTTTGTCAAATAGCTTAAGAAAACAAAAAGGCCGAAAAATGACACAGTCTATGAGTCTTATGCAAGAATCTAAAATAGTACAAAAAGGCCTAGTGTTTTTCACAATTTTTCCTATATCTTTTGAACTCATTTTCAGACGGAAGAAGTAGTATATATACAAAACAATCCCATCACCTGGCAAGCCAGTAACATAAAAGATTCCCTTATCAAGAGAAATGATTTCCTTAGACCGTTGTAACAAAAAAGATTTGAGCCATGGAACGTGGTCGCCTTCGAACCAGATGCATCCCCTTCGAATGATGACAGTGGTCCTAGAAAACCTTGTGTAGACATGTGTCACTCACCCATGGAGTTAGTTATGACGTGTGGCAATATGGTGGGGCTTGTTTCTTGTTCCTTCCTTCCCTTCAATGGAAATGCTTCAAAGGAGACACGCTACGATAGGTTGGGGATGATGGTTCATTCCTCCCTCCTTGCAATGGAAACCCATGCAGGGAAGACATGTGGAGAATTCTTCATTGTTAGAGTTGACTATGGGTCTGCCCAAAAGTGTACATGGATTGATGCTACATGGCATGTGGATGGACCCTAGTTGAGAAGCGAAGAGAAGCAGTCTTCAAGTACCCACGATGTTGACATGTGGAAGCATGGTGGGGGCTGAGAGAAGAGCAAAGGAAGAAATCCCTATGAGGAGCGCTTGGTAGACACGTGGTGGTAGTAGATGAAGTTCATCAAAAAAAGGGGCTAAGGATATTCAAATATATAAGGCATCGACCAAACTTAGAAAAATAAGAATAACTCAAAGGGAGCTTGAGGAAATTTATATCCACAACTTTAGGTGACTACCAGGGGTGTTTCACTTGTAGAACAAGGAACCCCAAAATTTCTAGTTCACAAACCAAAGTCCTATTTGTTGGGCGATGGAATCAAAGCTTAGAGAGAGCAGTCTGCAGAGGCAGTCAGTCATCCTCAGATGGAATCGATATGTCATGTAGATTCTCTTACACTCCATGCAGATTGATCACTTCTTTGTATGGTAGCACCGTGGATAAATCAGCCCCAAACTCGAGTTGGAAGAGCAGTTGCGTTATCTGATGAGTGATTCCCTCAATATCCTCTATAGTAGGGGGTTGGATGAAGTGCTAAAAAGTGGATGTGTCTTGTTGCTTCTCTTCGATCTTCACCACAATCTGATTCACAGTGGCCACCGAATCATCGGAAAGAAATGGGGAGGGTAAGCCCATCTGAGTTAGCTGGGAGAACTTCACCCTCATGTTTTTCATAGTTCGGTTTAGTGTGGTAGCGTACTCGCTAGCATGGAGGATGGTTGCATGGCAGTGGATAAACTCCTTTGTTTTTTTGGCAGTTGACTTGCGGTCCTCAATCCCTGCATGGACTAAGTCCTCACTTGACATTGTGTATAACTCATCCAACAATTTTTCCACCTCAGGAACCTTCTCTATGATGAATTGCGGGAACTGCTCAATCATTCCACGAACCTCTTTGCCTAAAATTGTTGCTTCTACCATGAATTGAAGCATCAGCTGAAGAGTCAGATATAAGGCCTTGACCTTTTCCAAGTATGAGACATATAGCCATTAGGCTACTTGAAGGAGGCCTGGTTGGGCAGTAGGGGGTTGGGGAAGATTCTTTAACAAGCTAATTTTAGCATCCCTTGACCCAACATCTTGCGTTAGTTCTACAATCCTCTTGTCCACAGTGGAAATTTGCTCCTGCAGGCTTCTCAAATCAACAAGCCATTTTTCTTTGGCCTGGATTCTAGTTGCATATTCTATATCTAGGTTGAGCCTTACCTCTTGGATTTCCTTCTCAAATTGATCCTTTCGGCTCTCAAGGTCCACGTCCTTTTGCTGCACTTTTTTCTCTAATTGAGCACTTTGATGCTAAAACTCCTCATTCCTTTGTTGCATCTCCTCTTTTTCTTGAGCCAACTGATCCTATAATTCTTGGTTTTTTTGTTGCAGCTTGGTGACCAAGTTCGGATCGTAGGATTGGAACTTCACAAGTTCCTCCTAGAGTTTGGCCTACTCTTCCTCCACTTGTTACAACAAGAGTGCAATTTTTGCATCCTTTGCCTTGTCCTTTGCCAGCAAGACCTCGACTCTTTCTTTGATAGTTTTAAGCTCTTCCTCCTTCTTCAGCTAGCGACCCAACTTGAGGAAGTTGATGGTCACCACATGTTGTGTCTCCTCCATAAGCTCAACCTTATCTTGTGGTCAGGCTATGCTCAAATCAATCCCAATAGCATAGATGTTGTAATCCCCAAGCTACATCTCTCCATATGGTTTAATGATGGTTGAATGCATGGTTGCAAAATATAGCAATTGTTGAGCCTCATTGAAAAGTTTCTACACCTTTGGCTCTACCTACCTTTTAGCCTCCTTGTCCCTTTGTTTCTAGATCCTGAGGGCTCATGCTTATTTTGTTTTATCACCTTCTAACAAAAATGTTGTTGGCGACCTAATGAGCTCACCTGCAAAGGATGCAATGGGAGGAAGAGTAAAAGGGAACGAGAAGGTATTCATTCCTGGTGATTTATTCCTCGAAAGAGAGACCGTTAGTGGGGAGAATGGGGAAATGTGTCAAATCCCAGTCTATGAACCAATGGGAGGACTCATTAGGTGTGGTGGCGGTAGCAGAGTCATGGAAGATTCCATATGCTGGGCAAACTGAGTAGGGGCGGATATAGTAGTAGCAAGAGGGGTATCAAGGGTAGATGTGGAGGAAAAGGGTGAAGTGATAGTGGATGTGGACTGGGCTCCGATGAAAGGTAGAAAGGTCCATGAAGGAGTAAAGGAAAATGGTCTCGCTTGGGAGAACTTGGAGAAACCTCCCATGGCCATTGCAATAGTAGTAGAGAAGGAAGGGTTGACACTTGAAGTGATGGGTGATGTGGAGACAACAGGAGGAACAAAATATTGTGAAGTAAGAAAAGAGGGAGTGAGAGATACCTATGGTGTAGAAGATTATGATCCCTAGCTCATTGCAAGCTCTTGGCTTGTTGCAGGCTCCTGCGAACCTTCTCCAGAAGCTACATCTGTACACTGCCTTTTGGTTGGTGGGGAATCTTCCACCTCTATGGCCTCCGACTATTGTCATTAGGCAACTCTAGGTTTTTTCACAGCCCATGTGCATGTCTGTGAGGATCCCGAGCACGATATATTCACCTGCAGCTTTGGAGTAGTTGTGTTAGGCTACGCCACTGCTTGTTTATTCTTCTACATCGGGGCTGTCTTTACTTTTTTTTCCCTTCTCTTTCCCCTTCCCTATATATTTTTTGGCCTCATCTAGGTCCACTTCCTAACAACTACTTGTGTCAAAATCAATATGCTCGTCATTCCACAGCTTATCAAATTTGTCATCTGTCTCTACATCCTAATAAGAGGTATCAAGGTGTTGGATCTCTTGTTGATAAATCAAGAAATACCTAATCCTTTCCTCTCTCCAGTTAAAATTACTTACCAAATCATTACAAATGGAGGCCCTAATTTGGTGCTTCTCATTATACTTCACCAAAGGGAAGTAGAACTTAAGCCATGGTGGCTTGCTATCCTCTATAGGAATGTGAACTAGGTCAATCAATAGATCATCTGATCCATCAGTGGATTCCACCGCTTTTCCTAGTAAGGTTGGGGGCTATGAATTACCTTGATACTTGTACCTCCCAAGTCATTATCGCGGTTGTACTGCCATCTTTCACAAATCAACACTAACCCCAGATGAGCCAACATTGCTTCAAGTATCTTATGAGTTTGATTCTTGGCCATCACCACTGTCTTGAAAGTCAAAGGGAAGAAGAAGAATCCTTTCTTCTTGGCCTTCCCTTCACAAAAGATATAGTCAATAATTGAGACTTGTTAGAACATCTCAAGGGCCAACACCCAATCTGTGATGCATGTCAAAAGCTAGAATGATTCCTTAGTAAATCCACACACCCAAATGAATGTGAAATCCTCTCTGAAAAACTAGTTGCATTTTAGAGTGAAACTCTGCATATACGCTGTTTGGTCAATAGAAAGCTGATAAAGACTGCCATCCTCACTCAGGTCATCCAGAATCAGAGTCAAGAAATAATCCGAGAATGCATGTAATAATCATAAGTTGCAAAGAGGAGAGGATTCCATACAAAAATTGGCCTTCTTATTCCCTTTTCATCGAACATAGCCAACCTCGCATTTTTTTGAAGAAGTTAGGGTTCTGATGAAAAAACATATGGGCAATGATAGAAGGAAATCTGAAATTCTGTTGTATTTTGTATTCCCTTATTTGGCTTAGCATCTCCTTGATGATGACTCTTGCAAAGTCATACTAGAACAAGGAATGTTGCCTATGTAACTAAAACCCTAGACCCAATTGAAACTCCTGAACATACCTGTCGGTGTCCAGACTACAAACAAAGGCCATCATTGAGAAGGAATCCTGCATGTCCATGGGGAAAGCATTGTGCACTACCAGAATCTCTGGTGGCTTTTTATAATCATCCTTGGGCCTTCTGGTTTCTTTGTTATAAAAATCCAGAGAAAAATCTCTGGTTCTCCATATTTTCTCCCCCTTTGCTAAAGTGAATGACTTCATCTCGTCCACTTTAGAGTTTTTTATAGGGATGCATAGCATGCTCTAGATAGCTTCTACCTTGCTATTGAATCTTAGCTCCCGGCCCTTGATGGTGTTGGTACTTGGGTTAAAATGCTTAATGCCCTTGTTGACTAGTTCTAGGAAGTAATGCACAAAGGGGACCATATATTGTGGAAGCCTATTGAACCATTACTTTTGCACCAAAGAATCTAAGTCACTATTCTTCTTCATTCTTTTGTAGGCCACCTCCCTAAGAGTCTTAGGGTGCTTTCTAAGGATAGGATCATCAATGTTATCACATTCTTCCTTTATTTGGCTCTAGTCCCTATAAGCTTTTTGCTTTTCCATGACCCACATGTGAATCCACTCTGACTTCTATGGTATTCCAGGTGAAGCAAAAGATGTATCATCAAAAATTTTGGCCATGGGTGCCACACACATGGCATCAAACAAGCTTTGTGTTGCCTCTCCTTGCGTTTTTGTCTAA
This sequence comes from Sequoia sempervirens, assembly GCA_007258455.2. Classification (NCBI taxonomy): domain Eukaryota; kingdom Viridiplantae; phylum Streptophyta; class Pinopsida; order Cupressales; family Cupressaceae; genus Sequoia; species Sequoia sempervirens. The sequence continues at coordinate 527,865,099 of VDFB02000015.1, read as the reverse complement.
GGATTTTGAACCATTTTCCTTCTAATGTGTTTTTCTTATGCTCAAACTTGTTGCAATTCATTTCAGTTCTTCAAAACCTCTGCACTCAAAACTCCTTGATCTAGATAGCATACTCAGGAAGCTTTTACAATGTTAGCCTCTTGCATGCAATACTTAGCTATTTCTTTCTTAGGGTGATAGACAACGATTGCCTTTTAGGATTAAATTTTCCATGTACCGCCAACTCTTTTGCTTGTGAAAAATGAATTCTTTACCATTTTGAAAATAAAATAATTCATAATGACATTTAGTAATGATGTCCTACGACACAATTTCCTTTTGAAATTGAGCCAGTGATTGAAGGCGTTTTTAAGCTTTCGTATGCTTTGGAAATTAATATCTCAAAGAGAATGATTAAGCAAAATACACAATGAGTACTTGAAAAGATTTGTGTTCATCCTTGGATATTGAAAAATGCTTGCAACATGACACCTCAACACCTAGCTGTGCAGACTACCACCGAAGATTTCCACTAGCTTACTGATAGGGAAAGGGGTTGGATGAGACTTTCACAGTCCCATGCTCTAGTCTTTGTTCTCAAGATATTTTAGGTGACTCCTTCACCATAACCTTTAGGTCCTATCATAGATGTAGGTACCCTTTGTATTACTGGCCAACCCCTCTATCAATATTCCTCCATACTACCAAGCCATTCTTGGTGCTGTGCCACTTTCTTTCCTTGACCCTTAATCCTTCCTAAAGGCCAATTTCTCTCAACATTCAAAAAGATACTTGCAGAGGTGAAAGTACGTTGTAAAATCTTCAAGATAATCTATCTAGGGTTCTTATTCCATCACAAGACTTCAATTAACCATCGCTTCCAACTAAACCCTCTTCTAGGGTTAGGAAGGGCTACAAGTCTAGAGCCCCAATTAGGTCTCCTATTCCGGGTAAAATGCAATTTTCTTCAAAACCCACCAAAAGACATAGGTTATTTTCTTGGGATTGGTGGTTCCTATGTCCACACCTTGAATATTTTCATGTTTTTGGAACAACACTGCCCGTACACTGCTCATACACTAAAATGGTCAAAAACCTAGGGTTTCCTAGCATCTCCCAGGCTGCTTCAGACTGTCAAATATTTCTCACACCAAATGGATTGGTGGAGTCTCTTCCTAATCACTAGGCCTTACTAAGACCTCCAAATAAATTCTCCAAAAAGAATTTCTTCAAAATCTATGCACCCCTGCAAGTTATGTCTCTTTTACTCCTATTCTTCCATAGCCGGACCCTGCCTGGCTCGCCTAGGGCAAGACCTTGCCAGCATCTCCTACATTCAAACAAAACCTTCCAACTACCATATGTACAAGCATGGTGTCTAGGCACTGTTTCCAAAAGGGCGTATGGTTTGTACGGTGGAAAAGTGCTCTAGCACACCATTTCCTAAACACAGTCTGGTTCAGGCCAGAAATTGAGTAAAGTTAAACTATTTACAATAAATGCTTGCAAACTAAACAAAGAAGCTATTAAATCTTACAAAATTCTTGTAAACAACCGACACTACATTCTACAATCCAAGTAGTAGCAAAAATAATCCATTAGAACTCAAACATGATGCAAAAGTCAGGAATTTCTGTACAGAATGTTGTTTTCTTCAATTTCTCAAGATTTCACTAGAACATCAAAGCTTCCAACCCTGCCTCAGGGTCAATTCATCCCTTAAATAGGTTCCAAAAATAGTTGAGCTTCTTGGGTTGAGCCTTTAGATGACCTAATGATGCAAATTATAAAACCCACTGTGTTTTCTAACCTTTGACAAGGTTGGCAACCTAGACAAGTTAGAGCTTCAAAACCCATCCATGCTTTCCACCTCCCAATCCATTGATCACAACATATTAAGTTTTATTCCTAATCCACCAAATGCTAACAAAATGGTCAACATGATCTAAAGATAACACAACCAAAATAGAACTTCATACAAAACTTCTAGAAAAACTAATATTTTCCCAGGTGCTCCTCAACCACACTAATTAATTAGCTCTACTTACTTTGTGCACAATGATTCGTACTTAGTAGACACAATTGGGTGGGAAATTCGAGCAGGCTCTTGGTGGGATTTTTGAGTTAATCACTCAATTATCATCATGCTTAAGGAACACAGGTGCCTTGAATATCCTGGCTATTTCTATAAAAATAGCCTTAGACAATAACAAAATTACACTTAGCAATTGGCAAGAATTGGTATAGGTAGATGGGTAATGCTAGGCAGTTGAGTAGAGTTTGCATTAGGTAGTTGGGTAGAATTTTCTTTAGGCGGTTGAGTAGAGTTTAGCATCATGAATACTCCCATTAGGTTGGTTAGCAACAAGTCTCAAACAACATTTTTAGGTGTAATCTTGAATAGGCACTTGAAGAGAATGACCAAGAATAAGCATTTGTTAGCCATAATAGCGATGAAGTGGGTTCTGGGAAGGGACTGGATTGAGTACGAAGATAAATATAGGGTCAATACTGACATCTGCTCTCACTTTTTTGCCTCGTTGCTTGATATTCAAGTTCCTAAGCAGATGATTCTTTGTCTGATGCTAGAAATCTTCCCAAAGCGGTACCTTGGAGGCCTCAACGAGACTGTGGCGAATGTAGTATATGGCTTGGGCTCTCACTTTTTTGCCTCATTTCTTTTTTGGTGCAAGGATGTGCAAAGGAAACAAATCTTTCATAACATTCTTCTATTTGTATCTTCATGCTTCTATATGTTATAAACTTTTTTTTTTAATGTTTTCCTTTTAGGGATGATGCAAAGTGTTGGAACATTTAGGTCTCTTCCATGTTGACCCAATTTTTTTTTTGTTCCCTCTCTATGTGTCATTCTTCCATTGAGTTCATTGTTCCATGAGTATTTTGAGAATGATTTCCATTACAAGCTCATTTAAACACTATAGTAGAAAAAATGTATACTAACCCTAAATCCATGGATACCTTATGTTTTCATATTTTATGTTGTTTGTTGAATTGCATTGGGGGAAACCCTTTATAATGGGTTAGCTTCATTTGGAAACATATCATTGGAATAGGGATTTCCAAATAATCTCTCATGACCTTTATTGTATGACATTTATCATTTTTCTACCTTAAATAATTTGCTCACAACATGGTGTTTAGCAATTACTTTAAGATGGGAGCATACATTGGCATTTTTTCTTCACTGTGTTCACACGCATTGGACTAGTTGTGCATTAATAATAGAATTTTTGCTTCACTTTGTTCACATGCATTGGACTTAGTGGTGCATTGATATTATCATTTTTTTCTTCACTTTTTTCACACAGGCTAAACTTATTATTGCATTGGAATAGAATTTTGATCATTTGTGTAGCACCTTATCAAAATTATCATGGAGTATAATTCTCGGTATGGTTGACAATGGGTGCACACCTAGTGAATATAAAACTTCACTAGACCCTATGTGTTTCTCATTTTGGCTACTTTGTCTTGGGGGCTCACCTAGTGAATATCACACATCACTAAACTGTGTTGTCTTTGATTTTTGATTCACCTAGAAAATATTAGACTTTGATAGCTTGTAAGTATGAACACCTTTTAGGTGTGAATCATAGCACAACGCAACTTACTAGTCTGTGATATATTCATACCCTTTCTTTGTATCTTGTGTTGGCATTGTGTATGTTATCTTGTTGCATTACATATATGTGTGTGTTCCTTTGTTCTTATGTTGGTTTTCCATGGGATCTTGGATCTTAGGGGCTTGGACACTCCTCCTTAGATTTAGATTCATCCTATCTCTTCAACATTTGGATAATAGAATCCCTCTTCACACATTTTGTACTTTAGTGTGAGTCTAAGAATAAGTGCATACACTCCACTAAAGTGAGGGCTAAATGTAGCATCGTAAATTATCAGCCATGACAGTTTCACACTATGTTTTGCTCCTCCTTAAGTAATTGGACCTAATGGAGAACTTAATCTACTAAATTATGAATTTTGTAGCCCATTTTATTATTTTCTAACAAATTACAAGTAAAAAAAAAAAGCATTCATTTAATACTTTTCCCCCAACTTCTTAATTCTTGAAAATAGGTCTACAAAGCTGACGCCTAAGGTGGCTATGTCCCCTTATTTTGGATCCAAATTCAAATATGTAATTGTTGGTATTTTATTATTTGAATTTCAAATGTCTAAATTCAATTTTCAGGATTTAAGTTTTGATAAATTAGAATAATTGTTTATAGATACCTAGTCATTTCACTATTTGAAAACTATCTAGCAAGAACAGGCAATTATTGAGCAATTTATGGTCAAGCATTTCAAGAGCATTATCAAGCAAGTCAAGAGTAGAATTTCAATGATTTATTATAGCAATTAAAGATCCAAGCATCATGTCAAAATGTGTATGAGTTCATTCATGTTTATGTTGTTATATTGTTTGTGAATACTAACCATTGTAGGTCTCCAAGTAATCAAGCAAGCAAGATCCAAGCCTTGAAGAGAATTTTGTTGCTTCAATACTTCAAGGAAGCCATTGAAGGGTGGTCAGTTGTATTCCATTTTTAATTCATCATTCATTTTTTTCATTTATCCCTATCCCTCAAAAGGATAGGATTTCTATCATTAACATTGCCATTGTGGAAATGGAAACACTAACACACGGTTTTACTAAGGTGAACCCCTAAATGATACTACCTTTCTTCTCTCTTTGAATGTGCAGGTTTCAATTTAAAAAAAGACTAGCTCAGAACTTTGAAAATCAATTATTCTTTGTTGCAATAAAACCTTACATCTAAACAATTCACGAAAACTCAGTTATAGAATTATCTGATAGTGATCTAATAGTGCGACAAGTAGAAAATAAAAGATCTGATCTAGCATCTGAAGATTGTTAAATCAAATCTAAAATATCCCTATAGAGACATAGGTGCCCTGTGAATATTAGTCCAACATTTTGAGCCCCAAATTTTTATCACAGGTGCATAGTGTCTTGCTCAATCTAATTTTGTAGTCTAAATTCCTCTGTGACTTTCCAGATCTATTGTTTTTACATCAAAACAATCATTTTCATTTCATTGTTAGGTTACTTTCACATTTGGTCAAGGGAAGGTTGACACACCTTTTAGGTTGTAATTCAATCATATATCTTATCCAAACCCAATCAAAACCCCCTTTTATTTAATGAAATAGGAAAAAGGTGTCAAACCCCTAAAAAGGGAGATCTCCCCTAAGGGTCACACATTTTTTAACATTTCAAGAATTTGATGGGAAACCTCTTTATCATTTTAAAATATATGTCATCCATCCTATCAAAAATCTAGATGGGAGTGATAATTTTTGGGTGCTTTAAAAAGTATGATATAAAAAATGGTATAAGATATATAGTTTTTGTGAGTCAAAAGATACCAAAGCACATTCCCCATAAAAGGAAATTATTTCCCAACATAACAGGATGGAGGTGTTAATAAACACAAACTGATGAACAAAGATAATAGCAATTTATGTTACAATGAGAATTATTAACTACTTGGACAAGCCAATGTGATTGATAAGGTGATGCAAAAACTTCATGGGATTATGCCACTCAAGTTAGAAAATCAAGGGAACAAAATACTATAAATAGATCTAGTCAAATACTCCACTCTACTATAGATGATACATTGTACACTTGATATGCATAAGCATAACAAGGATACACATAATACAAAGGATACCAACAAGAAAATTAAGGGGAATGAGGTGTTTAAGAAACATAAAAAATACACTCAAAAACTTGTTCTTAACCAAATAAAATAAAGCATGGTGACACTCCCATTGGGATTCTAGACTAATCATCACATTGAGGCCAAAGTTGCATTTATCAGCATAAAGTTTACATTGGATAAGGGCTAATCAAAGGTTTGGGTGGAGGGAGATTCCCTCAATATTGCCAATTTCCTACTTGGCAATCAGAAGCTGAGATGGACTGTCAAACATCTTATTTTGGATTCCATAATGATGCTAAGATCCTTTAATGAGATCCGTGTCATGCATATCTATAGAGAAGGTAATTCCCTGGATGATTTGTTTGCAAATAAGGTTGTCAAACTTAATAATTTCAAGGTGTGGGAGGAGTACTCTCTCCTTCTTGAGGAAGCCAAGATTTTCATGCAAAATGATAGCTAATTTAGAGCTTGTGATTTGGGATGATCGAACAATTATCCGCCTCCTTGTTACCACACATTTTGTGGGTTATATTTCACTTAATCCTATTTTTATTCTTAATGAGCTACAAGAGTGATTTGGCTCTAATTTTTTCTATCATGACTATTGAAATTGGTGGAGATAGAAGTAGAGTTGATCCTCTATCTTGTGAGGGTTGGAAGAAGTGGAAAATTTGGAGAATCCTAAGACATAGGTAGTTTATGCCTTTCCTAGAGAGGCTTCATGGCCACAACCCCAAAGCCTCAGTGGAGTTTCTTCATTGTTGGCATAATAGACGTTTGAAGGTAAAAGAAGTGGAGTTTATTGTTAATGAAGATTTTATTGCCTTTATCTCTAGGTTGTTGACGAATGGCCACAAATTTTTCTAGGAAAGGAAGAACAATGATGATGCTATGGACCAATTCTTCAAGGAAAATGAACGAGCAAAGCTGATTAAGATGCTAACTTGGGGTATTCATGAACGCACTTCTCTGAAGCATATCTAGGATGAAGTGGTTGAGATTATAATGTAGTATCTTACTATGTGAGGGAAAAAATCATTAGATGCAAACAATATAAACGTGCTTGAAATTAGAATCTAAGATAAGATCAAGAACATAAATCTAAGATCTAATCCTACAATGAAAAAATGAAACAAGGCTATTGAAAACACATTAAGAAAACCTATGATTACCAAATTGAATGCAAAAAAAAGAAAAGTGTTATCATCCTGTATTAGAGTGTGTTCACTTGATGTTGGATTGCTTGAATAACTATGAAGCCTCCACAGTTCGTGTGCAAAGGTTTGATGAATGATGTGTGTTGGTTGATCAAAGAAAGGTTGAAGATCTATAAATGTTGATCTCAACAGTACTTCATTGCATAAGGTATATTGATTATCTGATCTTTTTTGTGAGGAAAGAGGTTTATTATATAGAAAATGAAATTTGAAATGGACAATCAGGATTCAACAATGTTGGATCAAGATCAACGGTTAAAAGGTGATGAGAGGAAATAGACATGAATAAATTGTGCAAAGTAGATTGCACAATTCGTGTGATTGAGGAATAGATTGGCTAGTTAGGATTTAGATTGATGAGTCAGGGTTTAGATTGACCAGTGAGGATTTTGATGGCTTATTCAGGAAATAGATTGATTAGCCAACAAATTAGATTGCTCAGTCAACAATCATAATTTTCTCAATCAGAAAGTGGGTGAGGATAATTGATTAATTGATTTAATTAATTAATTCCTTTTTGGAGTTGAACGTGCAAATCAAGTTACACTTTTACAAACAAAAGTTGCATTAATTTGATTTGATTTTTGATGAATGATTTGAATAGTTTGATTTAATTATTCAAATTTTAGAGGGAAAGTGTGTTAATTAAATTATTATGATTTATTAAGTCAATTACCTTAGGGGAATAAGATTTTTTTAGTGACGTAATTAAATAATTGGTATTATTTAATCAATCAAGATGAGAATAAAGTGAGATTGGGACTTCATTAAATAAATTTAATTTATTTAATTGGTTGAAATTGATGAAACGTTAATTAATTAAATAATGTTGTTTTACTCAATTAATAGCAGAAATAGGGTTTTAGGACCTTATTAAATAAATGGAATTTATTTAATTAGTCAAAAATGATAAAAAAAAAGTGAATTAATTAAATAACATGTCATATTATTCAATTAATATAGGAAATTAAGGTTTTGGATGTTGTTTGATGTTGTTTGATGTTGTTTGATGTCATTCGATGTTTTTCGATGTCGTTTAGGGTGTGTGATAGGTGTTAGGTCAATTTTACATGTCTACACTTACTCTTGAATGTCATTTCACTACTATTCTAGGGTACCATGTTACCCTGCTTAATCATTTTAGACATGGTTTGCATGTTTATTTCCCATTTTTTCTCCTGTCGTCTTTGGAAGTTTTGGTTTATTCCCATTTGAAGAACCGTAGGGCTCCTATTCTACATGAGGGGCTCATTTTTCTCATAATGGAGCACGTGAGAGCTCATATGCCAACCAACTCTATTAAGGGAAATGAGAAGGCCACAAGTGAGGATTCCTTTTTGATTGGCTTAGAGACGAGTGTTGATGGCAATGTTGACTAGAATGTGGAGGAGGATAGCACTATGGGGGGTCCTTGTCCCATGAAAGCTTCCTCTAATAAGAGAAAGAAGGGGAATTTAAGGAAGAAGGGCCCTGCCAAGAAGTTACTTATGTAAAAATTTGATTCTCATGTGTCCCTGTCGGATGGGGAAGATATTAGAGCTCTGGTGGTTCTCATAGACAACAATCCAAGGAAAATGTTGAGCACCATGAGGTGGGATCTGGTGCATCTAGTATTAAGGAGAAGGACTAGTCTATGGAGGTTAGGGTTGATGTAGCAAAGGAGAATCCACATAGGGCTTCCAAAAGGATTGCTTATTTAAAGAAGCAGGGCTCAAAAGGTAGTAGGAAGGGAAAGAAGGTTACTTTGGAATAAGAACATGTAAAGGATATGGCAAAAACTAATGTTGTTATTGATGACTCCCATGTCTAGCAGACTTCTCCTCGTGGGGAGGGTGATGGGGTTCTTGGTAGTGAGGAGGCCTCAGTTGAGAAAATTGTGAGTGAGGATGTTGGTGTGAACCTTAACCTTGGGAATCCAAAACCGTTGAAGGTTAATCCTCTTTCTAAGGATTTTTCTTATATGAATGATGACTAAATCCATGTTTGAACTCTTGGATATTGCTCAATTGAGTGCCACACGCACCTTTAAACTTGCTAAATGGGTGTTGCAAGAATTTAACAAGGTCAATATCAAGATCAGGGGCTTGAAGGAGAACATGACAAACCAAAAGAATGACTCTTCTTTAGATCTTCTCATTGAGAGGTTGGTTGACTTGGAATTTTCCTTCTATAATTTCAAAGCCTAGTGTGAGATCCGCCTTGGCAAAATAGAGGGAAAGATAAAGGAATCAAGTGAGGATATCAAGAAGTTATTGTTGGTTAGCCATAACTTGGTTAAAAATAGTGCAGAGTCCCTAAAGGTTCTGTTTGGTAAGATTAGTCAACTTAGGGAGGATCAAATGTCCTATGTGGATATGATTGAGAATGACCACACCTCTAAAGGTAAGGGGAAGAAGATCGTTAAAGATGAGGCTAAAAGCCCATGCACTCAAACAAGGGGGAACCTTAGGAAGTCCTTTTAGGAAGAGAAGAAAGAGCTAACAGACATGGCGAACCTACACTGCAACCAAGAGATCGAGGTGGCCAACACCTTGAAAAATATGAAATAGATTTTGCATTTTTGTTGTTTTTTCTATTTCTACATTTCTACTTTTGGGTCGTTGGTTTTTGGTTGTTGGTTTACTATTGACTACTACTTATGATTTATCGTTCTTTTTTGTTATAGCAACATTTTGTTCTAAAGTGTTGTAAATGGTTTCGGGTCCCTTCAAAACCTATTTTTCCAATATAATCAAAATATAATAAAATAAAGAATCATGGTAGAGAAAAAGAAACCCCAAGAAAATTCTAACAAGAATGAAGATGTCAACTCCATCTCACTAGAGCTAGAGGTGGGAAATAGGAATATAACAAATGAGAATACCCTGGAAGGGGGCAAATAAAACATTTTAACATACAACCCCCTATTACTCAGTGATGAATAATAAGGAATGGAAATTGATAAAATAGAAGATAAGAAAGATGAGAAGAAGATGATGAAGTGCGTGAGTAGGGAAGATAGTGGAAAAAGAATAGGAAGGAGAGAAAGGATGTTACAAATATCCCTAAATTATTTGACATGTTATACAAAAATTAGAAAGCTTCTAACTCCTCTCCAAATAATGATGTCTAAAATGTATTAGTTGGAATATGAGGGGACTTGAATCTCCTAATAGGAAATATATTATTATGATTTTTTGCAATATGATTAATTCCTTGGACTTCTTCTACTTCAAGAAGTCAAAGCTATAGGGTTTTAAATGGATAAAAACTTGAAAATCATTTAGAATATATACTATCCAAATTTTGAACAAAAATGATAAGGGGGGATGGGGAGCTACAATTTTCATTAAAGTGGTCCAACTATGTTAAGGAGTTTAGTTTCTCTCAATGCAATAGAGGTATCTAGGTCATCATTGAAAAAGATAACATGGAGTTTGGACTGTGCTCAATTCATGTAGCTAAGAACTATAAAGATAGAATTGCAATGTGGAAACAGTTGAAAACCCCCCCAAGAGTCCCCTAGATTGTGGGAGGTGAATTAAATGTGATAGAACTTAAATATGAAAAATGTGGAGGCATTGAAATGGATTGGAAATGGAATGGGTATTTTTTCAGAAATAATATGAAAGGAAGCCTATTTATATTTTTGGCCCTCTAGAAAAATGGGAAAAGAGAAAGAAAGGATATATGGCATACTTGGTTTAATTGTCAAAAATGAGGGAGAAGAATCTATTATAGAATTGATATATTCTAAGCTCATAATGATCACTTTAGCTTTGAGGCCATTGATAATGGAAAACGTGTGAAGGTTCATACTTGCACTATTTCAGATCATTATCCCATTGAGGCTAAAATTTTGTTTCAAGGTAGCAATAGCACCAAAAATTTGAGAAGAAACATGTTCAAGATTAATATAAATCTTCTCAACATATTGAGATTAAGTATATAAATTTTTTGAGAGGGCTAACACATATTGAGCTATAGAATAAGAATCTAAAAATTTAGAAAAAAATATTTTTCAAACCATAGAAAAGTGCAATGGAATAAGAATGTAAAAATTTGGAAAATTATTTTTCAAACTATAGAAAAGAAGTTGACTCTTGATGGAAGAAGGTATGCAAATAATCTTAATGAATTCCTCTATACTAGATAGAGATCCTTCTTCAAAACAAACCTAACAATGAGGTTCTTGTTGATGTATTCACCAATATAATACATAAGCTAAGGTGTGTATATCAAAGCCAAAATGAATTGATTCAAATTTAGTGATGGAGGTTCAAAATTATTTTTTAATTTTCTCAAATAAAACATAAAAGAGGAAATTGATCAATTCAATTTTATAATATCCATATCAATAACACACTTATTATAAAAGAAGGAATTCAATTTTTCTTATCAAAACATTTTTATCTTCTAGTGATGATAATGATGAATGCATAGAAGCACAAGATTTATGTAGGAAAATAATTCCTAAAAAGGTCAAATAGAATGATGCTAGCATCCTAGAAAAGAATATTAGTAATTAGGAGACCATAAAATTCATTAGACAATTTAAGAATGATAATCTCTAGGAATTGATGGGATTCCTAGTATGTTTTATAAGAAGAATATTGAATGGGTCATTGTAGATCTACTACTGGTATAGAATAAAGATATTAAAAAGGAGATATTAGATAATAGTATTAGTAGAGACATCATAAATATTACTCGAAGAAGAGGATAGAGCACAATTGAGAAATTAGAAACCAATCACTCTCCTTAACTTCCCCTATAAAATTCTAGCTAAGATATTGGCTTTTAGATTTAATGGTATCCTCTCAAATTTCATAAATACTATTGAAACAGGCTTCATAAAAGGTAGGTATATCCTAGAAAATTTGATGATCAATTGGAAAAACATGAAATGCCATACAAGAATATTGGCATGAATATTGCCATAGGTTTGAATGGTTATCCATTATCATGACAATAAAGGTCTTTGGATTTCCTCCCAAGTTTTGTGAGATAAGTAAAGTGTTGTTTCAGGATGTTGTTACCAGAATTTAATGTGAATGGTACCTTAATTGAATTTTTTTCTCTTCAAATATCTATTAGGAAAGATGACCCCTAGCTCTAGATTTTTTTGTGGTTTCTCAAATTCTTTGCATTTGTTACTAAGAAAAAATAGTAATGGTGAGATGATTAAGGGATTGTCTCTCCCAAACAATGATGAACTACTAAATGTTCAATTTATAGATGATATTTTAAAAAAAAATTTGTAGATATGAAAGAGAGGAATTTCGATAACATGAAGAATAAGTTGAATATATTTTGTAAATAATTTGGTACTAAAATATTTGAGAGTAAATCAACTCTTCTCAGTCAAAAATAATTCCTTCTAAACTAGTTTAATAACAATGGTCTTACATGGGGGTCCCTAAAAAAATTGAGATATTTGGCATCCCCTTTTCTATTAAACAAATCCCTTAAATATATGAGGGATCATGTCCATGAAAAAAATTGAAAAAAAATTGTAAATGGAACAAGTAAAGCATGTTAATGGTTGGCAAGTTTTAGGTATGTTAGAAGATTCAATCCTCCTACAATATCTATTATGCCTCAGTTTGGTTTTTTAATAGTTACCAAATCAATAATATTCAGAAGCCATAAGGAAGTTCCTCTAGTATAATGGAAAAGGAAATAAAAAGATGATAGCTATCAACCAACAATGGTGTTATTTTGATAGAGATAAATGTGGTTTAAGATTAAAGGAATTAAAATTCAAGAGTTAACTCTTACAAAAAATGGATAATTAAGTCCTTTAATGGAGAGGAATCATGGAAGGTGCTTATTACGAATAAAATTTAGATGGCTCTTTCAAAAAATCTAATCATTGGAAAGGGCTTCACCCACAAGATATCTTATTTGGTAATTTTTTTGTTTCTCCCTTTTTCTCTAATGTTCTTACGAGTTTATAAAACTATGGGATATGGTGAGAAACTTCATAAAAAAAATTAGTGCATAAGATAAAGTTAATAATAAAATCTATAGTTATAGACCCATATGGTTATTGAAAACTGAATCAAGTCATATATTGGTGCTAGCTAAACAATAAATTTTCTTTTCCATAGTCCCAAGGAATACATTCTGTGAACCTAGTGTTTTTATCCTAATCTAAGTATGAAAACTAACTAAACTAGAATGTAAAACAAAACACAAGATCACCTCAAATGATTAGCCTAAGGAAGAAAACACAAAAGAAAGACAACAAAGATAGTGATTATACCTTTTGTGTGTCAATCCCCTTGGTTGGCCCTTGATGTGGTTGATTAGTGTGCTCCTTGGATGGATGTGAAATGAAGGGTGGATGCAAGATAACGAAGACTTGATGAAGCTACAATAAAAAATGCACTTGAACTTAAATGCTAATGCAAGGAATAATGCTATAAAATGGCTTGATAATTTGGTAGCATAAGGGTGCAAAATGATTAAATTCTTGAAATGCATTAGAAGAGGGGGGCGTATTTATAGAAGAATTTGAATTCTCTAGAGAATTAAACGGTCAAGATTTAGCCACAATGGCCAAGATGGAGGGCTATGGTGAGTTGAGGACTCACAAGCCCTCACATCTTGCCATGTGGCAGATGAAGTGTCACAAGGACACATGAGGTGGAAGCTGACATGTGATGGAGGTACTTGCAAGTACCTTGGCATAAGGATGATGTGGCATCTTAATGATCACATGGGAAAGAGGAAAGCTTAGGGAGAATAAAAAGTGAATTTTAAATTCAAAATGATTGGGGATATCTTGTAGATAAGACAAGGTTCAAAAAGAGAGGTGAGAAGTACCTTGGATAAGACAAGGTCCTTAAAAGGTAAGTACTTATCCACATGCGACTAATATGACAAGTCAAAGGTTCTAGAAGACTTTGGCACATGTGAGTGATGTGACAAGTCAAAGGTTCTATAGCTTGCATGGGGAAGAGAAGATTCCTTGGAGGAATAAAATTGAATTAAAAATTCACATGGGGAAGACAAAAATGAATTAAAAATTCCTTGGGGGATGGGGAGAGTTGACCAAGGTACTAATTAGACTTAACTGATCAGTAATTAGAAGATTATTAGTGGTTAATAAGGGTTAGAAACCAACTTGAAAAAGTTGGAGGATGTGACACATCCTAATCAAGGATTAGGCATGTACACATCCCTAATGAAGAGATTAGGAGGTGGGTTAGGATTTTAAAGTGAAAGTGATGTGACATGTGAGGGATTAAATAAATGTCATATTTATTTAATTCATTTGATGAAAGGAGGATTAAATAGATAAGGTATTTAATTATTAACTAAATACCTTGGGATTTGGAAGAATTAAGGGATATTAGTTAGATAATAGCAATATTACCTAATTAACGCAAATAAGAGGATATTTAGATGAAAAGAGATAAATTTGGACAAATGAAAGTGTCCAAATTTGGATGTCTACACATTCTATCTTGAAGAAAGCATGCCGTAATTTACACTTCCCTATTGATATAAGTTTCAATAAAAAATTTTATGAGAACCTCTTATGGTTGACAGATATATATTTTTTAAATCAACCCTAAGAAGATGTATAGGGTATTAACTGATTCCCAAGAAGTCATCAATTGATCATTTGAATAATAGTTGTAACCTTAACCTTAGTTAAAGTAAATGGTCTAAAAAAATTGAGTATTGTTTGTCTAATGTCATTGATAAAAAATGTCTTATTTTAATTGGTCGCTTTTGCTTAAGATACTAGTTAGTTGGTAAGAATTGTTTTAAATTGGACTTAGTTAAAAGTATGTGTAAATTTTTCAATTCTTAAGAGATTGTTGAGAACTATTTTTAAGGAAATTTTGGTAAGGAAAATTTGTTGATGTTTATTTTTGGTCCAGGGGGTAGGGATAGGAACAATAAATTTTCTTTACATGAGATTTTTTCAGTTATTTTGAGGGGTTAAATTTGCATTATGATATATTTTTGTCTTATTTTAGCCACTAAGATTCTTTGGTTACTACGGAAATGGAGAAATAAGGATAAATTTTAGGGCAAGAGAAGATAGCTTACAAATTCTTCTAGAAGACTCACCTTTCATAATATTTCTAGGTAGGTTGCCATGAAACTTGAGATAACTAAAGAGAAATTATTAGAGCTAATGGATGAAGGGAAATCATGTAGCAAGAGATGAAAAATCAAAATAGCCAAATTCTAGCCTCATTATGCCAAGAGGGTAGATGTCAATTTTGTTAAGAAATATATGCAAAATTCCAAAATACATAAACAAGAAATTTTCCTTTGATATGTTGATAGAAATTATGAGGCTTAAGAAAAGGGAAATACGTTATGTTGATGTTTTTCTAGAGGCCATTAGAAAAAATGACGACATTTAAGTAATTTCTTTGCTAATTGATACTTTTTAGGGAATTGATAGTTATGATGAAAGTTGTAACAAGTAATATAATTTTACTTTGGTATGTTATATACTGGTGTCTTTTTGATATGTGAGACTGGAAGATGCTTAAGTTGGTCCCTTTTGTGGTTTTTAAGATAATACTATGCATATGTTTCAACTATTTTATCTTAGATGGATGAATAATAGTATCCTTGAACTCTAATTTCCCCAAGGGGCATCTAAATCATATTGTAGCCTACTACTTTATTTTGGTAATATATAATCAATTTAAAAAAATCTAATGTATTTTATGAAAAAGATTTAACTTCCCACACAAGAATGACCTACCTTTTGACTCCTTATATTTTAGGGGCTCTCATTTTTGATAAAATAGATAATGTAGAGAGAATTTGAATTTCATATTCATGTTGTAAATATATATACTTGAATGCATTTGGAAGAAATAAGAAGAGTACATATCTAAAGTTGTTATATCTGTAATTTATAGGAAATCATGTATTTTTTCATATTAATGATGCTTTGTGGGGCTCTAAATACCTTGTGATTTTTCTACCACAAACCCATGTTTTTGTATATACATTCTAATCATGTTCTAATTTCTCATTCATATTTAGGTTTAAATATTATATAATAACTTAATTTACACACTTAAAGATTGTAAACTCTATCATGGTATCAACACCACCTTTAGACCATGTGAGTTCTTATATAATAGGGAAAATAAAATTGCAATCCCAATAACACTATCTCTACATAATTATTTTTATATATATCATATAAATCTGATCATATGTCATATATACATATATCTCTTTATATATAATATTTTAATCATTTGCAATCTTTACAATACATGACATTATCATCTTGACATGTTTAGAGCTAACCCCACCTTTGGTTAACCTATACTAGCTAATCTTTCTTAATAGTTTTCCATTTATTATTTTTTAACTTGAATTTTTTCCTTCTTTCCATTTTGTAAATGTGAAATGTTCATTAAAGTCAATCCAAGAAATTGAAATACATTTCAAGAGCTCATAATGCATATAGCAAAATACAAACTTTCACTTCATAAAATATAAGTTATAAGACTCTAAGAAAGAATATGATTTTAAAATACAAACTTCTTTTTTATAAAATAATTTAAAATTCTAAATTTTATTTGAAAATTATTTTCTTTCTTGTTTGTTCAAACTATCACATTGTATCAAAGTAATGTTTCTCCTTAATTCAATGATATAATAAAGTCTTGAAATATGTTCAGAATCTTGACCATTAGAAAATAAATAATCTATATAAAAAATAGACTATTTAGCATCCATATATATATATTCAAAACTGAATAATAAAAGCACTCTGAATGCAAGAGGAAATTGTTGGTGTTCATTATTTATATTTTATATATAGTGGTGTTTCACCGAATATAAGTAAAGGACATAAAACATATCGATGGTGGCGTAAATGAATAGAAAACAATGAAACAACACGGAAAGTGTGATAGGAAGATTTCATTCAAATATGGAGGACACCACACAAATTTTGTGAAGTAGTTGTCATTTTCAAAATTATTAATTATTAATTCTATTTTTAATTTTTTAATTTTTTTATAAGTTTAAAAAATTATTAATTTAAAAAAATTAATTATGAAGTTTGAAAATTGTCATTGAGCAATTTAATTTGTCTGGTTTTCATTCATAGTCAATTTTGCAACCATTTTCTTATTATTTTTATTCTATTCATGATATGATATCATGTTATGTGATGTTTTATTTAGATTTAATGTATATTTTTCAAGTCAATTTTGTTGATCCATATTTGGTGAGTAGTATTTCATAAAACTCTCTTTTTTAAATATGTATGAATCACTTAACACTAATTGCATACAAGGGATATTTATAGGGGTGAAGCATCCAAACTTCCTTGGAGGTCATTCGTACAAAAACTACTCTAGCTCAAGTGAACTTAATCTACTCTACTTAAATGTCACATTTTTCAATGGCTAAATAATCAATAGCATTTATACACCTCATTGCTAGTAAAAAGGTATAAATAGTTGACCTATTTTTATTAACCAAGATTTAACTTTGGCTATTAAATGGATGAATGGTGTTTCCTCCAAGATCAAGCCTACTTAACTTGCTACTTCATCTTTAAAACCTTCCACAAATATTATAAATACTATGAACGAGAAGCAATTGGAAATCAATCAAAAGAGGTCAATCCACAATACGGTTAGATCAAATCATAAAACAAGACCCAATTGATCAAATTAAACCCATTACCAATGAAGTGAAAAGATAAAATTGAATGAAATAAAAAAGAAACAAGAGCATTAACAAAATTAAACCCTACTTGTACCTCCCTCAAAGATGCAAGTCCTCACTCAATTGTTGAATTTGAGACTATGCTTTGAGATATGTTGGATTCCTCATGCTTAGCATTAACCCTACACCTTGTCAACTCACCCACAAAATTATCTAATAGTGATCCAATAAATTTGCAAGTGAAATTAGAGAGCTCAAATTTGACATCAGAGGACTACAAAAATAAAACTAAAATATCTCTACAAGGACAAGGAAATCATATGGAGGCTATTTCCTCTTATTATGACTAGTTTTAAATTTATAGGATAGGTACGTACATTCTACCCTTCCTAGATCTACTTGTAAATTCCTGTTTTAGTTCCTCAATTGTTAAAACATTATATTTTTTCATATTAGGGAACTTAGTTTAATTAGGTTAATCAAGGAAAAATAATTCCAATTCATCCAAAAGGCCCAAAAGGATGTAAATTTAGGTGTGATTCACTCACCTTCTTGGTTGAAATTCAATCTAATCACCTTGTTGATTCACATCCCAATAACCCCCTTGCAATAAAAGAAAATTGATCCTAAGGTCTATGAACATAAAACTTAAGGTTCACCTTTTTCTATGTTACAATTTTTAACTAAAAAAGATGCACTTGTATTATGTTGATCTCAAAATTCACTTTTTTAAAAGTAAAATATGTGAGCACATTTAAAAAATGAAAACTCAAGTGCATTTTTATATTTTCCCAATAAAATGCTTGCATTTTCTTTATTTTTGGTACATTGGCCATTTTCTGTACACCATTTGTGTGCACGTACCCAATACACAAATACCAATAAAAATCTTAATGAACTTTCTTTAGAAACTTTTCAAACCATGAAAATATCTTACCTCGATATTTTTTGGTTTAGGCCATTTAAAAATTTTCTTACCTTATATGGATCCATCTTCAATCCTTCCTCTAAATTTACAAATCCTAAATACACCAACTCTTTCTTCATGAACTACACTTCATGATGCTTATCACCAACCTTTCTTCATTTAATCACTGTAATACAATTTAAATTTTCTCTAGGTGGTTTTGCTTAATTTTATTGAAAATTATAATTATTTCTAAGGTAGGTTCATTAACCTCATAGTTATACTTCAAATGTTAGTCAATCCAAATGCATAACCAACCATTGATGTACAATCCTTCATTTTTTAATTATTTAATTCCACTCATCTCCCTCTCTAATTCTTATCTTATGAAAGTTATTTTTCATATTAATCTTGTTAAAATACATTTTTCAACCTAATAAATACATTATGCCATCCATCATTGGTAATGAGAACCTATAATTTATGATAATATTAATTATTTCTCAAGACTACATTCACATCCTCCACTCACCATCCTTCTTGGATGCTAGTATTACAGGTACCACATATGCACTCAAACTCTCTTAGATCCATCATTTCCTTGATATCTCCTACACTTCCTAGTTCAAATCTTTATTTTATATTAGTGTCATCCTATGCATTACCTTATTTGGTACAATTAATCTTGAGACTTGATCCATATAGTTGAACCATTACTAATTACTAGTGATAATCCATTCAAAATATTATACTATATGATGTCTTGGTGTTCTACCATTATTTTTGAAAAAACATGATGTAATGCATCTTCTACATTTGTTATAGTACCTACTAAGATTATGTATCCACACACCTTGGGAATCAATACAAAACACATATTCACATACCTCAATCGATACAAAAATATTCTCCCATCCACTAAATAAATTCTAGTACTACTATAAATATGTCTTCTTTCCTTCATTAGAATCAACGTATGTCTGTTACTATTCATTGTTATATTGTAAGTGTTCACTCTTCCATAATATTTATCATTTTATATCTAATTTGCATGGTCTCCCCAATGTAACAAATTATCAGGTAGATGGAGGCTGAGTTTGTGCGTCATTTATTCCTTCATTGCTCATTTGTTGCTTCTATCTGGGAAAAAATTATCAGGTTATGGCACCTTCCTTGGGTTTTCCCTTCGTCGATTGAAGACTTCTTCACTCAATGGAAAGCCCCGACAAGAAATCCTATGCTCAGGATTTTATGGGATTTATCCTTCCCTCATGTTGCTTGGGGCCTCTAGAAAGAATGCAACAATAGAATTTATAGGGGTAAAGAAGCCTCTGTGGATATTGTCTTTGATAAAATTGTCAGATTCTTGAAGGAAAATTTCAATGCCTTGGTTCAAAAGGACAGGATGCTCATGAAAGAAGAGCATTCACTCTATGACCTAATTGTTGCTAAGGATTGGAACATAGGTCTAGAATTTTCTAGAACCACTATGAAGGCCAAGAAGGACAGAGAGGGTGTTTGCTGGTCTTTTCCGCCAAATAGTTGGATCAAAGCTAACTTTGATGGTGCGGCTAAAGGTAATCTAGGGGTGGTGGGATGTGGTGGAGTTATAAGAGATTCCTTTGGCAATTTCATTGGAGTGATTGCCTCTCCTCTTGGTTCCCAAACAAATCATCTGGCAGAGGCTGCTGGAGCTTTTCACATCATAAATTTAGCCCAAAGTCTTAACATTAAAAATATGTGGCTTGAAGGAGATTCCAAAAACATAATAGACTGCCTCTGTGGCAAGTCTCCCCCCTCATGGACCATTAAATCATGGGTTGAGGATGCCATATTGACTTTGGCTAAATTTGATAAAGTTAAAATATCACATGCTTATAGAGAAGCCAATGCTGTTGCGGATTTTTTCGCTAATGAAGGAGTTAGGAGTAAGGATGTACACACCTGGCTTAATATTAGCGATCTAAACTCTAATGTCTGCACCCTATTAAATTATGATAAATCACATGGAAAAGCTACATGTCATCCCTTTAATGTGGATAGGATGGATCTTTCACATCGCAAATATTAGAGTGCATGGGACCAAGCCCAATGGCTTAACCTACAAGAAAGCTTTGCACGCTTTGTGGGTTCCTAGATTTGGCAGGGTCAATTTTAGTAAAGCTTTCGATTGGGTCAACCCCATTGTGTTGGCTGAAATGGGAGGAGATAGAAAGAGAATTGAGTCAGACAACTATGATACACACATGAAAAATGCCAAGGCTTAGAATAAGGTTAAAAGTGGAGGGTTGCTTCCTTTCCTGGAGAAGCTCCATGGCTCTAACCAGGAGGCTATGGACCTCTTTGTTAAAAATTGGAATAATGGAAATTTGACCCTGTTTGGTAGGAATGTGGAGCTCAACGAGAATCTTATTGTTGATGTTACGAGATTATCTACTGAAGGGAAGTTCTTCAGGGATAGGGATTTTTCTAATGAAGTTGTGATCAGATTTCCTAAAAAGGACAAAGAAAGGCTAAGTCTCGTTAAAATTCCAAACAACTACTTCGATGCAGACACCATAAAGGCCATTTGGAGAAAGGTTTTGCGGGTCATCATGGAGTACATTACGGTGGATAGGTGCTTCACCAGAGTCTATGGCTACCACTTTTCTCTTCTCAACCACTTCCAATACAAGGTTAGGGTCTCTCTCCCCTATTATCTTTTCTGTTCCTTGAAGAAAAGCTTGGAGCATAATAAGAAAAACCCTAAAAGATTCCCCATCCTGCACACTGGGTTAATAAGGTTGATTGTTGAACATTTCCAAAAAATACCTGCCCCCACTATCATGGATACTATCCCTGATTCTGAGAGTGATGACACTGAGCCCAGTGGCTCAGAGTATCTTCCTAACTCTAGTCCAGCTAGAAAAGTCCTTAGCTTGCATGTTGTCCCTTCTGGGAACAAAAACCCTACTTCCCTTTCTGGTAAAACCCATGTTGAGCTTGAGCCTGATAGTCCCTCCCTTAGGAACAATTCTATTGATAAGAAACCCTAGGCCAAAAGCCGTGTTTCCTAATCCGAAGAATCCTCTGAGTCGGAGGAGTTTGATGCCAACAAAACTGAACTTTGCGTTGAACCTCTGCCGGATAAACATGCTAATGATGACTCCCCTATTACTCCTAACCCTGAGAAAAATTGTCCTAATACTGGAAAAGAGCACTCTCTAGATGTTCTAAACCTTGCCAAAACCAATTATGAGTCCCACTTCAAACTCTTGGAATGGAATTTCATTGAAATTAATGAGTTGAAAATAAAAAATTGGGCCCTTCAAAGCAAAATTGAAGAGCTAGGTGCTAAGATGGCACAAATTGAAAAGAAAGATTTGGATCATAGTAACAGAAATATAGACTCCAATGTTGAGAACATAAGGAATACCATCAAAACCATTGCTGATCAAAACAACCAAATGGAAAGACACAATGCCATTATCATTAATGCGATGACTAAAAAGCTTGATAAAGCCTAGCAGGGATCTCTAGTGGTGGATCTAGAGAAAACAGAGGACAAAATCCAAGATACGAATGTGGTCATTTCCAAAAGAACCAAAGCCAATCTGAAGCACAAGGTCCCCCCTACTTCGAAGATGATTCAAATTTTTAAAAAGGGAGTCAATGATATGCAGAATCTAGAGGCGGAGATGGAGTCTGTCCTTAAGACTCTGAATTAACAGCTGGGGTTTTTGGTGCTTACTTTGTTGTTCCTTTTGGTTTGACCTTTCTGGTCTTTTTCGTTTGGTTACTGCTGATCTTTTCTCGAGCAGCTAGTCTTTTTGGTTGAACTTTGGTGTCCTCTTTTATGTTTTGTAAACGTTGTGGTTTCAAGTCCTTGTAAAACCCATTTTACCCCTTTTATCAAAAACAAATGAAACACATAAATTAGCATTATGTCGTACAAAACATAATAATGGTAGGTATCTAAATTAATCCATTGTTTATTTACTAAAACCCTATATTATTTTTGCAACCAAGTAATACTATAGTTTTTAGAATGTTGTAGCCTTTCTAATTCACGCTTATCAACCATCTCCTCAAAAATTGAATTATATATACTATAGATATCTATTATAACCTTACAATGTACTTACCTCTAGATTTATGCATTCTTCATAACAAAATTTTCCTCTATATTGGCTCATCCTCATAATAATAATTTAGTAGATATCTTATTGTGGTAAGGGACTTAAGTTTTTCTAGTTACTCTTTGGAGATGTAAGATATATTAGTTTATCATCAACATGGGCATCTCCCATTATTTCTTTTGATCTCCTACTACTCCTTCAACCTTGATAATATTGAAAAATATAGTGTACTTCTTCCCCACATATAAAACATGTTCCCTTGAAGGGTCTTTTATCACCTCCCCTTATCTCCCCTTACCCCTCTCATATCCATCAATTTAATCACTATATCATAATTTTTTATTGTCTCTATCTTTACAATAAGGATTGGTACATTCTCATTCTTTTTATTATAGGTTATCACTCTTATAATCCTTCACATATAGTCTTTTATCAATGTGGTGTGACCTACCCTCATAGAATCTCTCTACTATTCCTTTTTGTTAGTTCTAAATGTCTTCAAATATTTAGTTTAATTTCCTTTTATATAATGAGGGCTATTGATGTTTAACATAGCTAGATTTTTCTAAATTTATTCTACCAATCCATTCATGTATCTTTCAACTTTCTCTACTCATTCATTATGTTATGAATGGATTTTATCTTTTAGTACTCCTTAGTATATTACTTTATAGTCATGTTACTTTTTTATAGATTGTGTAACTCTTTTAGCAACTCTAGTTGGTAATTTTTGGTATTAACTTACATTTTAGTTTCTTCAACATTTTATCCCATTTACCTATATTAGGTTTACCATTTTTACTCTTTTCTAACAAGCTTTATTTTCACCAAATGACATAGTGAGCCTTTAACTTAGCCCTAGAAAATTTTACTCTATGAAGATCATCAATGTCTTCATACTCAAAATTTTATTCTAAATTAGTTATCCAATTATTAATTTGTCTTCATTTAGACTACCAAAATAATTAGGAACATATACTCTAGATTTCTTCCTAATAGTTAATATAGCTTTTTAAAATATTTCTTCTTTGCCTTCCTCTTCATTTTCACCCTACTTAGTAGGGATAGCTTCCTATTCTTCATCACTTTCATCATTTCTATGGCTAGGATTTATTGTATGGTTATCCTCAAAAAAATACATTTGGATCTTTATAATTTCACCATCTCAAGCATCTCATTCATGTCCTCCTTATTCCACTAAAATACCATGTCCTCTCCATAGTAGCATATTGGGTTATGTGTAAATTATCACAGGTCAACAATCAATACATGATGACTCTTGCAAATTTCCTCATATTCAATGCTCTATTTACAAGCCTCATGTGGTATGCATCAACTTAGTGATTTATTCACAAAAAATACCTTCCTACTAGATATACCTTATTTAATTCTTAAAAACTACAAAAAAACATAAATATTTTGATGTGCACTGACTCAACCTTAATGGTGTATACATTATTTACTCCTTCCTCTTAGTATGATTTAATTACAAATCTCACACCATGACTCATGAATTCTATGCTAGTTCAATTGATGTTATCCTTGCTCCTTATTAAACTAATTATAATTATATACAATAATATTAATTAATTGTGCTTTGATACCATCTAATGCAATCAAGGATGAGTGATCCAGTGAATTATTTTCTAACCATGTATCCAATAAAAAAATGCACAACAATTTAATGGAACAAAAAAGTGACATGTTCTTTCTTAAAAAATAATTAACATTAAAATCTATTGCAATGGGCTTCCAACCTACCAAGACTCAGCAATTTCATTAAAATTGAATAAACTAGCAGTTTTGTGTAGCAACATACAACAATGAGCCAATAGGAAGAGAGCCACATGAATGACAAGTGATGTGCAAACAGTGAGACTGGAAGAAGATTAGAATGTCAATGGCATGAGGGGGTACAATAGCTATGAAAGGCATATGCAGCATTGGGTATATGTCGTAGCAGATGCAGAAAACATAGTTACATATTAGGGAATCTAACGAACAATACAACTTACATAAGATTGAAAGAATAGAGGCTTTCAAGAACATGAGGTATATGTTGTAGAGGGCAACAATGAGGAATGCCTTACAAAGAGGAAGATAAAGTGTATAACAATAACTATTTCATTGCACTCCAGGAATACCGAGATAGAAGAAGCCATAAATCAAATAATATATGTTTTAGTAACAATATTCACAAAAGAGCAAGATCCACAATAACAAATGTATGGAAAAATGTAGATTATTTATATCACCTCCATATCTCCTTCCATCTATGAAGTCTAACATGTAGAATTCTCAAGGAAGCGTAGTGGGGCTCATATACCCATTATTTTGCATTATCAAAGCATGCTCTAAATAATAGAGTACATCATCTATAACAATCTTAGGGTTAATGAGGTCACAATAAGATGAGATTCAAGTTTTTGGAGATAAGGTTCCATTAAATGTTGAGAATTATCAGCGAGCTTATCAGTTTGGGCTTCATGCATAGTACGCACGAGAAAATGAATCTCATTTTTATGATTAGATATCATATCTCCACCTATATAAAAAATTAATATGCAATGTATGTCTGTAAGGCCCCACCTCACATATCATTAATATAATCCTAGATTGTTATATAATTTTCTTAAATAGATGGCTAGATATATTATAGAAGATAATTAAAGTGATTGAGTGGCAACAATATTGTATCTCATTTTTACCTTATAGTGTATCGTCATTATTTTATTTGAAATTATAATGGGAAGCAGAGGAGGTGTTAACCCTAATGGGTTAAAAGGAGGATATATATATAAAGGATAAAGTGTGTAAGTAATAGTTGGTGAAAAACTAACTTTGCTGAATATATATATACACATATAGAGGTGTAAGTGTTGGTTAAAGAACAATTATATTAACATTCAATTAATTATTTTGTGATAACATCATTATTATTGGTAAGTATTTTGGTGGGGTAAATAATAATATTATGTAGTTAAGTTGTTAATTATATGATACTGCTATTATTAAATTTGAAAATATTTCATTAAATAATACCAATATCATTAAGTTTTATTAGTTAATCAAAATATAATATTATTGTGGATAAGGTTCAATGTCTAAATAATTGATGACATTACTAATGTGTATTTAGTTTGGAAATAATAATGTTGGCATATAATTAGTTGAATTCATGATTATATAAGGCCACCCCATAATTTAGCCACTGGATCAATTCTTTATGATACAAACTAAGGCTCTTTTAGTGGCTAGTAACAAAGTACCCTAGATGAATTATGGTAAATTTTTTTTGAAAATAATACCAATATCATTAAGTTTTATTAGTTAATCAAAATATACTATTATTACGGATAAGGTTCAATGTCTAAATAATTGATGACATTACTAACATGTATTTAATTGGGAAATAATAATGTTGGCATACTATTAGTTGAATTCATAATTATATAAGGCCACCCCATAATTTAGCCACTGCATCAATTCTTCATGATACAAACTAAGGATCTTTTCGTAGCTAGTAACAAAGTACACTAGATGAATTATGGTTAAAAAAATTTAATTATTTGTGTGATGTAGAGTATAAGCAAGAGAAAAACAATCAACAATTCCCAATGGAATCTAGCATAAAGTGTATAAGATCAACTATTTCACTCCATTGTAACCATAAGTTAAAACATATGATTTTTTTTTTAATCCTACATTAGAAAGATAGTGATTTGTACATAAAAAATATAAAATAAAACTCAACACAATGAGGCCTACTCTCCACCCTACCATATTGGGTCATGGAGCCTCATGGACTTTCACCAAACCCCTGAGCAAGAATATAAATTTCCCACCACTCTAATTAGTGGTGAAATGAATATTTCTTATTACAATCCATATAGAGTACATTAGGATCTGATTGTCTATTTGACCATTGTTGCTGATTTTACAATCTTTATCATTATTCAGAAAGGTTGTTTGTAACACATTAGTTCATCTAATACCACAGAATGGATGAGTATGGTCTGCAACAATAACAAAAAAGTGTGAAGTTTAGTGTGGTGATTATGTAAAAACAAAATGAACTGCATAAGATTAACTATTTTACTCCATTACAATGATCGCAACAGGAAGCTAAAACTCACAGCTACAGTCCTATGCAAAATTTTCACTGCAAAGGCTAGGCCATATACAACTTATGTGTATAAAAAGTGTGAATTTTAGTGCAGTGATCATGTCTAGTTCATACACAATATCTAAATCAGGAGATATAAAAGTTCTATATTTTATAATACATATCTTTCTCTGTACTTACAATAGGACGAATGAAGCAATTATAATTTAGCCAAACTTAGTGCATATGATAGAATGCAGTATGTACAAAAAAAAATAAGGCCCGATTTCCACCCTACCATATTGGTTCATGGAGTATCGTGTGCTCTCACCAAACCCCCGAGCAAGAAACTAAATTTTCCACCACTCTGATCAATGGTGAAAGAAATGTTTCAACCACCAATGACTTAATAGAAGATCTAATGGCATCAAAATGGTTGTGAAGCATGATTTTTTGGGTTGTGGCTAGCTGCAAACATGGAAGCATCATCTAAAGTTTAGTGTAATAAACACACACCATTGGTAGACAATAAATAAATCATAAAATATAAAGAATTATACAATTAATTACAAACATGATGCAATGTAGTTGTAGTATAACACAATCAGTAAATAAAATCTAGGCATACCTTCTATATAGAATGGATTGAAATCTAGACACACAAAAATAGGCTTGCTCTCCACCCTACCTTATTGGGTCATGGAGCGTCATTGACTATTCTCCCTTGGGAAAGAGAGTTGAAGAAGTAGGATGTTGATTCATAGTGATTCTTACAATCACTTCATCTTCACAATTGGTTGAACTCCATTCACAAGTCCCATCCATCTGTTTAGCATGTAAACTAGAATATCAACACCCCATTTCTTGAACTATCTCTCCCAAGGGAGAAGCATGTTTTTTGGAGCAACTGTGAATATGAACAGATTGTAAAACTAGCTAAGAACAATCAGATGATCGACAAAAAAATTTAAAAATTTAACCACAAAACGCAAAGCATAAAGGGAGAGCAAGAGTGAATTGACAACAGCTCAACAAAACCATATTGGAACAATATAGCCTTTTCAACAACACCTTCTCAATAATGGAATGATATAGCTCAAGCAAGAGAACAATAATTAACAATGCCCAATGGAATCTAACATAAAGTGTATAAGATCAAATATTTTACTATGTTGTAACCATAACCTAAAACATTTGAATTTTTTATGAATCCTATGTTAAAAAGATAGCAATCTCTACATAAAAAATATAAAATAAAAATCAACACAATAAGGCTTGCTCTCCACCCTATCATATTGGGCCATGGAGCCTCATGGACTCTCACCATACCCCCAAGCAAGAATATACATTTCCCACCACTCTGATCAGTGGTGAAATGAATATTTCCTATTACAATCAATATAGAGTACATTAGGATTAGATTATCTAATTGACCATTGTTATTGATTTTGAAGCCACTATCATTATTCTGAAAGGTTGTTTGTAACAAATTAGTTCTTAAAATGTCACATTATGGCTAGAATATGGTCTACAAGAATAACAAAAAAATGTGAATTTTAGTATGTTGATCATGCAAAAATATAATGAACTACATAAAATTAACTATTCTATTCCATTATAGCCATCGTGACATAAAGCTAAAAAATAACAGCCATAGTCTTATGCAAAAATTTTACTGCAAAGTCCAAACCTTTTGCAGAGAATGGATTGAAGTCTGGAAACACAAAAGGATCCTTGCTCTCCACCCTACCATATTGGGCCATGGAGCATCATTAGCTATCACCAAACCCCAACAATCCAATTACCATAAAGTAGATCAACTTTTCATGATCATGCCAATGAATAGTATTGTTGGAGACAATCAACTTGTTTAATTTATAGTGCACTCTAATTTTTTCTATGTATGTTGTAGTATCTAGCAAAATAGAAATGTGGGCCTACAGATAATCACAAAAAACATAGTTCAATTGAGCAATTTAGTTGCACACATAGCAAATATAAAATGGAAGAGAACAAAATGAGGCATGCTCTCTAATATTGGGTGGCCACTACTGTGATGAATGGTGAAATAAATGTTACCATTTTCTTAGCTAGTCTTATAATCACTTCATCTTCACATTTGTTTGAACTTCATTCACAAATATCGTTTATCTGTTTAGCATGTATACTGGAATATCAACATCCCACTTCTTGAACTCTCTCTCCCAAGGGAGAATCATGTTTTTTGGAGGAATTGTGAATTTGAAGAGATTATAGAACTAGCTAAGAGCAACCAGATGATGGAGGGAAAAATTAAAAAAAATTAACCGCAAAATGCAAAGCCTAAAGAGAGAGCCAAACGAAATTGACAACTCAACACAAGCTTATCAAAAATTGAAACAATATATCCTTTTTAATTGCACCTTCTCAAAAATGGAACAATATAGATTAAACAAGAGAATAATTATCAAAAATGGCCAATGGAATCTAACATAAAGTGTATAAGATCAACTATTTTACTACGTTGTAACCATAACCTAAAACATATGAATTTTTTATGAATCCTATGCCAAAAAGATAGCAATCTGTACATAAAAACTCTAAAATAAAACTCAACACGATAAGGCCTGCTCTCCACCCTACCATATTGGTTCATGGAGCCTCATGGACTCTCATAAAACCCCTGAGCAAGAATATACATTTCCCACCACTCTGATTAGTGGTGAAATGAATATTTCTTATTACAATCAATATAGGGTACATTAGGATCTGATTGTCTATTTGACCATTGTTACTAATTTTGCAGTCACTATCATTATTCTGAAAGGTTGTTTGTAACACATTAGTTCATCAAATATTGCATTATGGCTGGAATATGGTCTACAAGAATAACAAAAAGTGTGAAGTTTAGTGTGGTGATTATGTAAAAATAGAATGAACTGCATAACATTAACTACTTTATTCCATTACAGCCATTGCAACGGAAAGCTAAAAATCATAGCTACAATCCTATGCAAAACTTTTAGTGCAAAGGATAGACCATATACAACCTATGTGTGTACAAAGTGTGAATTTTAGTGAAGTGATCATGCTTTATTGATAGACAATATGTAAATAAAAATATATCAAAGTTCTATATTTTATAATACATAATTTTCTCTCTACCTGCAATGGGATGAATGGAGTAATTATAATTTAGCCATACCTAGTGCATGTGGTAGAATGTAGTATGTACAAAATAAAACAAGGCTCAAATTCCACCCTACCATATTGGCTCATGGAGAATTGTGCACTCTCACCAAACCCCTGAGCAAGAAAATAAACTATCCACCACTGTGATCAATGGTGACAACAAAACTTCCAATGACTTAATACAAGATCTAATGGAATCAAAAGGCCTACGAAGGATAATTGTCTATGTTGGTAGAAAATAAACAAATGACAAAATATAAAGACTTATATAGTTAATTACAAATGAGATGCAATGCAATTGTAGTAGAACACAATAAGTAAATAAAATCTAGGCATGCCTTGTGCATGGAATGGATTGAAGTCTGGACATAGAAAAGGAATCCTTCTCTCCATCCTACCATAATAGGTCATGGAGTGTCATTGGCTATGAGCAAACCTCCAAGCAATAACATTAATTGTCAACCAATTTGGTTAGTGGTCAAGGAAATGCTTTGGAACTTGAGGAAATTTGTTTAGTGGAAATCAACATTATACATTTTTTTATAATTTGACATGGATTAGTGAAATGAGAAATGGAGAAAAAGATATATAGGCTTACATTGTATACAGATGAAATGTAGGTGAAGGCCATACAACATGAAAATGTGGAATCATAAAGCTATTTAGCATTTTTGGAGATCCATACATCTTGTATATGAATACAATGGAGCTGCAATCTAACATGGTTTCAGTGGAATATACCTACACAAAAGGGAAATGTGAACTTTGGTGCGACGAACATGTTTTATTGGCAAGCAATATCTAAAACATGAAATTTAAGTGGCTCTATAATTTATAAGCAAAATATATGTAATACCACATAGAGGTGAAGAGGAAAGGAGAAGTAATTCACTTACCATAAAGAAGAGAAAATTTTATTTTTTGTTGGAGAAGATCAATTTGTTTGATTTATACTGCACTCTAATTGTTGGTATGTATCCTATAGTTTCTAGCAAAATACAATGGCAGGTCTACACGTAATCAGAAAAAACATAGTTCAAGTGAGCAATTCAGTTGCTTGGTATTCGATGCAATATTTTTGTATGCCTAACCTATGAGAAAAATCTGAGCCTTTATATAGAGGAACATATATACACATTTTTGATTACACAAAGCACAAAAAAAATGTGACTAGCAAACCAATGGATAAAAAAAACCCAGGGTAGCGAGCAATAGACCACAAAAAAAACTAGATTATGTTAAGAATTTTATTTCATTATAAACAAAGCTAGAAAATGGAAGCCATACAAAGAAGCGCACAAAAAAAATCACGTTGACAAACCCATGCAAACCACTGGCTTGTTTTCAGAGAGAAGGATTGGAAAAAAAATTATCATAGGGGACACACTGCAAAATCCGATCCATGAATCAAAGAATATTGGTTTGAATAAAAGATATATTATCTCCTAATAGAACCTTACCAAAAAGGAAACAATATATCCTAAGACAAAGAACAAAAATCAACAGTGCCTTATAGAAAACAAGGCAATCTGTATAGTACATAAACTATTTGATTTGCTTGCACAAAGGAAACAAGCGTCACTTTGCACAACTTACCATGGAAACATTGTCTCATGTATGTGCTACATATATTGCCAATGGTTGCAATAATACTTTGCATTTAAAACTCACCAAACTAATTGAGTAGTTTACAATATTTTCAATAACGCATTGTTCAACACTAGGTTGTTGATTGAGCTGCATAACATACATAACAAACATTATAGCCAAGAGCCATATGACATCCACATCCAACATGGAACTATCATTAGGGACCGCAAAGTAGTAGCAAGAACACTTGGTAAGCATTAGATGGATACCCAAACATAGATACTTACATAGACAAATACATCGTAGACACATGCATCTACATAGAACTATGTCAAGATATTCTATGCACTAAGAACATTCTAAACAAGATGAAAACAACATACTCTTTAAAAAACTCATAGATACTTCTAAATATTGAATTGTGCATGCATATACGCATAGATATCCAATACACGTATATATCTACACACATTTGTACCAAAAAGTTGTATACACAAGGAAATTTCAATTGCATGCATGCATATTTATCTATATATGCATACGTAAATGTACACATACATACAACTATATCCACAAGTAGATATATGAGTAGTTGTAGACAATGATACATCTCTTTAAAAGGGAAACTCTATATAAATAAACAACATAAAATTAAATCAGAAATATACACTTAAAAAGGAATGAAATTATAAGCAACATGAATAATAGGAAAGAAAACAAGTGTATCTTTTTTTCTTAAACATTATAAGTTATACTTCATTTTCTTAATATATAACTAGTCAAATGAACAACAAAGCAATAGTAGTAGAAAGGAAAGGTCTTTTTGATGTGACAAGTAGTGTGAGGGAACAAAACAAAGTAAATTTCCAGTCAACATGAAGTATAAGAAATATGCAAAGTCACAATTAGCCATGGTTCTTTTGGTGTTCAAAGCAGTACTACAACTATCTTTGGAGACTCTTGTAGGGTAGGAGAAATAACAGAAAAATCTGATAGGAAGAGCTTGCACTCAGCTTCAAAGTTAACCCTTGCAACTTTCACTATTATTGTTTTGAGTCTTGTTTTTGAATTATAAGTATGAGTTTTAATTAAAACAGTGAAAATAAATGACTTGTAGGTGGCAACATTGATAACAGACTCAACAGTCCTTGTAGTGGTAGACTCATATTACAACATGTAAAAAAAATTTGTTGACATTCGAAATAGGATTTTCACAACCTCATCAAAAGTAGTTGCCTAAAGATCGCCTATGTGGTCTTCCATCTTTAGCTGCAATAAATATTGAAAGTCATAGTCAACTATTGGTGTCTTGCATTTAGGGAAAAACCATGTATTTTTCTCAGATTGTTCACACTTTTTCTTGCATTTCTTGCCATTCACCTCCAATGGACATGCAACATAATATAATGCATCATTTTTTATATATTTTACTATTTCCTTGAGAGTAGCTTGCAAATTTTCTGGAAAGCCAAGGTAGTGGTCCAACATATATGCGATAGTGACTATTTCCCAAAGAAACCTTTTGAGGCACTATTTGAGGGGGATCAATAGTAGGTGGATCAATATGTCCTCATTCGATCAATGGTTGTGCTTCTGGTATGTTAGGATTTATATATAGAAGATTCCTAGCGGCTATGTCAAAAACTACTCCTCTGAAGTACCCAACACATGCATTTTAAACAACAAGGATGAGAGATGAACCAGGGGTGTACAACCTCTCCAACTCATCACCCTTTTCTTCCCAATTTGAGCCCCACAAATTAACATCAATTGAAAAGGATGAAAAATCATTAAGTTTAATAGTACTCTGAATTGTTTGGGACTGATCTTTTCTTTGTATAGTCGATACCATTCCTACATGCACCACAGTGCCAATAACATCAATCAAACTATTATTAGTGAAATTTTCAATTTCATTTAATGGGGCGAATTTAAATACTTTCTATGGCACAAAGGCCTCATCATCACCAAATTTTAACACTGATTTTTGATCCAAAGTGATTTTTATTTGGTTGTTTAACTTATTAAATTTCTAGTATTCCTAGCTCACTAATCCCTTTGACACACAATAAGTATGACCCACCTCAACCCTATCATAATGCAACTTTGTTATGTCATTAAAGCATGTAATCCATATTTTTGTTCTGTCATTGTTAATAATATCAAAGCTGAATAATTGGCCCTCACACCCCTACCTACTGTAATGGTGCATATCCCTCTTTGTTGTTACACGGCCTTTTATTTTCCATTTGGTTTGGTAAACATTTAACCCTTTAACAAGGCTGATTTTTGCAGGAGCATCTTGTTGCCTTGGGGATGTATTAATTCTAAAGGTTGAGGCTTGTTTGGGTGGGGAGGGCAAGCCACAACCAACTATTTGTTCTTCTTGATCTCGAAACAAATATTTAGGCTTTCCAATTAGCTAGCAATCTGTCATTTTGACATCTAGGGATAGTATGAAAACTTCCCTAGAATAAAAGAAACATTAAATACTTTAAAAGGCAGCCCCCACAAACAAGGAAGAACGAAATTACAATTGCAACCAAGGAAAAACTATATCAAACCTCGATTATCACAACTTTCTAGACAAATAGTTTGTCAAGCACACAATCGAACCTATTTTGAATTCCCCTGTAAACAAAAGGTCATTGCATTTTGTAGGAAACGTTCACATCTGCATGTGGGTTCCATTAGAGAGGATGACTTTGGACTGGTCGATTGGGATTTGATCACCTCCTAATTTTTGGTAAGACATTAGTTGGAGGACTGGAGATGGGACAACATCTCCAACATCTATAGATTGTCTAGTGCATGTCTTGTTAAGGCTGGATTCACATTTGTAGCCTACAAGGAAATTAAACTCAGCATAGTGGCAACAATGAGATATTTATGACTATGAATCAAATCTAAAAGAAAACACCAATATTGACACATTTGGAAACTAAGAAATTTTCCCCTCTAACACATAAGCTACTCCAAAATGGCCAATAAAAAGAAAGGGAAACCAAAGAAAAAGAGTTCAAATATAAATAAGTTAGAAAATATATCATAGCAATTGTTAATTCAAGTGAAGCATATTCTCAGTTTGTTTCGTGCACTTGAGAAAGTGTCAATATAATTGGAAGCAACAAAAAACTAAACAAGAAACAAAATTACAAGACTGGCTACTCAAGAATTTTTTTCCAGCCTCGGAAGAGCTAGAGGCCACCAACATTGTTGTTTCCGCTCTTTTAAAATCTGAGAGCTACAACATTGGTGGCTGACTAAAAGTTCTATGACTTCAAAACACAACATGGGAACTCAATATTTTACACAAGCATTAACAATATGATAGGAAAGGACTAATAATAACAAGGGCTTCAATGATTCAAATAATACTTAACATACAATTTGTTATTCCAAGTTAATTGTTTCAATTTTAAAATCCCTCCTTTTTTTCCCTAGAGACACCAAGAATACGAAGGAAAATAAATAATTAGGAAAAACGCTTCAATGTTGTATATAATAGTTAATATGAAATATATCATTTGAAGTGTGCCATTTCAAGTTTCAGAAAAATAACTATTTTCATAAAATAATAAACATTGGGAAGAGCACGTATGTACAATGCTCACATCTACTTTGACATACAGACAAATCTACACATAACAAAATTTAATATTGTCTCATTTATGGCTTATGTTTTGTGTAAATGGTTGCAATAATTGTTGTTCACTAGCTTTGGCTATATTCCCTCATTTCCAATGCATAATAAAATAGTTAAT
Organism: Sequoia sempervirens; assembly: GCA_007258455.2. Classification (NCBI taxonomy): domain Eukaryota; kingdom Viridiplantae; phylum Streptophyta; class Pinopsida; order Cupressales; family Cupressaceae; genus Sequoia; species Sequoia sempervirens. The sequence goes on along the minus strand of VDFB02000015.1, from coordinate 527,829,878 downwards.
ATTATACAATTTATATTATTATCCAAAAGGAATTCTTCACTATCATAGCAATTGATTTCATTTCGACCATGCACAAAAATCTAGATACACGATATTAGATGCACAAAACATAACTTTAGAACAATGGAAAACAAATCTTATGATTGTAAAGATGTCCCAACAAAATAAAGTTATGGATTACTATATATCAATGTTCTTTGCATCCACCATCAGTTACATATATTCTCACAAGTAGCTGGAACACATTGACCATCAGTGCCATCAAATGTCTATACAAGTTTCAACCAACCATTGTTGACTGTTGTTCTGTGGCTTTACCAGCCATTGCAAGTGCAAGCAAGGGGAGCACGCTTGTATAAGTGTGCAACTTTGATCATGCCATGCAAAGCTGCTGTGAAGGTAGCAATAGTTTTTTTTTTTTTTTTTATCATTTTGCTACATTAAGCGATAGTTGGAAAATCATTACAAAACTGTTGGCATTGATAATTTATGTGCATTTTTTGCAAACGTGAAAAAAGTAAGAAACAAAGAGAAAGCCAACGGGAAGAGGTACACTTGTACGGAGGAGGGATTTCTGTGAAAGTGGTTGTTCTATTGTACTATTTTCAATAAGGTGCTGCTAAAAAGGTTGTATTATTTCAATTTTTGATAAGGTTTTGTTCAGAAATGAGTATATTTTTTGATGGGTTTGTCACTGCTAATTTTTGAGAGGGTTTTTTTCAGAAGGTTATAATATTTCTATTTGTGATAAGCTTTTTTTGAGAATCAATTTTTGATAAGTTATTTATGATTTCCATGTAGCAACAACAGATGCAAAGGAATAAAACAGTGCACAAAAACACATAGAACCAATGTAACACATACATACATATATATACACACATACACACACACACATATATTTGTTATTGCAAGCTTTTTTTGTTTTGGGGGTGTTCCATTTGGGTCACTGTTGCAAGTAATATTTTTGTGGCCATGGTTGCAACGCAATGAAATAATTGATGTTATACAGGTTGCATTGTCTTTTGCAAGGCAGTGTTGACTGTCATTCTCTGTCTTAAGGTATATTGTTTCCTTTTTGGTAAGGTTCTATTGGGAAAGAATATATAGTTTATTCAAACCAATATTATTTGATTCATCTAGATCAAATTTTGTAGTGGTGGTTTTTCATGCATTTGTTATTGCGTTTTCTAGTGTTGTGTGGGATTCACCATATGGCTAACATTTGGTACCAATATTGTTTCATTAATAGCCTTTGTTTTGTGGCAATGGTTGCAATGCAATAAAATAATAAATGTTATGTAGTTGATATTGTTTTGTACAATGCACTTTTCATTGTTGTTGTCTACACTAGGCTATGTTGTGTAATTTCTGGCCTCCATTCAGTGTGGCCAGAAAAGGAAGGTCACATATTATGTTTTTATTTTTAAATTAAAAGCATTTGTTGCATCAATAGAGAAGGCCAGTGAAATGGCATCAACATTAATTGTTGTATGGTTTATGTTAAGTGACAATGGCTATAAGCAGTAGCTACCTTTTCAAGTAGTCAAGAAGATATCAAATTCCTACACAATGTTTGAAAGGGCATTGTCCTATGGCTATATTGGTTTGTTTCTCAAATGTTCCTGCTGGGAAAAAAGCTATATTGTTTCAATTTTCGATAACACATTGTTGGGTGTCATTCTCTGGGTTTAGCCTGTTGTTTAAGATAGCTATCAACAACAAGGAAAGCATGCATTAAATACATGTTCCTAGTTGTTATTTCTTTAGCCTCAAAAGAGGAGTTGTTAGAATGATGGATTGTATAGTAAGTGTCATAAGGAAGACTTAACAGACACTTTTGTATAGATGGTTAGAGGCTATTTTATGTTTTTGTAGGAAACGATGTTTGAAAAATCAAAACGAAAGTGTCACCTATGATAATTTTTTCCAATCCTTTTTTGGGACAACAAGCCAACGATTTGCATGGGTTTTTTAATGTCAATTTATTTGTAGGCTTCTTTCTATGACCTCCATTTTCTAGCTATGTTTGTAATAGAATAAAATTATTAACATTATCCAATTTTCTTTTGTGGTCTATTGCTCGCTAGCCTGGGTTATTTTTATCCATTGGTTTTCCAAGAACAATTTTTTTGTGCTTTATGCAATCAACAATGCATATATATGTGTGTGTATATGTATGTATGTATGTATGTACACACACATATATATATGCATATGTATATATATATATGTATATGTATATATATGTGTGTGTATATATATGTGTATATATATATATACTTACATGAATGTATTCACCAGCACCCTATCAAAAATTGAAACAATACAGCCTCTTGAGCACCATCTTATTGAAAAAGAATATCTTTTGGATAACAACATTAACTCTATAATATCAACTATTTTATTATGCATTGCAAATGAAAGTATATAGCCAAAGTTATAGAAAAACAATTAGCATTAGGTTATGGAAAACATTGGTTGAAATTTTTGTCAGACTTCCTAGTTCTAGGTCTCTAGCACCATGGAGTAGGTGGTGAATTGCTTTTCTTTTTTTTAAAGTGTTTGGCATGATGATAGAGGATGTCAATGAAATGGCATAGACATTAATCATTGTATGGTTTCCATGTAGTGTTGATGGTGAAAACATCTATCTTTAAAGTCCTCAAAAAACAAAGCGAATTTCTATGCAAATTTCAATAATGCATTATATATATATATATAGACATATATATATTTATATATATAGTAGCTGTAAGTGTGGAGGGAAAGCTTCTATGAACGTGCAAGTGTGTGTAGTGGTAATGGTTGTGGTACATACATACATACATATATATATATATACATATATATATATATATATATACATATATATATATACATATTTACATATATACATATATATATATATATATACATATATACATATATATATATATATATATATATATATTGATTGAGAGGAACCAACAAAGATTCAGTGAGGAACGAAAGCAAAAATATACTCATTTCTCAACAAAGTATATATGTGTATATATGTAGATTTTTGTATGTATTTATGTATATATAGACATGTATATATGTATATATAAATAAATAGGGTATGTGAAGGATCATGATGGGCCAAAATGTGGTGATATGTAAGTGATATGATGTCCCATGTGGTAGACAATTTTTTTTATCAAAAATTGATGAAACTAAAAGGGTTTTTAAAGGAGATTCTCAACTTTCCACCAATATAAATTATGCTTTACTTTGAATTTAATGAATAATTATTATTCATTTTCTATTTGAATTATGACTAAAGTCCTAATTGATAGGCTGATTGAAAAACATCTATAGCTTTCAAATGGTATCACATTTTTAGAATTTGAAACATGTGTCACATTCTATGTTTTGCATACTATAGGATTAAAATAAATTAATTAAATTTTGTGAAGTTTTGACCAAGTTAAGGTGGTCAAACATACAATTTTTTATATTTTTTAAAAGTTGTAATAAAAAATTCATAATTAATTATTTGATTTGAAAAAATTACAAAAAAATATGCATCACATTGGGACATGAGTCCTCTACTTATATCTAAAATATTATAAAATTATATTATCATTTTATAGTTTTAGGGTGGTCAGACAAACACCTACTTATTTTTTCCCTAAAATTGAAGTACTATTGCTTTGAAATTTTAAATTTTCACCAAATAAATTAAAAAAAAAAAAAAACTAGTGGTTTAGAAACTACATTCAATTTTCTACATATTCTATTCTTACATATTTTTGAAATAATATAGATAACTTATTCAAATTTTTTTGTCAAGTTGCCTAACTCTGATTTTTCTAAATTTTTTGCCACTTAAGGGCCTATTTTTTCCATGATGATCCTACACATACCCTATATGTAAATCTTGAATAGTGTTATCAATGTAATTCCTTTGCAAACATGGCTACAAAGCCGAAGGAGTAAACAGAATCCCACACCAAGAAAATTGCAGTGTGAAGGTCATGTGAAGACATAATGTTTTTTCTCAACAAAACCTGATTGAAAATTGAAACAATATGGTCTTGCTTCTATTTTGTGGGTTTTGGTATGTGGGTGATTGTTGGCAATATTGTTTCATTTATGGCTTCATTTATATGCACATTAGCGCCTACATCAAGTACAATAAAAAGAAAGACCTATCTTTCATCTCACACTTTATATACTATTAGATAAACGACAACTATCATCACAACCATTGCAAGCACACAAAAACCATACAACCACTAATCTCGATACCATTCAACATTCAAGAGAGCAAACATCCACACAAAATTTTTCCTCAGTTGACTAGCTGAGAAGGCTAGGAATTCAAAGCTTTTGTTGCCTATAATAATTCCTTGCTTCGGACTACGCAATATATTATAGGAAACAAAAGATTTGAATCCATAGCCTTCTCGTTCAGGCGAATGAGGGAAAATTCAGTCTAGATGTTTTTTCTCTTTATAATTTTGAAAAAACTAGTTGCATAGCGAGGAAAAAAATATGGTATACACATCTATTTAGATATAGCAGTCTCTACATAAATAAATATTTACATGTGTACATATATATATATATATATATATATATATATATATATATATATATATATATATATATATATATATATATATATATATATATATATATATATATATATATATATATATATATATATATATCTACCTATATCTGTCCTCTTGATTGACCTTTAAGGTGTTTATTCTAAGGTTTGATGGGAAAATATTTCCCTCTCAACACCTTTTTATCCTAATCAAGCACCATATGAAGCATGCCTACAACTTATTTTAATAAGAATTATATATTAAACAAGAAATTATTTAAAAATGGAGACAAAGCATTCAAATTTATTCTTTTGAGAAGATAGTTATTTATTTCGAAACAAATTTGTTATTTATTTCATTCTTGAAAAGGAATTCTTATAACAATAGGCTTTGTATTAAACATACCGAAGAACATTGGCTGCCACATACATGTGTTCAACACCTTTCTGAACCTATTAAAGGGACAATTCAAATAATTTTTCTAGGTTTGCACAGATGAAAATGAAAAAACCTAGCCAGTGCTAGACAAGGGATAGTGACAATGCCCTATGGAAAACAAAATAAGCTACACAAGACTAACTATTTGGCCACATGGAAACCATCACCACTAAATGGAATCCACATGTAAATAAATGGCAGGTGTTATCACAACCATCTCCAGGGCACATAAAGCATACATCAATCAATGTTGATGTGAGCCAGTGCTTAATTTTAATCGCCTGCTCTATCAACATAGTAGGGAACACATGACATATCCCCAAGGCAGTCAACAATCGCCTCTGACACCCTTCCCACAACCACCACAAGGATTAAAATGGGGAGGCTGATGAGAATTCCGACCAATTTTTTTAAAGAAAAGGCCATTCACCATCTTTTCCTTGCTTGACAGGAAGCTCAAAAGCTAGAAAGGTTCGCAAGGATTTTGATCAAACTACACACAATAAAACAAATGACTAACAATATAGAGAACACCATTCAACATAGACTATATAACAATGACTGTTTCATTGCATTGCAACCATAATGACTAAATGAAAACCATAAATAAAATAATAATGGCTTCAAATTTAAAAGGCCATGCACAAATATAATCTTTTAGCACCTCTTCTCGCTAACTTTCCTGCACAAAAATGGGAAAAATATTATCACAGGTGGCACTTTTCTTTTGCATTTCCAACCATCTGCCCATGTAAAAAACAAAAAATAATCTCCACCCACCATTGTAGAAGTTGCACAAAGCTTAATCTAGCTTGCACCCTCAAAGAAGCTTACCCTCATCACTCACAACTCTCATATCAGGTATAGCAATAGAATGACACCAAACAATGCCTTATTGAAAATTTATCAGATATTTGTTTTGTTCCTTGAGGCGTTAAACGACAACTGTTATTATGACCAACACCAATACATGCAAAGCATACAACAATTAATGTTGATGCAAACCAACATTTAATTTTTGCACCCTTCTCTATCCACATGATGTGAAAAATGCCACCCTATTCCCAAAGCAGCCAACAACTGCCTCTGCCACCTTTTTCATGGCCATCTGAAGACTAAAAATCTGGGAGGCTAACAAAAATTTTGACCAAAGTTATAGCCCATCTACCACCTTTTCCCTGACCATCAGAAGTCTAGAAAATGAGGAGGCTGAAAGAAAAGCCAACCAGAGTTCACACAAATAGCCTATTGGCTAAATATACATACTATACATATACATATATGTATATATATATATACATATACATATATATATATACTTATATATAGATACACATATATATACATATATACACAACAAAATAGAAAATGTTATGGACATTATACATAGATGTAAATATACATACATACATTTACATATATACATACCAATATACATATACATATATATGTATATACATAAGTTGCATATGGACCACCCTTTTGTGCAAAAGGTTTTGCATAGGCCTATAACTATGATTTTCAACATTCTATAGCAATGGTTGCAATGGAATAAAATAGTTAATGTTATGTGGTTCATGCTATTGATGTCCACCTTAGGCTATATTGTCTCATTTGTGACTTTCATTTACCGTCTATGGTTGCAACACAACAAAATAGTCAATGTTTGGGAAGTTATATATACATATACATATACATACATATATATATATACATATATATACACACATATATATACATAGATATATAGATATATATGCATATATATACATACATATGGGTATGTGCAGGATCATCATGGAAAAAATAGGCCCTTAAGTGGCAAAAAATTCAGAAAAATCAAAGTTAGGCCACTTAACATAAAAAATTGAATAAGTTATCTATATTATTTGAAAAATATCTAAGAGGGTGATCCCACAAAGCTGGTTTACAATTTTTGGGAGGAACTGATTTTTGTTGAAATCACATATTTTAAGAAAATATAATGATTTAAGCCTTAAAAGTTTCCATTTAAAGAACTCCAATTGAAGAGGGTTTGATCAAACTACCTTAAATCAAATCCCCTTGGATATAACCCCGCTAGTTTTAAACCATACCTATAATGGAGTCTTCTTTACACCTATCAAAATGCTGATAAAAAACTACTTTTGATTTACCTTTTGGGGGATCAAATGAATTCATTTAAAATTTATTTTTGTAAGTATGTAGTCCTTATTATAAGCTTCCTAAAAGTATAATTTTAAATAAATTTAATTTTTATTATTATATTTGTTTTTTATTTCGTGAATGTAGGTTTTTCACTGAAAATCAAGCTCTTTGTTTTGCACATGTGGAAAAATAGTAGATTATTAAAAAAAAAATTAAAAATATTAGTGCACTAGATATTGAAGTCCTTTATCCAACAAAGAAAAAAAATTGAATTTTGATACACACCAAAAATGTTACGCGTTATACAGTCGCACTATGTCTGAATTATAATTGGTTTGAATTTGAAACTTGATTAAAGAAAAACTATTCAATAAAAAACTAACCGAGTGGAAGCACTAGATATTAGAGTTACGAATCTAAATTCAAAAGAATTATAATTTTATCCTTCATGGAAATAAAGTTATGCATTATACGGTGAGCGTCACTTTTTAAAAATGTTGTTTTCTGAAAAAAACTAGTTTTTGAAGGAGATGGAAAATGAAGTGCAATCTGATTCTAGAAATTTTGAAAAAAATATATTTATAATATATAGACAAAATTTCACCAAACTCTAATTTGCATCATCTTCAAATTCCTCACAGTTTAGCTACTATAGGTGCTCGAAAGTGAAGATTTAGTTTAAAAAAATTATTTCAGTGTCCAATTTGGCTAAAAATTGTAAACCACTATTGTGGGATCACCCAAGAATAGAATCTATAGCAAATTGAATGTAGTTTCTAAACTACTAGGCTTTTTTTTAAAAAAAAATCTATTTGGTGAAAATTTGAAATTTCAATGCAGTAGTACTTAAATTTTAGGGAAAAAATAAGTAGGTGTCTGTCCGACCACCCTAGCCATAATAAAATGATAATATTTGTTTATAATATTTTAGAGATATGTAGAGGACTCATGTTCGAATGTGATGCATATTTTTTTGTAATTTTTTTCCAAGTAAATAATTAATTATGAATTTTTTTATTACAACTTTTAAAAAATTATAAAAACTCGTATGTCTGACCATCTTAACTTGGTCAAAACTTCATGAAATTCATTTTTTCTTTTTTTAATCCTATAGTATGCAAAGCATAGAATGTGATTCATGCTTTGGATTTCAAAATTGTGATACTGTTTGAAACCTATAAATATTTTTCAATCAGTCTATCAATGAGGACTTTAGTCATAATTCAAATAGAAAATGAATAATAATTATTTATTAAATTCAAATTAAAGCATAATTTATATGGGTGGAAAGCTAAGAATATCCTTTAAAAACCCTTTTCATTTCATCAATTTTGGGTAAAAAAATAGTCATCAGCCACATACCCTATAAATACCCATCATATCGCCACTTTTTGGCCCATCATGATCCTGCACATACCCATATATATAGATATATATGCATATATATACATACATATACATATAAATACATATATATATACATATAAATACATATATATACATATATACATATATACATATATACATATACACACACATACACACACACACATATATATATATGTTGCAATGAAATAGTTAATGTTTTACAAGTTACGTTGTTTTAGGGTATATTGTTACCTTTTTGATGAGGTTGTGTTGAAAAAAAAAATATAGTTTGTTCACACCAATATTGTTTGATTTATGGTTAGGATTTTGCAGGGACATTTTTGTATGGGTTTGTCACTGTGATTTTTATTTTTTTGTGGGTTTGGCCATCTGGGTGACTGTTGATAACAATATTGTTTCATTTAAATACAAAGTAACAAACCAATGGAGGAATATAACCCAAGCCACCCAACAACAATCAACAAAATTTGCACCATCTTTAAAATTTTATTATGTTGCAAACATAAGCAAAAAATGGAATCCATTAAAAGAAGCCCACAAAAAAATGGAATCCATTAAAAGAAGCCCACAAAAAATCACAATACGAGCAAAATTTTCATAATTTTAACAATTTTATTGCATTCCAAACATAGCCACAAAATGCAAGCCATGTAGAGAAACCCACAAAGATTCACAGCAACATAGTGAACCAAAAATATACCCCTTTCTGAACAAAACCTTATGGAAAAATGAAACAATATAATGTTCACAACAACACCTTGAAAATTAACAATAGCAAACCCATCCAAAAATAGAGTCCTTGCTAAATAGAAGCATATTATAATTTGAAACAATACATATATATACATACATATACATATATATATACACACATACGCACACACATATATACATATATATAGATATACATATATAGATATATATATATAGATATACATATATAGATATATATATATAGATATACATATATAGACATATATATATGTACATATATATAGTAGTTGTGAGCATGGAGGGAAAGCTTCTGTCAAGGTGCAAGTCCAATCATTAGTTGTGGAATTTCTCTGAAACCGGTTGCAAGCTATTTTGTGGTTTTTTGCATGACTCAATGGTTGCAAAAGAAGCACAAAAGTGGAAGAGGCGTAGCTGAAGGCAGCGGGGGGTAGTGAGGGAAGAGGTATAGACTGAGAAAACCATTCCTCGAGTATCTCTAAAACATTATATGTTATTTTCCAAAGGGTATTGTTGATTGTTGCAAAGCACAAAAAGCTGCATAGTAACAAACGAAGGCAAAAAAAAACCCAAGCTAGCCATCAACAATTGACAAAAAATATTGTGCCTTAATGAGAATTGCAAGACTTTGATATTTCATATGTGCAGATCTGTGTGTTTTTGACATTTTATGCAAACAATATTCACATGTTTGAGGTCCACCTAAGGATATATATGATTGTTTTCTACACGTAGCTTTGGATACATATATGTTTGTATAGATTTTTCTTTCTAAGTGTATATATAGAATGGTTTATTCCTGTGCAACTAACTTTTGAGACATATACATTGATGTGGAATTTGTTTTGCAACTCTAAATACATTTATTCCATGTGTTGGATGTATATGTACGAATCTGTTGCTTACAAATATATGCATGGAAAAAGGTATGTTTTTATTTTGTAGTCTTTTATTCCTCTTTTCTCCATTGTGGATATCTGTGTATGTCAAATTAGATGTAGACACCATGATCCATATATATTTGTTGCTCTACTTATTCTTTTCATAACACAGGGTGGACAACAGCCCTTGTCTTGTTCTTGCTCATTTCAGTCAGCCTATGTAAACATATGTCTGCTTGTGAAATTAGAGACACACATTATTCATCCCTATGTGCAGACATGTATCTATTTGAAATTAGAAGCAGACAATATTCATATCTGTTGCTTAATATGCTTGTTCTTTTCATAGGTTAATGATGGTTTCTATTTGATCTATGGTTCCTATCTAGTGGGAATGGTTCATAACACCAATAATTTTATTTCGTTCCAAACATATCCATAAAATAGTAGCCATAAACAAAACCCCACAAAGATTCACAGAAGAAGTTAAAATATACTCATTTCTCAACACAACCCTATCCAAAAATTGAAACAATATAGCCTTCTCAATAGCACATTCTCAAAAACTAACAATGGAAAACCCATCCAAAAAATATACTCCTTTTTAAGCACAAACCTATCAAAAATGCGAACAATATAGCCTTTTTAGCAACACCTTTTTGGAAATGAAATAATATAGCCTAAGACAGAGAACAATAAAATGGATAGTAACAAACCAATGCAAAAATATAACCCAAACTACCATAGTGTTTTCCCAAGAGCACCTTAAAAAGAATTCAAACACTTCTCAACAACACCCTGTCAACAATGAAATAATATATCCCATGATACACAACAACAATCAACAAAAACTGCACAAGGTAAATAATTTTATCTTGTTCCAAACATAGCCACAAAACAAAACCCATAAAGAGAAGCCCACAAAGATTCACAGTAACCAACACAAGTAAACATAAACTCATTTCTAAACAAAAGCTTATCACAAATAGAAATAATATAGCCTTCTCAACAACACCCTCTCAAAAATTAGTAATGACAAACCCATCAAAAAATATACTCATTTATGAACAAAACCTTATCGAAAATTGAAACAATACAACCTTTTCAACAACACCTCCAAAATGAAACAATATAGCTTAAGCAACAAAACTATAATCAACAATGCCCAAATGCAAGCTAACACACACAAAAAAATGACACCTAGGAACCGATGCAAAACCATAGACACAAAACGTGAACCTTAAACCAAACAATACTCATTTTCACAAACAATATAGTCTTTTCTCAACAACCCCAACCCATGCAGAATGATAGCCATATAACGCATCCATAAATGAAACAATATTTGTTTTAACAAATAATTGTCTTCTATGAACAACACCTTATCAAAATTTCAAACAATATAGTCTTTTGAACATAACCTTATAAAAAATGAGACAACATAGGCTGAGCTAGATAGTAATAATCAACAAAAATTGCATAAGGTCAACATTTTTTCTTGTTGCCAACATATCCACTAAATGCAAGCCATAAAGAGAGACCCACGAAAAATTGAAATATATATAAATATATGTATATATGTACACATATATACATATATGGGTGACTTCAGAATAGTGGTTTACAATTTATATGAGGAAGGAAATTTCATTTTTTTCCTTTTCCTGAAACTCAAGGGGTTCAGTCGAACCATTGGTTCAACCGAACCCTAAACCCAAAATTAAAAAAAATCATATTTAAAGGGGTTTGGTCGAACCTGGGTTCGACCAAACCCCTTTACATATGACCAAAAAAAAAAATACTCACATTTCAACTATCACTTTCTAAAATTACCAGAACTTGCTTTCCCTGCGTGCGGCGAACCGAGACCGTGACGGCGAGAGAACTAATTTCTTCTTTCCGACAAACACAACTTCAACTTGGTCTCTCCAAACTTCATCAACCTGACTTCCATAACGAGCACCAGGTATTTGAAATTCAAATTTTTTAGAGTTTAAAATGCATTGATATGTTAAATTTTGAAACCCTATATGCAATTTTTTTCAAACAACTTCAACTTGGTCTCTCCAAACTTCATCAACCTGACTTCCATAACGAGCACCAGGTATTTGAAATTCAAATTTTTTAGAGTTTAAAATGCATTGATATGTTAAATTTTGAAACCCTATATGCAATTTTTTTCAAATTTGTTGAATTCAAATTGGATTTGCTTCCCCATTTTGCATAAATTTTTATGTTCTATGTGTAAATGAAATATGCCTTCCCATTTCAACAATCAAATCTATGGATAGCTTGCTCCTAAATGGAAAGACCAAGTGAAACATATATAAGAACTTAATAACATATGGAAACAAACAATATAAAGTTATGAAGTTCAAATAGAACCACAAATTGTATCATTTGTAACATTAAAAATGTCCATATTAACCTATCAAGAGATAAATATGTAAAATAGATTTAATTTTAGTTACAAGAAAAATGTATAAATTATAAATTTATAACATAATTATGTACATGGGAAAATCCTCTTGGAAGAAAAATCCCACAACCAAAAACATGAACCAATTATATTATTTGATAATAATATCATTTACAATAAAATATTCATGTGCATACCCTTATAGTAGTATCATCAACATGTGATTCATATGGAGTAATTTCTAGTAGCATGATGATACCTATAAAATCATTATGCTTTCTCCATCTCAAACACCCATAAATAGGAAAAATTTAAACCATAAACCAAGTGTGGTTTACCAAAGCCATGAGCCAAAATAATGACCTAAAAATGGCACCAAATTTGGCACAAATTCCAACACCATATTCCTTGACTTGGTTTATAGGATGTATTTAGCAAATGCTTTACATCTTGTCAAAAAAATTCAAATCCTCCTCCTCATAACCGACACTCCATTTTTGAGATATTCAAACCCATTATTTAAGATGATCTTGATGATTTTCATAATTCTAATCAATATTCTAGTGTACAACCCCCCTTTTTTATTCTCTTATGTGTCATATAACATTTCATAAGTAATTCCCATCTTACAATTTCATACAATGCTCTTACAACTTCTTAAATATATAAAAGGGACAACCCTAGTTCAATTAGGATTATTTAATTATTATCACCTACATCCATTCATTACATGTTATTAGTTTTTAGTTGCACACATTATTAGGAAATATGCATTGTCTAAGCAATTGGGGTATATTGCATGTTTGAGAGTGTTTTCCTTGATCTTTTATCTAGTTAAATTAATATCCTTTAAAATCTTGTTTTATGGAGTTTTCATCTTAACTCTAATATGGCTAGCAAATAAAATGACGATTGAATCATTTTTTGATATAATAGCTAATGACAACCATATAAAGAGCCACATTAAAGAAGATGAAAAATAATGATCAAGACTATGATTTAGATACATATGTTGCTAAACAAGATATTTTCCTAAATTGATAATTACGTATTGATGCACCTCTCCACCCTAAATATCCTCACTCATTGGCTAGTAATTTATATAATGTATTAGGTGGCTATCCTTAGGGAATTAATACTATTCATAATATTACCACTCTAATGGATTTTAATAATGTTGTACCCTCTATGCATCCATCTACCCTTCATCCTCTTATAATGATTCCTCCTATCATACTATAGTTACCACTTCCATGGGATCCACCACCCATGTCCTACTTCCTTTCTCTCCATTAGTATTTTTCTTATCTCCGATCCTTTTATATATGTTCACACCATTGTTACTACTAGCACTATCCTATATGTAGATATGTTTTTCATACCATTCCTCCTTATCCTATGAAAATCTAACCTTATAGTGTAACTTCTCCTTCCATTACCATGTCATTACCTTTCTAGACCTTCCCCTCTTTATACATTCTCCTTTTTATCCTACACTACTCCTACCACTAATATATCCCTATACCTTGGATATACTATTGAAGAAATTTAACTGCCTTTCAATATCACAAAAATTAGACCCATATTCTTAAACGTAAAATGTGTATAATAAAGCACAATCCATGATTCCTAATTCAACTTTACTAATATCTATCGAATTAACTTAGGTTCATTACAATAAGATAATCATATAGCCATAATTAGTTGTCAAGATAATGTTAAAGTTTTCAATAGCCATATTTATCCTTCCACATGCCACCATTAGACATACACATAAGATTCATGAACATCCATACCTATGAGCATCCAAATACAAGAAATATAACTATATATATCATGCACATCATCAACATACACATAAAATATCACACCCATCATCAACACAACTAATAGTTCCCATATCATATTATCTATGTTCTCATGTACAAATGTGTCTTCAAATACATCAAAGCACTCATGAGTAAATCCACTCTGTAGAGCATACACACAACTAAAAAGGTGCCCCTAAGGTATTTGTCTCCTATATCTATCCTCTTAGCCTATCCTTCTCTATGGATATGTTCCACTCATATCTACCACCCTGAGGTGATCCATGTCTCAATCCTTGTCAAGGTCACTCCTCCTCTCTACCTATATCCTTTCTCAATGAGCTAGATCTATCACTGCTACTTCCCAAAACACCTACATTTAAATATTAAAAAAATGTTTATTAAATCATACAACATTGATTAAAACTAACTAAACAATGAAAGCATTTAATATTATAACACCTTATGAATTATATTGAATGTCCCCACCTTGAAATTTATAGCCATCGATGTCAATCACTTGTTCATACTATAGATTTGTTCTCCAAAACACCTACATTTATATAAAAGTGAATTTTTAAGAAAAAAAATATTTAACCTACTTTTAACTCAACAATAATGGATGTATTTCTATCATAAACTCTTTGTACTCATAACAGAATCATGGCCTAGGTAGAGTATAAAAAATGTTGTTTCCAACCTCATATGTAAATCTAGAGTTAGAGTGCCAAAATTGTTGAATTTCATCCTTTGTGCTATTAATTAGCTTCTTATCGACTCATGGAAGCCTACTACTAAAAGCCCAAGTATGATTTTCAATAGGACTTTCTAATCATGATCTTATTGATAGTACTTTTGATAATGTTTTATGATTTAGGCTTAATTCAAGACAAGTTTACCTTAATAATTGAGCCTTTTTAATTTTTTAATTTCTTACTAATGATGTTATTACTCTATGAGCAACTCTTTTATCTTTTTCCTTACTATTATTTACAATAGAATTGAATGCATTAAAAAAAACTTTAACAACAATATTATTTCGATCAAACTTTTTGTTTACATGAATCTTTGAAATTTATTTAGTAAAGGTCTCATTTTGTACATCTTTAGTAATTGTATAAAAATTTGGAATTTTTTGGTTAATGTCTTATTGGAAAACCATTCATTGAATTTTTTTGAAGCCCACAACCGAATGGTTTGTGATGACCTCTTGCCTTCAAGAATTTCTATTATGCTCATCAATTTCAAACCATTTTGGGGTTCTTGAATGTTTTTAAATTTTAACAAACTCATTACAAAAAAGATGGATTTTGAATTTCTTTTTCTTCTTCACAAAGGTTCTCTCTTCTTATGTAATTTGGAGACACATTGAGTTTCATTGGTTCATGTGAGCTATCAATTTAATCATTGTTATCAACAAGTCAATTATTGAGTGCAATTTCAATGTCATAGGGTTCATATCCACATTAGTCAAGAAATTGTTGATGTATTTCTTCTTCTTCTTCTTCTTCTATGATGCTACTCTTATCAATAGGTGTTCCATCAAATTTTACAATATTTTCACATTCATGTTCAACATTTTTATTTTCAATATTATTGTCACTTTCATTTTTTAAACATTTCATTATATTGAACATTAAAATATCCAATTTAAATGTCATTTAAGGGTAAATAAGGACCTTCATCTTCTTTCAATATATATTTATAACAAGTATATATATTTAAGGGTAAATATATATTTTTAACATATATAATATGTATGGTTGGATTAGTGAGATATTTATAACAAGTATGCAATGAAGTCAAACTTTATTAGATTTGATTCTTAATAAATTAGTTTTAATGAAATTCAATTTATAGCTTTATGCAATCTATAAGTTTAAATAGTTTGATGGTATCTAAACTTTATACATATAAAAATATGATAAATGTCTGATTATTTTGCTTTCCAATCTATAATTTTTTTATGTTCTTGGTTATATAATTGAAGTTCATTTATGTTAACAACTATTAGATTAAATATTTTTATCCCCAATTATTTTCAAATAATTTTATACTAATCTTTGCATTCTTATTCTTTCTTTCATCGTTTCATTTAAAATTTGAACCATTTAAGAATGCTATGTTATAGATTATAGTTGTCTTCCAATTCTTTTTAAATTGTTAATGGTATGAAAATATTATTGATGAGTAGATGAATTATTACAAGTTCTATTTTAGATTTGTATTCCCTTTATCTAGATATATTATTTACCAAAGTCTCATTGCTCTTTTAGGTGTAATATATATATATATATATATATATATATATATATATATATATATATATATATATATATATATATATATATATATATATATATATATATATATATATATATATAAAACATGGAAAATGCAGATCATGTTCCACCTGTGCTAGATTCTTTGTTTACAAATCTGGTAATGAGATTAAAAAATTGAGAGATTCATTAGCACAGGGTGTAAACCCAAGGATATATAGTGAAGCATACATGTTAATATTGCATAGTCTAGAAAAACTAAAAGATGAACTTGAGAGGACTAGTGCATATTCCCCAGATAGAGTTACTGCTATTCTTTCCTGCATGTAGGAAGAAGTGCATGGTGGTATTCCCCTTAAAAAAATATAGGATAGTGTCACCAAAGAAATGATAAAAGCCACTTGTTTTCCATTTTATCAAAATGTGCGTAAGGTTAGGGGATACCAGGTCACTAGATGTGTCAATCATGCTATGGCCTCATTGATCTACCCACGATTTCTCACAGCACATGGTCTATACCCAAACAATGACTAGATTCCATTGTATTTTTTTCAGCAGTTGTATGTTGAGGTGCATTTGGGTCTCAAAGTTAACTACTTAGACATTACACTATATGCTAGTCAGGGGCGTGGTAGGATTGCTGATAGGCCCACCTATCATCGAGCAAATAGACCACCCCCAATGTTTAGGGTATTGGTTGGTGACAGGTCTCCTACTCTCACCCCAGCTCTAGCCCCCATAGCAAATGAGGTTATCATTGCTTCCCAAAAGGAAGCAATTGACACTATAGGTGACATTGCGGCTACCACCACTAGGATATCTGATGATTGTGTAGGTCATTATTTGATGTCAAGACATTCCTGATCCACACCATTTTCAGCATAGTGGACCACCATGGATCCTTTTATAGTGGTCAACATCCCTACTCCTACCCAGCTTGATGCACTTACAGGAGATATGTCACGCATGAATTTGCATTGTTTGGTTGAGGACTTGTTGGAGGCATATGCCCACATTGCATCAGACAATGGGTGGGTATAGAGCATGTTAGAGATCATTTGAGATGTAGAGGTTGTTCAGTTCCAGGATCCCATCACTCTCAGCCAAGCACTAGTACGCATCAGGATCCACCTACAATTCATACGATAGCTGCATAGACTATTGGTTTTACTGATATGTTGATTGGTTCTGGTTCATCATCACTGATGACATCTCACCTTCATAGTCCTCTATATTCATCATTTATGGCACGACATGAGATAGATTAGATGGATGCAGATGTTGATTCGTCGCTTGATCGTTTGGTGGATATGGTGGAGGTGACTGTTTCAGAGGACTTAGGTCATTTGATAGCAGATGATGTGCATGTATGTGTGCACGTTCATGTTTCAATTCTTTTTTCATTTTTTTTTATTTTTTTTAACTAGATATTCATGTAAGTTGATATATATGTGTATATATATTGTTATAGGTGGACATACCTCATATCACTCCTAGCCTTGGTCCAGATCATGTGCATTATCGATGTGACTCTGTGGATGAATCTGTTGTCAGTGGACATGTGAGTTTTACATTTTTATATAATCACATGTGTATATGTACATGCAATATATTTATGTATGCATAGATCTAGATTGATATTTAAAAATACAAGTTCATTTAAAAATAACTTTCATAAAATTTATTTAATATAAAATATATGTATTTAACACATCTTGTACATAATTTTATTTGTAGGGCTCAACACATCCATCAGAGCAGGACCGTTCTCATTCAAATGGCCATTCGTCTAGGACTAGACATTCATATTAGGCCATGTACTCTAGATTTATGATCTTGACCACATGTATTTGATTATATGATGATCTTTAATAGTATTTGATATTTGATGATCTCTAACTTACATTTTCTTATTTGTTGATCTTTAGTATTCGACATTTGATGATCTTTAATTTACATTTTGCTTTTATGATATGTACATATATTTTCTTATATGATATATACATACATTTTCCTCTTTGCTTATAATATGTGTTATGTTTATATGTATCGAATCCCTTTACATGTATGTACATGTGTTTGCTTATGGTTTAAACATGTTTACATAATATATGTATGCATTTGCTTTAAATATTCAATATACATACATGTTTTCTTATTTTATGATCTCTTACAACTTACATTTCCTTATATTCAATATACTTTTGATCTCTAGTAGAATTTTAGGGAAATCAATGCCACTTTATAATTAAGTTCATTCATGTTGATCACAATAAATATTTTTTTTTAAATGACTTAAGCAACATGAACCATTGAGTTGAGAACAAGATATAATCTTTTTGACAAGTAACTTGAAATTCAATTCAAATATAATTAAGAAAATTCAATTTGAATTATACCTCTAATATACATTTTTGACACTTTAACAAAATTCTAAAATTACTAGATATGTTGTGCATACCTATGAATTAAATATGTTCAACAAACTCCACAATGAAATAACTTGTTTGTTTACTACTTGATTAATTTAAACTCTAGGATCTAGTTATTCCATGTACACTTGAATAATTTTGATTCACTTGGAGCATAGATTTTGGAGAAGAAGTTTTTACACATTTATCAATGAGGCAAATATTGGAGCTTGACAACTTTTCATTTTTATCAATCAAGGAAAATTTTGGAGGATAATTTAACTAAGTTGGTAGAGGAATTGTTTAGATTCATCTTTAAGTTGAAGAAGAAAATGGGACAACAAAGAAAAATAAAAAATGCATCTCAATGAAAATTGTCAAAAGAAGAAGAACAAAAGAGGCGTGACCAAAACTTGGAAAATTATCATAGAAAGAAACAAGGTACATGCTTGTTTCTTCTCTCTCTCACTCTCAAGTGTGTGTTTAGTACTTTTACTTTGAAGGTTTCTAACCATCATTGCACTTGAATGACTATAAATACTTTTAAATGTCCTCAAGTCATCTTGGTCATGCAAGTTGCAATGTTTATATGATCCTTGACTCCAATTCCTTAAGCCAATTATTTTTGTTTCAATATTTGTGTTTTGTGTCTTTGGTCTTTTATTTTCATCACTTCAATGTTCTCAAATTATTTTTATGTTTTATGCTCTAGGGATTCCTCAAGCTAGAGTCGAGCCAAATCTAGATATTGGATCAAACGAATCCGTTGAAGAACACATGGACCTTGAAGTTAGGGAGGAGACCCAAGTTCAAACAATGCTTATTGGAGAGGGCTCAAGATCATTTCCTTCTACTGGTATGGATGAGCATACAAAACTAGCACAAACTTCTCTCACTTATAGCTCATCATGTTTTATCAGTTTGTTTGCTTGCATACATAAAATTCACTTATATTTAACATCATCTCTCACTTTTGTTTGCAAAATATTTTGTGACACATGTGTAGGAAGGGCTCAACAAGCAGGAAGTTTTCATGCTCAAGTCGAGCCAAATCTAGACATTGGATCAAATGAATCCACTCAAGAATACATGGTCCTTGAAGATAGGGAGGAGGCACAAGTTCAAATAATGCATGTTGGAGAGGGGTTGGGATCACTTCCTCCTACTAGTATGGATGAGCATATAAAACTCACTGGGAAGGTGGGGAAACAAATTTCTCATAGAAATTTAGATCATTTACATGAAATTGATATGGAGAAATTGAAATATTATGCCAACCAACCTTATAATAAGAGAAAGAGATCAATGACTAAGTTTGTAAATAGAATGATCAATCATCATTTCAATCATCTTGATACACTTGAAAAAACCCAATTGTTATCACGTTTAATTCTTCGTGATGAGCTCAAAGAGTCATTACAATTGTTAGGTGTTCATTCAGCATCAAATAAGAAGAAACACATGGGATTACAAAAGGATATTGTTCAAAATGTTAAAAAGGGTTTAGATTCCATTGGGAAAGGATCTCGATCAGTGGATAAGGCCTCTACAAGAAGGGTGATGTTGACATCTATTGTACATCAAGATATAGCAAGAAAAAGAAAAATGTCTACACTTTCAACTAAAATTGGTTATAGTAGAACCACATTGATAAAATATAAGAAAAAGAGAAATTTTTTGGATGAGAGTTTAGAAGGTAATTGGGAAATTATGTGTAGAGCTCCCCGTTCTGACATGATTGAAGATGTTGTTAGGAACTTGGTCTCAGGTTTTTGGCATGATCAGACTCGTCCATCATCAAATACTAGAGATGTTATGAGACACAGGATTGGACCTAGTATTTATGAAAATCATATCAAACACTGGCTAGACATAACCCAATTTGAGATGTATATGAACTTTTTTAATGCATATCCTCATATAAAGATTGGGAAAACAATGTTTCAAAGGTTAAAGCCATATTATGTGAAGATAAACAAGTTTTTTGAAACTTGTTGTTGTTATCATATTGAATTTGATCTCTACTATTAGGTGTTTCAAAAGATGAGAGAAGAAAGATGTGGGTTTCAAAAAGCACCTCCTAAATAGGCAAGTTTGTTCATCAAGTCTATATTATGTGATCATGAAAATGGACCTCAAATAAACTACATAAAAGGAATTTGTGAGACATGTGGAAATTTAGCTAAATTTCCTTCAAGAATTGAGGATACTGACCTAACAAAGATAGTAAATTGCAAGAGGTAAGTACTATTTTTAGAGAGTTTATTTGTTTCAATTTCTCATAGATCAAGTTATTTGTATTCTCTTTGATGTAATGTTTCATTGATCAAGTGTGGTTTATTAGTTATTCACATATTTTACTGACACAGGTACAAGTATGTAAAGTTGCAAACAAATTTTGGGAAAGAATCCACAAGGTTGAACCATGTAGAAGAGGAGATTCCCATTGGAAAATTTATGGAAGATTTTCAAAAATTGATACAACCATACATACATCATTCATTTTTTGCTAAGTGGCAAGCACAACAATTCCAAACATTAAGAGATACTTTCCCACATGGAACAGTTCTATCAGTAGTTGACTTTGCAGAAAATTACTCCTTTGTACATCAAAAGGAGATTCAATCAGAGTATTACTTTTCAAATCAGATCACTATTATGGTTCATGTGTGTTATCGACATGCACAATCAAAATTGGATGGTGTTGAAAGTGTAGATGAAGAATGAGCCATTAAGAAAGAATATTACTTTTATATTAGTGATGATAAAGAGCATGACACACTTTTTGTCCAACATTGCTTTACAATATTTTTTGAAAATTTGAGAAGTAGGGGTGTAAAATTTGAAAATCATTTTGTATGGTCAGATGGATGTGTGACACGATTCAAATCTTCATGACCATTCTATGCACTTTGTAGATATCATAAAATCTACAAAATACCACATGTTTGGAGTTTTTTTTAGAGTGGGCATGGAAAGGGTGAGCATGATGGAGCAGGAGCTTGCATCAAACAAGCTTTAAGAAAGCATCAAATGAGTTATCCAGAAGATCGTCTAAACAATGCACATGATGTTGTTGAATGGTGCAAGAAACACTTTGCATCAAATGTGGTCGGAAAATCTTCAAGAACAAATCGACACATTCCACATAGAGTGTTTTGGGATATATCGGGTATGTATAAATTGCATTAAATCAAAAATTTAAATTTATTTAAATTTAAAAAATATGTATATATATATATATATACATATTTGTTCACATAAGTTTTTTTTTGTACATATGTATCTAGTTGTGGATAGAAGATCGATGCATGGATGCAAGAGGGTAGAAAAAACTAGATCTTTGCATTGTGTTAGGAGTTTAGATAGTCGCCATGGATGGATATTAGACACAAGGGATTACTCTTGTTTTTGCACTGAGTGCATTGAGGGAAACTCTGATTATGCATGCAACAATCAAGAACTTGGATATGTTGGTAAATGGGATGCGGTGCCACTAGTTGTTTCAGAAACATATGATGAAAACGAGGAAGAAAGATTTGAAGAAATTCCTTTGATTTCAATTGATTATGACTATATTTCAGGATTGGTTAGAAAAGGTACACATGTGTAAGTTTTCAATAATTTAAATATTATATATATCTAGTTAATGATCTTTAGAGGCATTTCTAATTTTTTTAGAATTTTTTTGTGTAAATTTGGTGTACAGGAGATGTTTTTGCAATCATAGCAGAGCCTAGAAACATCAAAGGTGTTAGCTATTATTTATTGTGTTGCACAGAAGAGAGGAATAAGCTAACAAAACTTGAAACAAGTGATGGAATGTCATTTCCCACAGGTGAGTTTGAATTTAAAATTTTATATACATTGTATTCACATGTGCACATTACATTATAAGCATTAAATATATATTGTACAAAACTTGAGCACGAAAATGTTGCACACGTACATATGTCTTACCTTAGGTTCATGTTTACCATGCAGGTTCTTTTGTAGTGCAAGGGACATATCTAAAACAAGTAAAAGTTGTTCAGCATGGGATTCATTTTGTTGACTATCAACCTGATAACAAGGTATATCAATATAGTCACTTAATAATTACTACCACTCTACATCTTCATGCAGTTCCACATGCACGTGGCCGAAGAAAATGGAGACTAGATAGTGATGATCATCAAAAAGTTCTACATGTTATTGAAGAGCAAGCTAAACCAGAATCTTTGACTTAGATTATATCCATGGTTTTCAAGTTCACTTGTAACCCTATACATGTTCAAATGAGAACTTATAGTAACTTGTACATAGATGTAAATCATTTTATATAAATTACAATTATATGTACATATTTGTTCCATGGAAAATTCTTAAGTTCAATAATTTTTTATAACATCATCTCTCACGTTTTTTGGTTGCATGTAAACCCATATATATGCTTTCAAACCTTATTTGAAATGTAGTGAATTTTTTTAAAATCATTTTGCCTAAATTACAATTATATGTACATATTTGTTCCATGGAAAATTCTTAAGTTCAAAAATCTTTGATAGCACCATCCTCACTTTTTTTGGCTGCATGTAAACCCACATATATGCTTTCAATCCTTATTTGAAATGTAGTGAAGTTTTCTAAAATCATTTTGCCTAAATTACAATTATATACAACTTATATTTGTTTCATGGAATTCTTAAGTTCAAGAATCTTATATACACTTATATACAACTTATATAATTTGTTCCATCAAATTGATCCATGGGAAACTATGTAAATTTTAAAATTAAGTATTATCTGATTATAAAATGATTGTACACATATATAAAACATAAATCAATGCAAATAAAAAAATAAACCCTAACCCTTAAACACTAGGATCCCCTACCCCCTTTATCTATCTCCCACTCACCCCCTTCTCTCTCTGAGGACTCTCCCTCCTACACTCTCTCCATCTCTCCCCTCTACCCTTAACCCTTAAACCCTAAACCTTAAACCCTTATACCCCCTACCTTTATCTCTCTCCCACTCCCCCTCTCTCTCTCAAGTCTCTCCTTTCCACCCCCTCTCCCTCTCTCCCCTCTACCCTAAACCCTTAAACCCTACCCTTTATCTCTCTCCCACTCCCCCTCTCTCTCTTGAGGGTCTCTCCCTCCACCACTTGTCCCTCTTGAGCTCCTCTACCCTTAAGCCTTAAACCCTACCCTTTATCTCTCTCCCTCCCCCACTCTCTCTCAAGTCTCTCCCTCCCTACCCCTCTACCTAAATGCTTAAACCCTACCCTTTATCTCTCTCCCTCCCCCCCTCTCTCTCAAGTCTCTCCTTCCTACCCACTCTCCCTCTCGAGCTCCTCTACCCTTAACCCTTAAACCCTAGGACCCCCTACCCCCTTTATCTATCTCCCACTCACCCCCTTCTCTCTCTCAAGACTCTCCCTCCTACACCCTCTCCCTCTCTCCCTCTCTCTCTTGAAAGTCTCTCCCTCCTACCCACACTCCCTCTCGAGCTCCTCTACCCTTATGATCTAGGGGATATTTTCACTAAAAATTGAAGAATCTCCAATACTCCAAATTTTAGTACCATCAAAAAGAGCTTGATATCTTGATTCCAGAGCAACTTGAATGGAGTCAAACAGAGCTACGGAGCCCAAGTTATTGCTGGTCAAATTTTAGTCAACAACTAGTCAACTCAGGGCCCAGGGCAAGAAAAAAGGTCAAAATTTGATGTCACCAAAAGTGGTCAAAATTGATATCAACATGAAGAGCTCGGCAAGAGCTTTCTGACGGTGTTTGTTTTGCGCACAATGATGACATCAGCATAACGTCATCATTCTAACATGGACGAATCATGAGGTGACACATGGTGGCTTCCCAAAGTTACATGTTGCAGCAATTTGTTGGAGATGGCTTTATTTAAAAAAATTTAAAAAAATATATAAAAGCCTACCACTCCTCCCATTTAAAAGCCTTAATTTAAGGCCTACGTGAGAAAAAGTAGGTGGGATCATAATTTAAAACAAAACAAATTTACCCCTATTTAAATGAGATAAAACCTCTTTAATATTTAAAAATACATGTGGTTGGGAGATCCCCTTTTTAAGGGGAACTTAAACATTATTTTTAAAGAAAAAAAACAAATTTCCAACCAATTCACCCCCTATAATTAAGGATTAAATCCTTAACAAAATCAAGCCCGTTTATATTCAAAGGTGAATTATTAAGATCTCCTAATAAATCCTGAAATGAATTATGGAATAAAATTACAAGAGGCCATCCATGAAGATTTTATGTAAAATTGGATGGGTTGTTTTAACGGGAGGATATCCCTATGTAAATAAGGGGGGATTTTCAAATAATATTTTCTATGTAAATGGGATATTGGGAGGTTTTGAAAATCAATTGGTTATGAACCAATTTGAGTAATTTTTTTGTATAAAAAGGGTAGAATGGGGGGTGTGAGATTAAGTAATTTTTTGAAGAATTTTCAAGTCCAGGTGGTGAAGTATTGAATTAGAGGAATAGGGAGATTTTTCTAAGGAGATTTTTGAGCCATCTTGTATGTCGGAGTATTTTCATGCTGCCGAAGTGCTCTTGGTGCATTGTAACTAATTTTTTGGAGATTAATCGGATCGGTCTCACTCTATTGGAGCGGACCCGGAGACATAGTCATGTTTGTGGAAAACTCCATTATCAAATCGTTTGCACTCTCTCTCTCTCTTCTTCCTTCTCAATTTCATTCTTTTCACCTTTGGTTTTTAATGCATAATTTCAATAATGTATGCATGAATTGTATTTCCGCTTAATTCACATGTTAATGTGTTAATTTTATTTATGTAATTTGGATTTTCACGATTTGTAAACATTAAGCATTCAAATGCAATTAGTCTAGATCCTAATCAGATCACCTTAACCCCTAAACCCTACCCTTTATCTCTCTCCCACTCCCCCCCCTTCTCTCTCTCAAGTCTCTCCCTCCTACCCCCTCTCGCTCTCTCCCCTCTACCCTAAACCCTTAAACCCTACCATTTATCTCTCTCCCACTCCCCCCTCTCTCTCTCAAGTCTCTCCCTCCTACCCACTCTCCCTCTCGAGCTCCTCTACCCTTAACCCTTAAACACTAGGACCCCCTACCCCCTTTATCTATCTCCCACTCACCCCCTTCTCTCTCTCAAGACTCTCCCTCCTACACCCTCTCCCTCTCTCCCCTCTACCCTTAACCCTTAAACCTTAAACCCTAAACCCTTATACCCCTACCCTTTATCTATCTCCCACTCACCCCCTTCTCTCTCTCTCAAGTCTCTCCTTTCCACCCCCTCTCCCTCTCTCCCCTCTATGCTAAACCCTTAAACCCGACCCTTTATCTCTCTCCCACTCCCCCTCTCTCTCTTGAAATTATCTCCCTCATACCCTCACTCTGAGCTCACTACTACCCCTTAACCCATAAGCCTACCCAGCTATCTCTCTCCCACTCCCCCACTCTCTCTCAAGTCTCTCCCTCCTACCTCTCTACCCTAAACCCTTAAATCCCACCCTTTATCTCTCTCCCACTCCCCCCTCTCTCTCTCAAGTCTCTCCCTCTTACCCACTCTCCCTCTCAAGCTCCTCTACCCTTAACCCTTAAACCCTAGGACTCCCTACCCCCTTTATCTATCTCCCACTCACCCCCTTCTCTCTCTCAAGAATCTCCCTCCCTACACCCCCTCTCCCTCTCTCCCCTCCATAACCCTTAAACCCTAAGCCTAAACCATATACCCCCTACCCTTTATCTATCTCCCTCACCCCCTTCTCTCTCTCCAAGTCTCCTTTCCCCCTCTCCCTCTCTCCCCACCCTAAACCCTTAAACCCATACCCCTTTATCCTCTCCCACTCCCCTCTCTCTCTTGAAATTCTCCTCCTCCTCCTGCAACACATACACCCTACCCTTTATCTCTCTCCCACTCCCCCCCACTCTCTCTCAAGTCTCTCCCTCCTACCCCTCTACCCTAAACCCTTAAACCCTACCCTTTATCTCTCTCCCACTCACCCCTCTCTCTCTCAAGTCTCTCCCTCCTACCCACTCTCCCTCTTGAGCTAGGTCTGCCCATAGCCACTTAAACCCTAGGACCCCACCTTGTCTGTCTCTCCCCTCACCCCTTCTCTCTTAAGCAAGACTCTCCCTCCACCCTCTCCTCTCCTATGCCCATGCTCTTAAACCCTAAACCCTAAACCCTAAATCCTTATACACCCTACCCTTTATCTCTCTCCCACTCGCCCCCTCTCTCTCTCTCTCTCTCTCTCTCGTCTCTCCTTCCACCCCCTCTCCCTCTCTCCCCTCTACCTTAAACCCTTAAACCCTACCGTTTATCTCTCTTCCACTCCCCCCTCTCTCTCTTGAAAGTCTCTCCCTCCTACCCTCTCCCTCTCAAGCTCCTCTACCCTTAACCCCTAAACCCACCACCCTTTGTCTCTCTCCCTCCGCCTTCTCTCTCTCAAGTCTCTCCTCCTGCCCCTCCTCCTCTCCCTCTACCTAAACCCACATGGGGCCTACCTTTATCTCTCTCCCACTCCCCTCTCTCTCTCTCAAGTCTCTCCCTCTTACCCACTCTCCATCTCGAGCTCCTCTACCCCTAACCCCTAAACCCTACCCTTTATCACTCTCCCACTCCCACCTTCTCTTTCTAAAGACTCTCCCTCCTACACCCTCTCCCTCTCTCCCCTCTACCCTTAACCCTTAAACCCTAAACCCTTATACCCCCTACCCTTTATCTCTCTCCCACTCCCCACTCTCTCTCTCTCAAGTATCTCCCTCCTACCCCCACTTTCCCTTTCTCTCCCACTCCCTCCATATCTCTCTCTCAAGTCATAATTTAAAACAAATATCATTTATATTTATATTAATATTAAAAATTAATTTTTAATAGATGTGGTTTAGCTAAACATGTTTAGAATGTTTGACCGAACCCCTTTCAAATCTATTTGTTTATTATATGTTAAATGGGTTCGGTCAAACCCCCATTCGACCAAACATTATTTTTTTGTTCGACCGAACCCACTTATTTGTAGCCACATCCTCTTAGGGACCAAAATTGCTCAGAATTTTGCACTTTGAAGCTCGATTTGAGAATGAAAATGGAGGAGATCTCAAAAACCCAACTGGTATCAGGTTGCCTTCAAAACGAGCTATCCAACGAATATAGTTTGAATATGTTTTGATTATATTATCTATTTGTTTTTTAAGTTTTATTAAATATAGGTTTTTCACCGAAAACAAAACTCTCTGTTCTATACACATGGAAAAATAGAAGATTATCAAAAAAAAAAAATGAGTGCACAGATATTAGTTCCTTGATCCAACAAAAAAAAATGAATTCGATACATCAGATAAAAGTTGTGTTATCGGATCACGTTATATGCGAATTATACTTTATTTGACTTTGAAACTTGATTAAAGAAAAAATATTCAATAAAAAACTATCTAACCAAGTGGAAGCACTAGATATGGAGTTACAAATCTAAAAAAAATTAGAATTTTATCTTTCAAGGAAAAAAAAAAGTTATGCATTATACGTGTGTGTCACTTTTTAAAATGTTGTTTTTTGAAAAAAACCAATTTTCGTGGGAGATGAAAAAAGAAGTGCAATCTGATTCCAAAAATTTTAAAATATATATTTTTAGAATCTGCAGACAAAATGTGACAAGACTCTAATTTGTATCATTTTCAAATTCCTCATGGTTTAGCTAATATAGGTGCTCGAATGTGAAGATTTAGTTAAAAAAAAAGTCAGTGTCTAGTTTGGCCAAAAATTGTAAACCACTATTGTGGGATCACCCATATATATACACATATATATTAATATTAAAATATACCCAATATAGCCTAAGGCAAAGAACAATAATCAATAATACCTAATGTAACCAAACATAGAATCAACATCAATAATTATTTTATATTGTTCGAACCATAACTAGAAAAAGAAAGCCATAAATCAAACAACATTGGTTTCAATGACCTAGATGGAGAAAGCCACAATATAGCCTGAGCTATACAATAACAATCGACAAAAACTGTATAACCTCAACAATTTTATTATGTTGCAAACATACCCACAAAACACAAGCATTAAAGAGAAACCCATCAAAAATTGACCCATATAACACACCCATAAATGAAAAAATATTTGTTTTAACAAATAACATTGTCTTCTATGAAGAGTACCTTATCAAAAATTGAAACAATAGAGCCTTTTGAACATAACCTTATTGAAAATGAGACAATATAGGTTGAGCTAGATAGTAACAATCGACAAAAACTCCATAAGGTCAACAAATTTTCCCCATTGCCAACATATCCACTATATATATATATATGTATGTATATATATGTATATATATGTATATGTATATATATGTATATATGTATATATACACACACACACACACATATATATATACATATATATTGATATTAAAATATACTCACTATAGCCTAAGGCAGAGAACAATAATCAATAATACCTAATGTAACCAAACATAGAATCAACAACATTAATTTATTTATTTTGTTCCAAACATAACCAAAAAATGAAAGCCATAAATCAAACAACATTGGTTTCAACAATGACCTAGATGGAGAAAGCCACAATATAGCCCAAGCTATACAATAACAATCGACAAAAACTCCATAACCTAAACAATTTTATTCTTACACACGTATATTGATATTAAAATATACCCAATATATAGCCTAAGGAAAAGAACAATAATCAATAATAACTAATGTAACCAAACATAGAATCAACAAAATTAATTATTTTATTTTGTTCCAACCATAACCAGAAAATGAAAGCCATAAATCAAACAACATTGGTTTCAACAGCAACCCAGATGGAGAAAGCCACAATATAGCTTGAGCTATACAATAACAATCGACAAAAACTCCATAACCTCAACAATTTTATTCTTACACATATATATTGATATTAAAATATACCCAATATAGCCTAAGGCAGAGAACAATAATTAATAATAACTAATGTAACCAAACATAGAATCAACAACATCAATTATTTTATTTTGTTCCAAGCATAACCAAAAAATGAAAGCCATAAATCAAACAACATTGGTTTCAACGGCAGCCCAGATGGAGAAAGCCACAATATAACTTGAGCTATACAATAACAATCGACAAAAACTCCATAACCTCAACAATTTTATTCCATTGCAAACATACCCACAAAATGCAAACATTAAACAAAAACCCTTCGAAAATTGACAATAACAAACCCATACATAAAACACTCATTTCTCAACACAACCTCCTCAAAAATTGAAACAATACAACCTTTTCATCAACACCTTCTCCAAAATGAAATAATATAGCTTAAGAAAAAAAACTATAATCAACAATGCCCAATGGAAGCTAACATAAAGCATATAGGATTGACTATTTTATTCCATTACAACCATAACCACAAACCGGGAGCCATAAATTAGATAATATTGGTTTGAAGACTGGCCCAAATATAGAAACCTACAAAACACAAAAAATGACAGCTAAAAACCCATGCAAAACCATAGACACAAAAGGAGAACCTTAAACCAAACAATACAATCTTTTCTCAATAGCCCCTTATCAAAATTAGAAGCAATCAACAATACCTTATCGCAGATAAAACAATATTACCTGCCAAAAACAGTGAGCCACAAATGAAACAATATGGAAGACAACTTTTTCAATATGCACCTCTTCCCACTTGCTTCAAACAAACCTCTTTCCACTAGCTTTGTCCAACCCACCTTGTTTCTCCAAGCCTACAAACATACGTAGATAATGGAAACCATAAGCAAAAACCCACAAAAAATCATAGTATCAAATCCATGCAAAACCATACACACAAAACGTGAACCATAAATCAGACAAGATATTTGAAACAATCAATAATACCTTATGGAAAATCAAGCAATATAGCTTGGCACAAACCGTGAACCATAAATCAAACAATTTCACCAAGGGTTTCTTCGACATGCACCTCTTCCCACTTGCTTCAAACACACCTCTTCTCGCTAACTTTCCTACACAAAAATGAGAAAAATATTATCATAGGTGACACTTTTATTTTGCATTTCCAACCATCTGCCCATGCAAAATATAAAAAATAACCTCCAACCACCTTCACAGAAGTTGTACAAAGCTTAATCTAGCTTGCACCCTCGCAGAAGCTTACCCTTGTCACTCATGGTTCTCATATCAGGTATAGCAACAAAATGACACCAAACAATGCATTTTTGAAAAATTTTCAGAAATTTGTTTTGTTCCCCGAGGCCTTAAATGATAGTTGTTATTACAACCATCACCTATACATGCAAAGCATACAACAATTAATGTTGATGCGAACCAACATTTAATTTTTGCAGCATTCTCTATCCACGCGGCACAAAAAACGCCACCCTATTCCCAAAGCAACCAACAACCGCCTCCACCACCTTTTTCACGGCCATCGGAAGGCTAGCGAAAATTCCAACCAAATTTATAACCCATCCACCACTTTTTCCCGACTGCCAAAAGTTTTAAAAACGGGGAGGCTGACGAAAATTCTGACCAAAGTTCACACAAATAGCCCATTAGCTAATTATAGAAGTTGAAAGATATTATAATGCCTGCCCTATTATCTTATACTTTCTTTGTTAATTTCTAATATTCTTCAAGAGTTTATACCTATCAACCCCAATTATAGTTATGAACTTAGTTGGCCAAAAGATCATGTAAAGCTCAATGCCTCATGAAATGTGTAGTCCGCTAGGTTTATAGTTGAAACTCTCGAGTCAAATATGATGATGGCAGATCTCTATGCAATGCATGCCATTATCATTCCTAGGTCCAATTTACCTTGCTAGTTTTTCCTTTGTTGGTATAAACTTTGGAAGGATGTCACAAGCCATAAATAGTGAACTAGGTAAAAATATATCAAGCCTAGTAAAGTTTAGAGGACAGCTAACACCATTGTTATAGTCAACACTTTTTGGAAAGTGAATATGATAGTGAATAATCATAGTAGAACATATATCCCCTAAAGAAAGGTCAGAGATGCAACTATAATGAGACATCATAGGATCTTTGGTGCCCAATTAGTAACTAGAATGAAAATGAGAATATATAAGGAAAGCAAACAAATAAAATAAAATATTTTTGGTTCATGTAAGATTGCTCTTACACACAAGAATGGTCTTCCATCATTATGAATTTTTAAGCACAATACCATCTTCATCTTTGAGAAAATTAGTGACGAGTAATCAAAGAATAAATAAATATCTTAAATTACAAAAGAAAATTATTATAATTGTAAAACCACATTCATTTATTAAGTATAATATAAAAAATGATAAATAAACCTATGTCCAATTCTATAGTAATCAAGTATTTACACAATTAACCCCAATTTTACATTTAAAAAAAAAATAGTCTAATCTTTGTTAAGATCATTTGAAAGTTATATTATCCTAGAGAATACATCACCTCCAATATTAGAATAATCTAATTACATAGAATATTGGATTTCTTAATTACGAAAACAGCATAATTGAATGTCTTTTCTAGTTTCCATGTATTTGCAATCTCTTTGAATAAGACATATATTGATAATAGCGCAAACGAATAAAAAAAATGATAGAATACAATATGAATAAACAACACGGAAGGTGTGATAGGAAGATTCCATTCAAATATGGAGGACCCCACACAAATTTCGCGAATCAGTTGTCATTTTCAAACTTCAATTATTTGAGTAACAAACATCATTTTATGAAAATCCAACACAATTATCTTTATGTTATTTTTACTTTTGACTGAAGATGAGATATACACAAATGTTTCTTTACTCTGTAATCTACTACTATTCTATTTCTTTTATTTTTATAAGTTTAAAAAATTATTAATTAGAAAAAAAAAATCATGAAGTTTGAAAATTGTCATTGAGTAATTTAATTTGTTTGTTTATCATTCATGTGTCAAGTTTGCAATCATCTTATTATCATTTTCATTCTATTCATGATATGATATCATGTTATGTGATGCTTTATTTAGATTTAATGTATATGTTTTAAGTCTATTTTGTGAATACATATTTTGTGAGTACTATTTCATAAAAACTCTCTTTAGAATATGAATGAATCACTTAGTACTAATTTCATACAATGGATATTTATAGGGGTGAAGCATCCAAACATCCTTGAAGATCATTCGTACAAAAACTGCTATAATTCAAGTGAACTTAATCAACTCTACTTAAATATCAAATTTTTGAATGGTTAAATAATCAATAGCAATTGTACACCTCATTGTCACTTAAAAAGTATAAATACTTGTCCTATTTTTATTGGCCAAGATTTAATTTTGACTATTAAATGGATGAATGGTGTTTTCTCCAAGATCAAACCCACTTATCTTGCCACTTCATGTTTAAAATCTTCCACAAATATTATAAATACTATGAATGGGAAGCAATTGGAAATCAATCAAAAGAGGTCAATCCATAATACAGTTAGATGAAATCTTAAAACAAGACTCAATTGATCAAATTGAACCCATTACCAATGAAGTGACAAACTAAAATTGAATTGAATGAAATAAAAAGGAAACAAGAGCATTAACAAAATCAAACCCTACACCTCCCTCAAAGGTGCAACTCCTTACTTGATTGTTCAATTTGAGATTATGCTTTGAGATATGTTGGATTTCTCGTGCTTAGCATAAACCCAATTGTGCA
Source organism: Sequoia sempervirens (assembly GCA_007258455.2). NCBI lineage: Eukaryota > Viridiplantae > Streptophyta > Pinopsida > Cupressales > Cupressaceae > Sequoia > Sequoia sempervirens. Next base: position 527,796,059 of record VDFB02000015.1, on the reverse strand, counting down.
TAAGCCTAAAAGATTGATCATTTTTCTTGAATTGCCTTTGTGGAGGTCAATTTGCAAATGAGAGAGGTGCTTAGAATGAGAGATGAAGGATTTTTTTATATATTTGAATATTTTTAATTAATGTTTAAGATTGGATAATTAGATGAATGGTGGAGAGTGAATTAAGGAGTGAGGATACATGCATGAAGAAGAAATGTTTAGTTAACCAAGCACATTGTAGTTTATAGGGGGTCATGCTACTTGATTCCTACAGTCTAAAAAAAAATAGTTTGATTAAAAAATTAAAAATTATTTAATTAAAATTGATGTCATACAGATAATCAATGAATTATAATGAAAATTATGAAATAAGTGAATTCATGATATGTTAAACATTTTTCAAGTGTCTATATTTTGCCCCTCTTTAAGACAATGTACCTATTGCATTATTTCAAAGATATGCTATTGATTTGGAAAAAAATTAAAGGAAAAATTATGATGCTTCATTGTGCCCTAGTAGATGAAGGAATGATAGGGGATGGTAGGATGCCCCCTCAAGAGGTTAGCCAGGTTGGGCTCACAACAATTAGACGGGGAGGTTTGATGAAGAAGATGAGAAAAAATGGGTCAAGGGTGGCAAGAAAACTAATAAAAATGGGTTAGGGAATGATAGAAATAGGATGCAAGGGATGGGAGGGGTGAATTCTATGGTTTGGAGGTCTATATATTGGCCCTTGGGCATCATTTTCCCCTCATTTGCACTCTCGTAGCTGATAGATTTTAGAACTCTAAGAGAGATTATTGAGCATAGCTTTTATAGAGATGACTATTGTTCCATGTGCTACACACTATGCAAATTGAGTCCATCAATTCTAGAGGCTAGCCAAAGTAGATCCCTCGATATATATCTAATCCTTTTTTAGTTATGCATTAATTTAGGTATAATAAATGTTAGGTCTAAGGAGTCAATCAAACATGTAGATATAAGATCAATGCTTTTGAAACCCATTACAACACATTTGTTGGTGTCCTGATGTGTTTGACAAGTTGCAATGCATTTGAAAAATGGCTTGCATATGACTATGACTAAGTGGAACATTTTAAAAATGGCTCGCATCTGATTTGATAAAGTGATGATTTTAAAAAAAACTCACAACTAACTGGGATTGATGCAAGAGCATCTAGTGGTGTAAGGGCAATCTTGCATCACCCAAAAATAGTTAAATTTTAAGTTTATCATTTTTCAGATGTTTTTACATTTTTGGATACCCTTTTCATTATAATGAAATTCCCAATTTACGGTTTTTATTTTCTATTCCTGGGTTGAAAGATATTACAGTTTTAGTTTCCCAGATTTGCACCTAAAAATCTTCTGAGTTGGATTTGAGGCACTTAGAGCTTCCGGAATGGCCCCGAAACTTTCCGAAATTGGCGTAGCGGATTTTGAGCGCATTCTTGACTTTGAGACCTTTCCAATGATTTTGAGTGTGTTCTTGACTTCAAGACCTTTCCAACGGTTCGCGAATCGGAGCCCCGGATCAAAAGTTATGGCCCCGAGAAGTTGGCGCACTTTCTAGAAGATACAATTGCAAATATTCTTTTGAAATTTGAACTTCAAGTTGTAATTTTCAGCACCAAACCACCTAAACTCAAATTTTAATGTTGTTTTGGCTCCAAACTAAAGATGATCTCTATTTATGAGTGGGTTTCTAGTATTTTTAGGTAACTTTTTGGGGGAACAAGCTCGCATATTGCGAAAGGGTTATTCTATAGCTTTCTATAGCTTGCATGTGTCGTAGAACTTGGGGATGTGAGATCCTCTGCATGTAAGAAGCTCCATTTTCTGAATAATAAAATTATTCTCTTGTTTGTGGGTTATTTTCTGTGTCTCGGGCTGCACCCTCATCAAGTGGTATCAGAGCGGGTTTTCTTGAGCATGTGGACAGATCGCCGATTGTGAGGCAGTTCGCACCAGGACTGTGGTTGTGGGTCGAGGTCAAGAAAGATTCCTCCAAGAGTGATGCCTGGTAGGCGTGGTGGTGTCAGAGGTGGTCGAGGCGGTAGAGATGCTAGTGGAAGAGATGCACTGGCAACCCTCCAGAGACAGATTGATGCGTTACAAGAGCAGTTGAGAAGAGGGTTAAACCTAAGGGAGGAAAGTGAGGATGAAGGAGAGGAAGAAGGTTCAAATGTAGAAGAGGAAGAAGAAGCAATTGATCAAGACCAAATGCGGCTAATAAAGTCCATTTCAAAGATCGGGAAAAGACCCAGAGCAGAAGTCCCTAGTTATTCTAGAAGTCTGAACCCGGAAGAGTTGGTCGACTGGATCAACGAGCTAGAAGAATATTTTGAGTATGAGGAAATAGAGGACCTAGATCGGATTAAGTTTGCAAAAATGAAGCTGAAAGGCCATGCCAGTATTTGGTGGAAAGAGGTCCAGTTGGAAAGAAATCGAAGAGGAAAAGTCAAGATCACCAGATGGAATCACATGGTAGAGAAACTAAAGAAGCAGTTCATACCAATGGACTACGAGTTAGATCTGTTGAAGAAATTGCAAGGGTTGAAGCAAGGAAGTAGATCTGTGAAAGAATATACTGAAGATTTTCACAAGATAATCATCAGAACGAGTCACACAGAGGCCAATAAGGAGAAGGTAGCCCGATATCTTAATGGGTTACGATCGAGCATTCAGGAGGAGTTAAGCCTAGTCAGAATGACCACCATTGAGGATGTGTATCAGTTTGCTCTGAAGGTGGAAGAGAAGCTGAACAAAAGATTTGATGGAAAGCAAAAAGGACGAGGAGGTCAAAGTGGAAGGGGCAATGGAAGACCTTCAGAAGCTGAAATGATGATGAAAAGAAAAGTGAAGATGTGGGTACCAGCCAAAGCCAAAGGAATGAAAACTTCTACCACCCTCATGATCAAAACAGTGGTGATTAAAGAGGTAGAGGACGAGGGAGATATGGACAAGGATCTGGAAGAGGTGGTTTCAGAGGAACTTGTTTCCAGTGTGGTGAAGGGCATCGAGCCTATGAATGTCCACAACACCAAGGAAGGGCAGACAAAAGGCCAGAAGATGTGGAAGGGTTGCACATGCAGATGAGGATGCCCAATCTAAACATTCAGATGATGCGGAAAGGGGATAATCCCTAGCGATTAGGAGAGCCCTAGTGACTAAGGAAAAGGAACTAGAATAGAGGAAGAATCTATTTCGTAAATGTGCAAGTGTGAAGGAAAAATGTTGTGATGTCATTATTGATGGTGGGAGCACCGATAATCTAGTGTCGAGGAGATGGTCACAAAGTTGAAGCTGAAGAGGGAAAGGCACCCGCATCCATATCGGATTTCTAGTTGTAGAAAGACCACAAAGTTTTGGTCAATGAGCAGTGCCTAGTAAAGTTCAAGATCGGGAGCTACCATGATGAGGTACTCTGTGATATCATCCCCATGGATGCATGTCACATGTTGTTGGGGAGGCCATGGCAGTTCGATAGGGGAGCTATACATGATGGCCATGCAAAACACTTATTCCTTGACAAAGGATGGGGTTCATCACAAGTTGAAACCCCTAAAGGAGACCAAAGAAAAGGTATGAGTGCTAGAATTTGTTATGTAGATGGAAGAAATTTTTTAGAAGGTATGAAGCATGAGCATGTGTGTTATGCATTGATTCCTAGAGTGAGTAATGAGGATAGTGAGAAGGTTCCAGAAGAAGTTTATGGGATGTTGGATGAGTTTCAGCACATTGTTTCTGATAATGTACCTGAGGGTTTACCGCCAATAAGAAAGATCAGTCATCAGATTGACTTGATTCCTGGAGCCAATTTGCCAAATAAGGCAGCTCATAGAATGACTCCAACAGAAAATGAGGAGTTGAACAGACAAGTTTAAGAGTTGTTGAGAAAGGGTTTGATACGGGAGAGTTTGATTCCATGTGCAGTACCTGCAGTACTAGCACCAAAGAAGGATGGGGAGTGGAAGATGTGTATAGATTCTCGAGCCATAAACAAGATAATAATCAAGTACAAATTTCCCCTGCCAAGGATGGATGACCTAATGGACTATTTGAGTGGAGCTCAGTACTTCACAAAGATTGGTTTGAAGAGTGGATATCACCAGATCTAGATTCGAGAGGGAGACGAATGGAAGACTGCCTTCAAAACCAAAGAGGGCCTGTACGAGTGGTTAGTCATGCCTTTTGGGCTAACCAATGCACCGAGCACATTCATGCGGCTTATGAACAAGGTACTAAAAGAATTTCTGGGAAGTTTTGTTATTGTGTATTTAGATGATATTTTTATTTTTAGTAAGATGTTGGATGAGCATTTGATGCATATTCGGAGAGCCTTTAAGAAGTTAAGAGAAGAGAAACTGTTGATTAATCTAAAGAAGTGCAGTTTTGTGAAGAGGGAGTTGGTGGACTTGGGGTTTGTTGTCTCAGCAGAAGGTCTTAAGATGGACCCAGAGAAGGTGAAGGCTATTCTGGAATGGCCTACCCCAAGAACTGCTACTGAGGTGAGATCTTTCCATGGTTTGGCTAGTTTTTATAGAAAGTTCATTAGAAACTTTAGTAGTATTTGTGGACCCTTGAATGAAACAATGAGAGGGGATAGAAAAGAATTCAATTAGAGCAATGGAGCAGAAAAAAAAATTGATCTGTTGAAGCAGAAGGTGATAGAGCAACCTGTTCTAGCCCTCCCATATTTCAACAAGGTGTTTTAGGTGGATTGTGATGCCAGTGGTTGTGCCATTGGAGCAGTATTGAGCCAAGAATGTAAGCCCATTGCCTATTTCAGTGAAAAATTAAATGATGCCAAGAGAAAGTATTCCGTATATGATCATGAGTTTTATGAAATAGTTTAAGCATTAAAGAAATGGAGACATTATTTGTTTCCAAAGGAATTTGTTCTATATACTAATCATCAGGCCTTGCAGTACCTAAATAGTCAGGGAAAATTAAATCAGAGGCATATGAAATGGGTAGAGTTTTTACAGAGTTATACCTTTGTTTTGAAACATAGGAGTGGGAAGTCAAATAGGGTTGCAGATGCCTTAAGTATGAGTAATACATTGATGACAAAGATACAGATTGAAGTGGTTGTGTTCAATGAACTCAAAACACTGTATGCAGAAGATCCTAATTTTGCAGAGGCTTGGAAAACTTGCAAGGAACCTGTTATAGTGGACATGACAAGGTGGTTGGATTTCATAATCCAGGATGGCATGTTATTTAAGGGAAGTCAATTGTGTATCCCGAGGAGTTCCATGAGGGAGAACTTGATAAAGGAGAAACATAGTGGAGGAATGGCAGGACATTTTGGTCGGGATAAGACCATTGCCATTATCAGTGAACATTATTATTGGCCTCAGTTGTCACAAGATGTGAAGAAGTTTGTACAAAGTTGCAGGGTATGTCAGATGGCTAAAGGAGTGAGCCAGAATAAAGGCTTATATCAGCCCTTACCTATACCAGAGAGGCCATGGGAGGATATAAGTATGGACTTTATTCTTGGTTTGCCAAGGACACAACAAGAGAATGATTCAGTCTTTGTGGTGGTTGATAGGTTTTCGAAGATGGCACATTTCATTCCATGTCAAAAGACCCATGATGCAGTTCACATTGCTGACTTGTTCTTCAAAGAGGTGGTGAGGCTACATGCTCTGCCAAAGAGTATTGTTTCAGATCGTGACACCAAATTTATGGGGTACTTTTGGAGGACCTTGTGGAAGAAGCTGAAGACAAAGCTGAAGTTCAGTTTTGCACACCATCCACAAATAGATGGGCAAACAGAGGTTGTTAACAGGAGTCTGAGTAACCTACTGAGATGTTTGGTAGGAGATAAACCCAAGGGATGGGACTTGATCTTACCCCAGGCAGAATTCTCTTACAACAATTCTATCAACAGAAGCACTGGTAGATCACCATTCCAGATTATGTATGGAGGTAGCCCTAGAACAACTCCAGAATTAAGAAAGATGGACCAAGAGAAGAAAATAAGTGTTGAAGCTGAAGATTTTGCAGAACACATCAAGGATATACATGCGAAGGTAAGAGAACATATTAACAAGATGAATATGCAGTATAAGGCTAAGGAAGATCAGAAGCGGAGGCATAAGGAGTTTCAGATTGGTGATGAAGTGATGGTCCACTTGAAGAAAGAAAGGTTTCCAGTGGGAACATATAACAAATTGAAGATGAAGAAGTTCGGTCCCTGTAAAATTTTAAAGAAGCATGATTCAGGGAATGCATATGAGGTAGAGAGCTGCAGATGGATTCAACATTTCCCCTGTGTTCAACATTTCAGATTTGAGAGTATCATGAAGGGCACAGAGGAAGTACCAACAATGGAATAGTGTGGGATTCCAATATCTACTTCAGAAAGGATGAGATTGAGGAAATCTTGGATAGTCGTGTGGGAAGGAGTACCAGAAATAGGCAGTATGAAGAATATTTGGTGAAATGGAGAGGAAGGCCTGTGGAAGATTCATCCTGGCCATCTAAAGCTGTTGACTAGTTGGGTTTTCCTCAACCATCTGAGATGTGACAAGGTCACTTCTCAAATTACCCTGGGTGTCTGATGTAGGAGCATCCAGTGGTGTAAGGGCAATCTTGCATCACCCAAAAATAGTTAAATTTCAAGTTTATCATTTTTTAGATGTTTTTACATTTTTGGATACCCTTTTCATTATAATGAAATTCCCAATTTACGGTTTTTATTTTCTATTCCGGGTTGAAAGATATTGCAGTTTTAGTTTCCCAGATTTGCACCTAAAAATCTTTCGAGTTGGATTTGAGGCACTTAGAGCTTCAAATGGCCCCAAAACTTTCCAAAATTGGCGTAGCTTATTTTGAGTGCGTTCTTGACTTCGAGACCTTTCCAACGATTTTGAGCGCATTCTTGACTTCGAGACCTTTCCAACGGTTTAAACGGTTCGCGAATCAGAGCCCCAAATCAAAAGTTATGGCCCCGGGAAGTTGGCGCACTTTCTAGAAGATACAATTGCAAATGTTCTTTTGAAATTTGAACTTCAAGTTGTAATTTTTGGCGCCAAACCGCCTAAACTCAAATTTTAATGTTGTTTTGGCTCCAAACTAAAGTTGAGCTCTATTTATGGGCGGGTTTCTAGTATTTTTAGGTAACTTTTTGGGGGAACAAGCTCGCATATTGCGAAAAGGTTATTCTGTAGCTTTCTGTAGCTTGCATGTGTTGTAGAACTTATGGATGTGAGATCCTCTGCATTTAAGAAGCTCCATTTTCTAAATAATAAAATTATTCTCTTGTTTGTGGGTTATTTTCTGTGTCTCGGGCTGCGTCCTCATCAGGGATAGAGTGATAACTTTTTCAAAAAATGTTGCAATTGATTTAGAGGTCTATAAAATTAGGTTTTTATCAAATTTTCAACAAAATTTTGATCTTGTCCAAACATTATGCTTGCAAGTTGTTCTATATCCCATCTTGTTGTGAGAGCGTCGACCCAAGGTACTAGATAGGATAGCTCATCTAAACAAGATGGATGTTGAGTTCCTAGGAGTTGTTGGTTTATCCTATGTTGCATTTATGCCATAGATTTAAGTGCATCAAGCATTCATGATTCTAATTTTTGAGAGATGGAAAAGTGAGACCTTGTCCTTCAGATTCTTGACTAGTGAAGCCACCATCACACTTAAGGATGTGTGGAGGATATTAAGGATTCTAGTTGAGGGTGCTAAAGTTATCTATGCTACAGATTCTAGTGCAATGGCCTAGAGTGAGTTTTATATGATTATGTGTTGTATATTGAGGATGGATAGATAGATTTGAGATAATATATTGTAGTATGTGATGACATCATCTTGGTGATCATAGGGATTATATCTAGTGTGATCACTCTTGATCTATGATCTAGCAATTTTTTATTGGATGAGGTCACGTGCTTGAGAGGATGATGTCTAATGTCATGCTATATGTGTGGGGACCTTATGTATTGTCACACCTCTATCACAATACATGCAATAGGTGGTGTATAGGTCAACAAGGAGTTTATCACTAGTCCAGTTATCCTTGACTAGTGGGAGAAATTGTGTGAGAAGTGAAAGAGCTATATGTCTACATATATGATACCATATTGACACAGAGGAGGCTAGGAGATCTGGACTATTGGAGAGGATCCTCGATGAGGTAGAAGAGTTCATCTAGAGGTCATGGTTATATTGTGATAATTGGGTAGATGATCATGATGTCCACCTCCCCCTATGCAGGTAGACTAGGTGGCTTATTGGCCGCAATCCACATATTCTAGAGAGGCACCTACATGAAAAGGTTAAGAGGTAGTTCATAGAGGTATAGGATATTCCTACAATAGATTATCATGTCATATTTTCTCACACTCTGCAAGAGATTAGTGAGTGGGGGGCATGATGATCCCTTTGGTTGTTGTGAAAAATTTCATTCACCTAATGCCAACACAATGGGCATAGGATTTTGGAGGAGATGATGCATGGTGGGTCATACAAAAGCCTCTTATATCCACCCATCCAAATTGTAGGGTGGTGGAGAGATAGAGGAGGAGAGAGGTAGAGCTAGGTAGGGCTCACCAATAATGAAAGAGATCAAAGGAAGCTATGGAAGGAGGTGAGGGTGGCACTGATTAGGGACACTAGTTGGTAGTAGTGTCAAATATGTAATCCAAATAAAATGAGTAGATAGATGAGTAGAAGGGAGAGGATAGAATGATAAGGGGTGATGTAGATGATATAAGGATTGTAGTGGCACTCTTAGAGTAGGATCAGGCTCGATGAGAGGGATGGTTATAGATATGAGAGACACACTAATTGTATAGGTATCCTAGAGGATAACAAAGAGGGATATAGAGATAGCTCACCTTTATGGTAAGATATTTTCTCTAATTAAAAAATTGCCATCAAGTAGATTTTTTCTTTCTATTTCTACTACTTATGATTTAGAGGTTGAGAAAATGGATGTGAAAAATGATTTTCTTCATGGTGACTTGGAGGAGGATAAATTTATACATGACACATCCAAAACACTATGTGGTGAAAGGTAAAAGTAATTTTGTTTGGAAATTGAAGAAATCTTTTTATTTCCTAAAATAGAGTAATAGGTCATGGTACACAAAATTTGATACATATGTGTTGAGTTTGGGATTTGAGCATTCTAAATCAAATCATTGTGTTTATTATAAAATTAATGGTGATTGTTTCTTTTTTATTGCATTATATGTTGATGATATGTTATTTATTAGTAAAGGGAAAGGTATGATTTCATAACTAAAGTCTCAACTTAAAGATAAATTTGAAATGAAAGATCTCAGTGTAGCTAGACACATTCTCATGATGGAAATTAGAAGAAATAGAGTGAAAAAAAGCAATGGCTTGGACAAATGAAGTATGTCAATTCAATTTTATAAAGGTTTAACATGAATGATTGTAGACCATTGTGTGTTTCATTTTCAGCTGGAACAAAGTTGTCTATTTCAAATTACCCAACATCCCCATCAGAGATGAAAGACATGAGAAGAGTACCTTACTACAATGCAATTAGAGGTTTGATATATGCTATGGTTTGTACTAGACTAGACATTAGCCAAGAAATCATAGTTCTTTCTAGATATATGTCTAATACTGGTTGAGTTCATTGGAATGGAGTTAAAAGAATGTTCGAATATTTGTGGGGTACATTAAAGTATTGCTTTTGTTATCATCGTAATTTGATAGGAGACAAACTTTAACTTGATATTCATTATTATGTGGATTCACACTAGGCAATAGATGTTGATAGGGAATATCCAGTGTTTACTTTATTTGGTGGTGCAATTAGTTAGATGAGTAAGAAATAAGTTATGGTTGCTTTTTCCACTACTAAAGATGAGTATATGTCAACTAATCATGCTTGTAAAGAAGTCATTTGGCTTAAGAAACTATGTTTAGATATTGAAATAAAGTGTAGGTGTAGTGACAGTTTATTGTGATAGTTAGAGTGCAATTTTCCTAGCTAAGAATGCAACATTTTATGCCAAGACCAAGCACATTGATGCATAGTATCATTTTTTTAGAGGTATGGTCAAAGATAACAGGTTGAAGTTGGTTAAGGTAGATAATTTGATAAATTTTGTTGATTCTTTAACTAAGCCTATGAGCACAAATAATTTTAGATGTTTTTAAGGTTTTATAGGCCTTTCAACCCCTAGTAATTAAAAGACGATGTTTATACTCCCTCCTATTGCTCTTGCAAGGTGTTCAACAAGTGGTATATTTGTTTGGAAAATATGTCTCAAACTTTCAAGTACAAAAGGTTTATTATTGATAGGTGAGGATGTGGGGGGGTGGGGGGTGTTGTATGGGTACCTCCTATGGGTTCTGGGGGTTGCGCACCCAAGTGGGGGTTTAGGGGTAGTGCCTTTGAAAGCCACATTTTATTTATATTTTATTATTGTAAAAGTAGATCATTCATCATTAGGTTTTAGATCTGATGATAGATTTTTGTTGGTTTGTCTTTACTAGAAGGAAAACCTATTTTATGAGGGTGTTATATTATGGCTATGCATTATGATATATCTTGAGAGTCTAATAGTGGTCAAGTTGTCTCTCGATCTCTAGTTGGTGATACTCTTTTGAGAAGCTTATTCTACAATTATATTTTAATCTTCATGATGTTTGAATAATATATTGGGTGACTATTGGAGTGTGGTTTTCTTCTCTTGAAAGGGTTTTACTCACATAAATCACTATGTTGTGGTATACATGATATTTGTGTTTTTTTTATATATGTAATTGTTTTAAAGATTTTGATTTTTTTTGCAATATCCTCCACTCAAGATTAGTGTAGGAAGTTGTTCTTCTACCTTAACTTCCTTACAAAAAAAAATCAAATAATAAAAATAGAGTATATACCCATAGAAAACACCAAACTTACCCAAGTAAACCATTTCCTAAATATTAAAAATAAACATGATGACACTAATATATTTCAAAATAATAGGATTCTTATAAATAAATTATTTTACTTGTTCCCAAAAAGTTTTATCTCTTTATTTAATTTTAAAAACAATATTCATCTTTAGATAAGTTATCCTTAATATAACCTACACTCTTAGACAACCTCTTCTCAATGCACTCTATGTATTACTACCCTTATTTCAATCAATCCAAAACAGTATTGAAGTGATTTACAAAACCATGTAACCATACATTCATTTCCATGTTTTCTCAAGGTCCTTTAACAACCCTATTTTGTAGGAATTTTGGTATAACACTCCAACAACAATTCCTTATCACCAAAATCAATCTTTAACTACTATCCACACTCAATATATATATGAAAAATAAAAATATTAAAAATATATGTTGGCTTCTCTAATCTATGTAGTGATGTGACATCTCCCAAGGTGGGAACTTTAGTATGAATCTACCATTCTCAAGAGTCATTTTAACTTTTAACTCAATCCTTGAGTGTCTCTTCACATCACCCAAAGGTATCTCCACTTTTGAAGCATTCCTCATGTGCCATCTCTTTTCCCTATTAAGTCCAAAAATATAATGTGATCTTTCACCTTCTAGATATGTCTCCCCTCTTTTTCTCCCTATGCAACCCTAATAAACACTTGTAATTCAAATATTATGTACAACATTTTCTAGGAGAAAATTTATTATCTTAACTATGGTATCTCACACTAGGTGGAAAACAACTTACAACAACATTAAATATTTTATACAAGGTGTACACACCTTTCCAAATGCAAAAAAGTCTATTATTGGTTGAATTTTATCTCAATTACGAAATAATTTGAATCCTTAATTGTCTAACATATAAAATATGGCCATAATGATGAGTTGAATATTAAATAATCCAAATATCAGTCCATACCCTTCCTGAGGCTATCCATAAGTGAACATTCAAGATTAACTAAATCCCATAAGATTGACATGTAAAGGAACCTAGAGGGGCATACAAAGCTTTAAATATTTATAAATCATATCTTGTATGTTATAAATTTTATCTCCTATATTCATGTGATTTTAAGAATTAAAAAGTCAAATAAATTTCATAAGATATTATTCTATATATTCATACACCTATATATATATATAAAACTAAAGTGAACATTAATAAATATATCTCTAAATAAAATTTTCAAATCTTTGAAGATAATTCTTGTTTGTATGTAAATGATGGGGTGATCCCACAATACTGTTTTACAATTTTTGGTCAAATTGGATACTAAAATAATTTTTTCTAACTAAATCTTCACTTTCGGGGACCTATAATGGCTAAACTATGAGGAATTTGAAGATGATGCAAACTAGAATTTCATGACATTTTGTCTATAGATTTTAAATTTATTTTTTTCAAAAATTTTGGAATCAGATTGCACTTCTTTTTCCATCTCCTTTGAAAACTAGGTTTTCTTATAAAACAACATTTTTAAGGAGTGACGCTCACCATATAACGTATAATTTTTTTTCCATGAAGGATAAAATTCTAATTCTTTCGAATTTAGATTTGTAACTTCGATATCTAGTGCTTCCACTTGGTTAGATAGTGTTTTATTGAATATTTTTTCCTTAATCAAGTTTTGAAGTCAAACCAATTACAATTCAGACATAGGCGGACCATATGTATAATGCGTAACTTTTTTTCTATGTATTGAAATTGAATTTTTTTTGGTTGGATCAGGACTTCAATATCTGGTGGACTCATTTTTCAAAATAAAATTTTGATAATCTTCTATTTTTCCACATGTGCAAAACAAAGAGCTTCATTTTTAGTGAAAAACCTATGTTTAATAAAACTAAAAGAACAAATAGATAATAAAACTAAAACATATTAAAATTATATTCATTGGATAGCTCGTTCTGAGGACTACCAGCATCTAGTTGGGTTCATGAAGTATCCTCCATTTTCATCCTCAACTCAAGCTTCAAAGCGTAAAAATTTGGACTTTTTTGGTGCCTCAGGGGGAGAAAGGGGGAAATGGGTGGTTCGAGCGTAGAAAAAACTTTAAGAAACCCCCCCTCAGAGAAGGTGTAAAATCTTGGTGAATCTTTTATACTCCTCGAAAAACATATTAATTTTACTGGTGAATTTTTTCATTTTTCATGAAAAAAAATAATCCCCATTAACGAATATTTTCTAATCACTAGAGGTTTGTGGAAAATTCTAGTGAAATGCAATTTTTTTAAAACCGCTAAAATATTTTCATTGGCAATTAAAATTCTATTTTCAAACCAATAAAATATTTCCATTGGTGAATTAAACCTATTTTCAAACTAGACAAAATAATTTTGTTGGCGATTAAATTTTTTTTCAAACTTAAAAATAAAATTCATTGGCGAATTAAACCTATTTTCAAATGATTAAGAAAAAACATTGGCGAATTAAACATAATATCTAACTAATAAAATTAATTCATTGACCACGCGACATTATGGACCACGACCGTTTGATGAATTTTTGATGGATGACTGTAGTTGCATTCTTGAAGTGTATCTCTCAAGCACTAGATTTGTGAATTGAAACCTCCAGAATAACACTAGAACTATTAGATGCAGACACATGGCGAGATCAAGGGTCATCATTGTGGTAATGAACCCAACGGGTTAGATTTTTGCAATGAGCGATAGAAGAACTTAAGTGGCAGAAATATGCATGTGCATAAAGTTTTTTTTAAAAGAGGGTCTGCCTAGGAAGAACGTAGCACCAAGGCTTAAAAAATAAAAACTTAAGAACATTTTTTTTATCTATGATACTTGTTTATTTTATTAATTATAAAGCAAAAGATATAGATTCTACAAAGTTTGCAGCATCCAAAAACTACCAAAAAAGTTGATTGGTGATACTTGTTTATTTTATTAATTATAAAGCAAAAGATACATACTCTACAAAGTTCGCAGCATCCAAAAACTACCAAAAAAGTTGATCGATGATACTTGTTTATTTTGTTAATTATAAAGAAAAAGATATAGATTCTACAAAGTTTGTAGCATCCAAAAACTACCAAAAAAGTTGATTAACCAGCTTAAAAACTAGAGTATCCGAACTTCCCTGAATAGCTACGCCTTTATACTACCCAAACGACCTATAACCAAGCCCCAGAATGATTACAATTTAACTACCAATCTAGGTTTAACCCTAAAATTTTGACATAGAAGCTAAAAACAATACAAAAAACTACACTTTACATTAAGCATTATTACTCAATGACTCATTCTTCTTCAAAGACTCGCCCATCTCCAGCGGTAGTATCTCCTTTAACAGTTTCAGCTTTGTCCGTGGACGTAGTCCCTTCTTTTCACGCATCTCCTCTCTAGTGACTTCTTTTAGATTTTCTATGGTTTCCTCTAATGCCATTAGCTGAGCATAGATTTTAAGTGCTTTCCACCCACACTCAGGTCCTTCCCACCACCGGTCTTTAGTGCGACCCTCTAGCCATTTGATAAAGAGGTGATTTAAACCTGCAAGCTCCGAGCCCCCACCATCCATTCCTTCTATTTTTACCAACCCTACTCCAAGCCGTGACCAACAAATAGATATCCATATTCGTTCTAAATATATGGGTCAATTTTTTGAATCCATCCCCCAACATTAATTGAACTGCTTGCACCACCTGCTCTTTCTTGTAGAGAAATAAACCTCGCAACCTCTACATAGATGCTTTACCCACAAAGGAGTCCAAATTCCTCTACGATGTCATGGTGAAACTGGCCTCCATTGCTTTTCTATTTCACTAGCTTCCAACCTACCACCCGCCACTTAAAGAATACAATGAACAATCCTTACACTCGAACTCAAAGAAGCATCAAGGGTGATGAGGTGAATGTCATTATAACACCTCATTTCACCAGCCTTCTCCATAAATGCACCGTACTTGTCAACTTTCCTATTTTAATTCACCAAATTTGAGGTTTTGGTACTTTTCCTAACCTTAGTTACAAGTCTTTCTTGGTCATATTTGTAGTTGGTGGGTCGAAAGTTTCTGTAGTACCCCTCCACTTTGCTTATGTTTTCTAGTAGCATGTTTTCACTTTGATAGACCTTGGAACCTTGTTTTGATGTACTGATCGCTGACATTAGAGCGATGGTGGATTTATTTTGTGATGTGATGATACATTGTACAGTGATAATTACTTCTGACATGCTTTATATTAGCATAGATGTTTACTTCTGATGTTATTGCTATATATGTTTATGGTAGATTAACTGTTATTTAATTTGTCAGTTTGATGTGATGTTTATTGTGTGGAGAACGGAGTTGCATCACTCACTTGCGAGTGCCCTATGATTTCTGTGATTTTCTCTGCACGGTGTGTTTGAATCATGAATTATATATATATATATATATATATATATATATATATATATATATATATATATATATATATATATATATATATATATATATATGAATATATATATATGTATGTATGTTATTTGTCTGATCGCAAGATTGCACATACATGACACCGACTCCACCTGGTTTCTTAGGTCTGAGCGTGTCAAGACTCAACGGAAATGTTGATTGGGAGGTAGTAACAAGGTTTTTCCTAGTCTAGTCTCAAACCTAGTCACAGTATGTCATTAGTTTAGGATTAGTATCTCTGGATATTTCGTCTGTGTCTATTTGGATTATTTATTTTGAATGGCTAATTTTGTTAATTTAATGATATATTAATGTTCTTTTAATTTAATGTTTATTTAAATTAATTTTAAATGTTGTAAATAAAAGCCTTATATTTTATTTATTTAAATAAATTAGTTTATTTGGTTAAGTAGTTTAATCATTCAGATTAAAATTATTTAATTAAATAAATTAAATTAATTGAATTAAAGTTATTTTATTTGTGAGATAGATTAAATTTAAATTATTGCTTTGTGGGAAATGGGATTTTAATTATGAAATAAATTGAAAAGGAAATTAGATTTTTTTTTAATTTTGAATTCTTTAATTCTTTAAAATGCATTGAATTCTTGATAATTGAGAGAAGAAATATTTGTCGAGAGGTTGTTAGAAGATATTTTCTTCTTGCCAAGTGTGTTAGTTAAATTAATTGTTTTTTTTCTTGTTGAGGATTCTCTCGGAGAAGATATGAGGGGATTTGGGGAAAACAAGAAATCACTTCACGGGAAATGAAAAGAACAGGGTTCTACTAAAAATATTGATTTCTGTAAATTTGTGATTTCCTTTGTGATTTGTTTAATATTTTTGGAAGAATTTTTTTGGTTTAGTATTTGCATTTTTTGGAAATTGGTGTTCTGGAAGAGCTTTGGAAGTTGCACGCAACAGGCAGAGCTTCTCTTCAACAAACGAATACTTCAAGCTACAGGTTTTTCTCTGTTTAATTATTTTGTTTATTTTCTTTTGAAAAGATTGTCTGTGTAAGAAATTAGATTTGTGCAAGTTTAATTAAATTTGTGAATTTAAATGATTGCCTATAGAAGAAATTTCTTATTAAAAGATTTTGTTCTTCTCGGTAAATCATTTTGTAGAAATTTGTTGTTCTTCTATGAGAGCTTTAGGAAAACAAGATTTTATAGTAAAAATAGAGAGCAACCCAGTAGATTTTTGTTAAGAAATTGAAAAGTTTCAGAAGAAAACTTTGTAGATAAATTGAGAAATTGGAAACCTCTGTAACAATCTCTGTTAAATGTTTCTTGTAGAAAATATTTTGAATAAATAGATTGTGAAGGAAATTTTCTATTTTGGAAATTAAAATAAAAACCCTCTGGGATTGAATTAAATTTGTTGAGGGAAAATTGTGTATACTGCTAAATTTCTCAATTACCTGATGAAAAACCATGTTGAAAGCAATCGTCTGATTTTAGTATTTTATTAATCATTTATTTGTGAATGTGTATATATATATATATTTACATATACATTCATATATATATTGGATTGTGAAAATTTTATATTCATTACATGAATATTTTTGAAATCGCCATACAGGCAAAATAAGGGTTTGAAGTTTTTTTGAAAATGGAATTAAATTCCAAAAACGCAGGATGAAAACACAGTTTTCATTTTTTATTTATTTTTTAAAAAATAAATTATGAGTAAAGGGGGGCCATAGGGGCTACCCCCATAGCCGCCCCCATATAGGGCGACGGTTGTGGAGGAAACCGGCACTGCCCTCACAGGCAGTGCGCGGCTGCCACACAGCTGCCTCCCCATACGGGGAGGGTTGTGTATACAGCTAGAGGTTGTATGGAATACACGATCCTCTGTGTATAGTATGCGATTCCTATAAATTTTAAAATTGTTTGCGAATTCCTTTATTAATGAAAAATGAATTTTGAATATTCATTTATAAAATGAGATTTGGATTTTAGATTTTGATTATTAATACATTAAATATATATATATATATATATATATTTAAATAAATATATATTCATATTTATTTTAGTAATGAAATAAGAATTTCTTTTGGTTAAAATGCATGTTAAGTATGAAATCAACTAGATTTAAAATAATAAGGTTGGAAAAGAAAATTTGATATTTATTGATATGTGAAATTGAGAAAATAAAAATTAGACTAATGGTAACAATTTCTTTTATTATTTGGGAAAAGAACTATAATCATGTTATTTGAATTTCATGCTATAAGAAATGGATTTGATTAGATTTAGTAGATCCTAAGATTAGATGTGTATAATCTTTGATTTGCTTTAAATTGTATTTTCTCTTTTGTTGGGAAAATTGGGATTGTATTAGATTTCAAGCCTTCCAGATAAGTTTAAATGTGGGAGTTGTTATTTGTTTAAATACAATATTTTGAGTTGACTAGGGTAGTGCACTTGGGTTTGTATGGTCTATAGACACTTGGTACCATAAACAAGATGTGATGTCTGTGATCCATGTTTGATATTTGCTTTTGGTTTAGTTGCACTTTGTCTACCTTAGTGAGTGAAACTTAGATTTCTTGAGTTATTTTAGGGGAGTGGCTCTTTATGAGGGCCAGCACACAAAGTGGTGCCAGGGTAACTCATGTAGAGTTAGTAAGTCAGTGAAAACTAAATCAACATATTAGTTAGTTTAAAACCTTTAACTAGATAATTAGCCTCACTTATAGATTCAAGGGCTAGTTCAGTCTTGAGAATAAGTTGAGAAGGCCTAGAATGGAAAATCGGTATCTTGATTATTTTAAAAGATATTCAATTCCGCAACAGTTTGCATGTGGGGTCGGGTTTCGTAAGAGGTTACCAGGGTAACCCAAGTTGGGGGCCGGAACCTAGGAAGAAACACCAGGGTAACCTATGCAACATTGTGATGAAACTCCACCTAAAATAACAGTAACCTTGTGAACTTAGCATATTTGATTATCCTAAATCTGGAAGCAATGTAACCTATAAGTTAAGTGTGTACTTGTATAGATTTTCTATGGTTTTTAATTGTGTCTAAGGTTTGTAGATTATGTCTAGGGAACCTTATTACTATCTCCTAGCATGGGGGATGGACCAACAGGTACCACATGGTTCGGTGAACGTGTGCCTTACTTTGTTGGGTCCCCAGTTCTTGTTCGTGGCAATGAGTACTTCATGGAAGGAGAGCTCGTATGTGGATATTTGTACTTCTTTATTTGTATCATTGGAAATTGTATATTTGTATCTCTCCTCAATTTTTAATGAGGTGAACATTTGTAATATGTAATTGTAAACATTTATTTGACCTACCTCATTTGGAAAATGAGTATTGTATATGATATTTCAAATGCAAAATATGAAAGAATCTTTTATGTACATTATACCTTTATTGATGAAATTTAGATGTTATACAATGTATGCTTTTAAGTTTATGTGAATTAAATATATGCAATGTTAATTACTATTGTCATCTATGGGAATTTTCAAGTAGTGTGTCATCGTGTTACTTAGGGAATGTTTGCAATAAGTATAATTAATATTTACACTTTTAAAAAAAAATTATTACACTTACGTAGACAATGCAACATTCTTTAGGTTACAAGACAGGGCATTACAGTTTCAAAAAATTTGAAACTTCAGACTTTGGTTCTAAGGTTCCAAATTTTAGTGACCATGCGACATTATGGACCATGACCGTTCGATGAATTTTCGATGGACAGCTATAGTTGCATTCCAGAAGTATATCTCTCGAGCACTAAATTTGTGAATTAAAACCTCTGGAATAACACTAGAACCGTTAGATGTGGACACGTGGTGAGATCAAGGGTCATCATCGTGGTAATGAACCCAACGGGTTGGTTTTTGGAAATGAGCAATAGAAGAACTTAAGTGGAAGAAATATGCACATGCATAAAGTTTGTTTTAAAAGAGGGACCACCTAGGAAGAGCATAGGACCAAGGCTTAAAAAAATAAGAACGTTTTACACAAAGGATGTGGCAAATCAATCTAACCACTACCATTCAATGATTTTTTTATGGAAAGCTATAGGTGCATTCTGCAAGTAAATCTTTGAAGAAGTAGACTTGCAAATTGAAACCTCTAGAATAAAACTAGAACTGTTAGATGCGGACATGTCACTAGATCAAGGCTCATTTCTCTCTTTTCAATGACTTGACGTATTACATTTCATTTAATTGAAATTCTCAATCTTTTTGAAGGTGTGGTAGTCATACTACTCATAACGATTAATGCCATATGAACATCCAAAGTGATTGATTAGACAACTCATGATTCATAGACTCATAGCTTTAATGAAATAAGATTTGTAATGATTTCAGATCGTTTGAGTGGCACTCAAGTCTGTTGATTTTGATAGCTTGTCAACTTAAGGTACAGTTTGAATGCATCTAGACATCAATCAAATTAAACATTTTAATTTTACATGTAAGGCTTAAATTACTATTACATGAATTGATTAAGCTATTTTTTTGGTTTGTGTGAATCGCCATTATGAATGATGATTATACGGTATACCTAACCTCACACATGGCATGTGTGAGGTGTACACAAGAACCAGGCTAGTAGTGGCAATATTGGTGACACTATTGGCCCATAAATAAGGATAGTGAGCACAACTAAAATCATTTGTTGAATGCTAAAGGTCCTACTATTGAGTGCAATGTTTGAATTGTCATAAGGGTTTTCATTTTGTATGGTTAAATTGTTAATAAGGATTCAGGAAGAAGATCATGTGGAATTATTGGGGATACTCTAAATTCTCCTGCCTACAGTTATGTAGTTACAAAGTCAAAGACCAATTTCCTTCAAGTTCACAATGGGTGGAATTGGAAAGAAGTCGATTTGGTTCACCTAACTTCTCAGATAGGTTTTGAACCATGAGAGGTGCTTTGATGGGCATAACTGCTATTCCTAGTGCATGGAAGTTGTGAGCCAAAGATAGGAGCAATTTTACAACCCCTCATCTTCTACATGACATTAATTTTCAAAGGGGAGAAGTACATTTTGTATCTTCACAGCTCCCATTTCCCCAGTTTGATCGGCCCCCCTTTCCCCATGCATTTATTTTTGGACAGATTCGTTGATTCAGGAAGTCCCAAGCATTTATTTTTAGAGCTCATGGTTGACCTAGCAAGTCCCATTTATTTTCAGAGAAACATGTATTACATTTATGTTTTCACTAGTAGTCTAGCAGAAGCTTAGCACTTGCACTTACATTTGTATTTGTTCTATGTAATAATGTGACATTTTCATTCAGTTGTAATAAAATAAATGGTTGTGCTATTAAAAAGCAATTGATGAAATTTTTGCAATTCATGAATCTATTCATATCAAATTTTTTTCCTTTTAAGAAATTAAGTATTATCTATTTATGAAATAATTGATGAATCTATTAAAAAGCATAGAAAAGCAATTGATGAATCTATTCATATCAATTTTTTTTTTCCTTTTAAGAAATTAAGTATTATCTATTTATGAAATAATTGTGTGTAGATTTAAAAGTAAAACATAAAGCAATACAAATGAAAAAAGAATGTTGGCAATTTTGACAATTGATAACTTGTCAACTTGAGGTACATTTTGCATGTAGTGAGGCTGTCAGAGTCCAAACACTAATCAAATTAAACAATAAACATTTAATTAAATGTAAGGCTTAATTTAAGCACTCAAATTGATTAAGTTGGTTTTTTTGTTTGCGTGAATCTCAATTATCACTATACCCAACCTCACACGTGACATGTGTGAGGTGTACATAGGGACTAGGCTAGTAGTGGCACTATTGGCAGCACTGTTGGCCCATAAATAAGGATAGTGAGCACAACTAAAATAATTTGTTGAAGGGTACAAGCTATACTATTGACTCTTGAGTGCAATGCTTGAATTTCCATAAGGGTTTTCATTTTGTAGGGTTAATAAGGATTCAGGTCCCAGCTCGTAGGAAGAAGATGATATGGTATTATTGGGGATACTCTAAGTCTTAATTCTCCTTCCTACAATTATATAGTTACAAAGTAAAAGACCAATTTCCTTCAAGTTCAGAATGGGTGGAATTGGAAAGAAGTTGATTTGGTTGACCTGACTTCTCAAACAAGTTTTGAGCCAGGATGGGGAGCTCTGATGGAGATAAGTGCTCTCCAAGTGCATGGAAGCAACAAGTAGAAGATGGGAGTAGTTTTACAACCCCTCATCTTCTACATGACTCTAATTTTCGAAGGGGATAAGTACTTTTTGTATCTAAATAATAGCTCTAATTTCCCCCATTTGATTAACCCCCCTTTCCCCATCCATATTTTTTAGATGCCATGATTGGTGTTGGCCTCCTCCATGGGGCATGCATTTATTTTCAAAGACCATGGTAGAAGCTCGGCGCTTGTGCTTACATTTGTATTTGTACTATGTAATAATGTGACATTGTCATTCAGTTGTAATAAAATAAAGGGTTGTGCTATTAATGTGACATTATAATGTCATTTATTAAGTGCTTGACTCCTTTGTAACGTTAAGAACTTAAGTGCTATTGTGCTATAAATTTTTGTGCTATTAATATGACATTGTAATTCCTTTTATTAAGTCTGTTGCAATGTTAAGTGTTTTTGATAAAAGGGTAAAAAAGGTTTTACAGGGACCCGAAACCACAAAGTTTACAAAACAGAAGAGAGGACAAAAAAGTCCAACCACAAAAACCAGCTGCCCAAGAAAAGATCAGCAGCAACCAATCGCACAAAACCAAAAAGACCGAAATAGAGGAAAAGCAGAAACCCCAGACATTACTACAGAGTCTTGAGGATAGACTTAGTCTCCTCCTCCAGCTTTTGCATATCAATGACGCCCTTTTTAAAAGTATGAATCATACTAGAAGTAGGGGGGACCTTGCGCTTCAAGTTGGCTCTAGTTATTTTGGAAATACCTGCGTCTGTGTCCTGGCTTTTGTCCTCTGTTTCCTCCAGATCCACCACCAGAGAACCCTGCTGGGTTTTGTCGAGCTTCTCTCCCATAGCATTAATGATAATGGCGTTGTGTTTGGCCATTCTATTATTTTTCTCAGCTACGGTCTTGATAGTGTTCATAATATAATCAATTTTGGAATTAGTGTCTCTGTTACCGTGACCATGGACCCCTCTTTCCCCAACTTTCTTTTCAATCTCAACAACTTTAGCAACCAAAACTTTAAGTTTGCTTTGTAGGGCCTAGTTTTTGATTTTCAGCTCATTGATTTCAGTGAAAGTCCAGTCCAAGAGTTTGGAGTGGGACTCAGAGTTGGCTTTAGCAAGGTTCAGAAAATCTAGAGAGGGCTCATCACCAATATTAGGAATAGTTTTCTCAAAATTAAGGTTAATAGGGGAGTCATCTTCAACATGTTTATCTGGCATAGGTTCGGCATTAACCACTGTTTTGTTGGCATCAGACTCCTCCGAATCAAAGGATTCTTCAGAATAGGAAATAAGACTTTTAGCCTGGGGTTTCTTATGAAGGGGGGGACTATCAAGCTCAAGCTCAGCATGGGCTTTACTAGAGAGGAGAGTAGGGTTTATTTTCCCAAAAGGGCCAGCATACGAGCTGAGGACTTTTCTAGCCGAACTAGGGTTAGGAATGTACTATGACCCACTGGGCTCCGTGTCGTCACTCTTAGAGTCAGGAGTGGTATCCAGGGTAGTGGGGGCAGGCATGTTTTGGAAATACTCGACAATCAATCTTATAAGCCTCATATGCAAAATAGGAAATCTATTGGGGTTTTTCTTATTATCCTCCAAGCTTTTCTTCAAGGAATAGAAAAGATAATAGAGAAGAGAGATCTTAACCTTGTGGCAGAAGTGGTTGAGAAGAGCAAAGTGGTAGCCATAAACTCTAGTAAAACGCCCATCCACCATAATGTACTCCATGATGACATGCAGCACCTTCCTCCAGATGGCCTTTATAGAATCCGCATCAAAGTAACTGCTAGCAATTTTGACCAGACTTAACCTTTCTTTGTCTTTTTTAGGAAATCTAATCACGGCTTCATCAGAAAAATCCCTGTCCCTAAAAAACTTCTTCCCTTTAGTAGATAAACTCGTAACTTCAACAATTAAATTTTCACTGAGCTCAACATTCCTACCAAATAGGGTCAAATTGTCTTTATTACAATTTTTAACAAAGAGGTCTGTAGCCTCCTAGCTGGAGCCATGGAGCTTCTCCAGAAAAGGAAGCAGCCCACCACTTTTAACTTTTTCCTAGGCCTTGGCATTTTTCATATGAGTTTCATAGTTGTCCGACTCAATACGCTTTCTGTCTCCTCCCATCTTAGCTGACATAGTGGGGTAGACCCAAACAAAAGCTTTACTAAAATTGGCCCTGCCACAACTTAGCACCCACAAAGTGTGCGGGCATTTCTTGCAAATTAAGTTGCTGGGATCGGTCCCATACAATCTAATGATTGTGATGTGAAAGGTCTTATCTGTCTTCATTAAAGGGATAACACATAGCTTTTCCATGTGATTTATCATAATTTATTAGGGTGCAAACATTAGAGTTTAGATCATTTGTATTTAGCCAAGTACGCACCTCTTTACTCTTAACTCCTTCGTTGGCGAAAAAATTTGCAAATGCAATGTTAAGTGTTACTATGCTATTAATGTGACATTATGATTCATTTTATAAAGGTGTTGATGTGAATTATAGCACATTAAAGGTTGAAAAAAATTTAAAACACATTTTTACTATTTATATCATAAATTACTCAACCGTTCGATAAACATTTGATGTATGGTTGTAGTTGCATTTCGGAATGAAATACACAGAGAGCTAGGGTTGAAAACCTAAATTCCCATAATCACCCTATAATCCTTAGATTTACAAAGATCAACAATTTAGATTCTTTAGAATTTGTTGTCAATACAAGACTAAAAAAAGCACTTTCAGTTTATACTGCTAAGTGATTTTATAATTTTTATTTTTAAGTGAGAGGGCCAGAACACAGAGAGATTTTCATTTCAGTCTTTAATTTTCTCATTGTAGCACACCACCCTATTCTAGGTTCCATAGTTCCACTTCCAAAAAAGTCATTCCAGTAACCCAGTTTCCACGATTGTCAGCATTAATCTTTCCAAGAATCAAAATTCAGGTAAGTGAAAGAATTCTTGTGGCTACGTTTCATCATTTGACATTTCTTAAAATATTATTTTGTCAAACTTTGAAGTTTGATTTTAGGGATAAGAGACTTAAGAATTAAGAAAAATTAAGGAGGGCTAATAGGGAATTCATAGTTTCACATTGTACAAGCATGTCTACCAGTAGTACCACTAGAGCAATGTCAGATAAAAAAATACATTATGCAAAATTGCTTAAAACCCAAGGTTTCACTGATGA
This sequence comes from Sequoia sempervirens, assembly GCA_007258455.2. Taxonomy (NCBI): domain Eukaryota; kingdom Viridiplantae; phylum Streptophyta; class Pinopsida; order Cupressales; family Cupressaceae; genus Sequoia; species Sequoia sempervirens. Next base: position 527,771,354 of record VDFB02000015.1, on the reverse strand, counting down.
ATTCCATGATATTTATGATCTTGAAACCTATGTTGGGCGTACCTCAAAACTTATATTTTTATTTGAGAATAAGGCCTCAAAGAAAATGTAAGTTAATAGTATCAGTGCACAATGGGTAACTAGATTAGGGCGCATGATGTTACATGAGGTTTTCCCTTGCCATGAATTTATCATGGTCTATGCCCAAAATTATGATGATAATAAAAGAGAAATTGTTAATAAAGATAGCAAAGAATATTTGTTATCCTTTAATGCAGAAGAACTTGGAAAAGTGTTGGGGTTTACAACCGAAGAATTTGGAAATGTCCACATTAACCTAGAAAAGCTTGCTAGTGATTATGAAACAGTGGATGAAATGGAGAAAAAATATTTCTTAAATAGAATAGTTCACCTGGGTAGAAAAAAATTGAAAGGTGATCATAAGCCTCCTTATGATTTGGAAATTTTTAAACCATGGGTTCAAGATACTATTTCCATGCTAGCATTTTTCCTTGGACTGGATAGCAATTTGGAAGTGGGTGCATGTCTCCTTGAAATGTTGTATAACATTCATTATGGTGTTCCACATGTCAAATATAATTTTATTGAGCACATTGTAGAATCCATGTATAAACAATTTTTAGTGATTAAAGGAGGTTCCACCAAGACATTTAGGTTCACAACCTACTTGTGCTATCATTTTGTATTCAAATTCATAGGAATGTTTCAGACCAACAAACTTCAGATTCAGCCCTATAGTTATCCTAAGGAAAAGAAAATGGCTCCAGTATATGAATGGACCACTATTATAATGATGCATGATTCTCAAAGGAACTACAATAATTTTGTAGACTACTTTTTGGCTCCATTGCATTAAGCAATTACAAATACTCCAATGCATAGATTGCCTATGTCATGTAGAAACTGTATTCAACTAAGAAAAGGAATACAATTGGTTGATTGGTACTTAATGGAAGAATATATTGTGCTAAGATTTTATGCATCGGGAGTACAACCATACAAACTTCCAATACATGTGATAGAAAGGGTTTATGCTTTGGAATATGTAAGGCAGATGCAGAGTACTGATGAACTACACTTTACCAGTCAACAAAAGAAGACCTTGTTTCCTTCTTTACCTTTTTCATGTGGAGGGATCACATTTGAGAGAAAAGCATTTAGTGTGACACATAATCTTTTGATTTTTTTTTATTTTGATGCTATCTATCACTGACAGTATGATCCATGTGACACCATTAAATCAATGATTGTGCTCAATAAGAATGTTGCAACTAGAATTCAACATGAAAGTAAACCCTTGCTTGAAAACTTGAGAAACAAGGATTCTTGGGATGAGGTCAAAATTGCAATGGAGAAAAGTGTTGTTGAGAATGGTATTTCTTTTGAACAATTGTTTGTAGAAATTATGGCAATCCATTGAAAGAAAATCAAGAGGTGCAACAATTTTTATCAAAAAAGTGCTAAACCATGTAGTAGAGTAAAAATTCCAGGTTCTCTAGAGAAGGAAGTTACAAAAAAAAATTGGTCACGATAAAAAATTACTACCTTTTGGTCTATGAGGAAGGATCTAGGTGAACCAAGAGCTCTTGCAAAGTATGGAGATAACGAAGAAGATAGTGAGTTTAGAAAATTATGGAATATAGAGCATCCAAATGAACAAGAAGATAAAGAAAGTGATCATGAATCTAATGATGATAGGGAAGAAGTAAGCCATGTCAATTTTAAACTTGGTTTAAGTGAGGCCACAAAAGAAGCATATACTACTAGAGCAGCCATAGCTAAAAAAATGGGTTATGAAGGTGGTCCTTTGGGATCCCAAAGACAAGGCCCTTGGATGGTAATAGATGTAGAGCATAGAAAATCAAATGATTTTTCTAGCCTTGGGATTGGAGGTGAAAAGGTAGACCTAGGGCATACAATTCAATTTGTTAAAGCTTCAAATCCTCATCCTCATGGTCAGACACAATCACAACTAGGACATGCCCATGGTGGAGAGCTTAGTGTAACTGGCACTGCCTCTGGTGGTGATGGTATGGGTATTAGTGCTAGTAGTGCTCAACATGTGCTACAAAAACAAACTACACACAAGAGGACAACAATACAATATACCATAGAAACACCGGGTGATCAAGGCATACAAAAGAGGCAAAGGATTTTGATAGGTCCAAGTCACACTACCAGTGGATCCACCATAAAGGAGTTATTTCCATGCACCCCCTAGTGGCAATTAGTCTGGCTATGACATCATTAGCAACTGCAAGTACTACTACTCCTATTCCTTCACCATTCAAGCATTCCATTGTTGTTGCCTCCCTAGGTTTTGATTACATTCAAGAGTTTAAAAAGAAATCAAACATGAATAAAAAAGAAAAGAAGCAACTGATGGAGAGTGCATCTGTTGTAACTTTAGAGCTTGCAACAACCATGGTATTGCCCACATTTGACACAAATAAAGAAAACATGGAGTGTACACATTTCCTGTTCCCACAGTTCAAGAAAAACCAACAAATCAGATGGCTCAATTTGAATTCTAGGTGAACAATATTCAATTAGATTTTTCTAGACTTAGAGATACTGACAAAATTAATGTATCAAAGAAGAACAATGAATTGGTGTACATATCATTGCTAAAGCAAGATAGAGAGAAAAAAAGGTTACAAACTCAAATTGAAAAGTTACAGGCAAACCTAGCAAATGAGATTCAAGCAAAGAGGAAAGTAGTTGATAACAAGACCAATGAATTAGAAAAAAGAATATTTTTTTTCCTCTGTATCAAAAAAACTAAGACTATGCATTGTGAATGGAAATGCATAGTGGGAACAAAAATTGGAGAGAAAAAGAAATGAAAGATTGGAGGCAGAGCTAATGGAAGAAAAAAATGAAATTGAGACTTGTCAAAATAAGTTATCTGCATTTTGTAGAGAGACAATGAGCCATATGAAACAAAAGATCTGGGATGAAATAATGCAGAGGATTGATCATTCATGTGAGATGTTTCAATTGATTGATGCTATCAAACAACACAATAAGAAGCTCAAAAAATATCCAGTGGACAACAAAAATGTGTTGGCATTAGAGAAATTTGCAAAAGAAATTCAACAAATAGTCTACAAAGCCAGTGACAATGTTTTGAAATCAAAAGGGATTACTAATCAGCTTGCTACATCAATGATGTTGTCATCTATCATTGAAAAGTGTTTGAGAATGCATGAAACAAAGGAATATTTGCATTCGGTTTTAAACAAGATGAACAAGGGGGATGAAAAGGTAAGCAACTTCACAGAGCTTGGTTTTCTAGAGGGTTTTGACACAAATGAGCGATTCATTGGAAAGAATGATTTTAGAAAGAAGACAGAGGATGCAATGAAGATTGATTTGGGTTAGTTTCCTTAGAACCCAGATGTGGTGAACTACTTGGATTCCATCAAACCATTGCTAACCTTGAATGCAAAATTGACTGAAGAATGCAAGATAGGTTCCAATTTGAATCATTAATTGTTAACAAATCTTCAAGTCAAACAACATTTAGTTAGAACAAATGACAATTCCACCACCTGAATAGTGGAAGTTGCTAGAAAAGGTGTTGCAGTGATTTGATTTTTAATTTAATATGGGTTTCTAAGTTCCAACTCAGCTTTGTGCAGAGTTTTCTTTGTTCCAACTCAGAATCCAATAATGTTTTGATGTTAAATAATAAATTATTTTTATTATTTCTTTTTCATTTGAAGAAAAAGTCTGGTAGTGGTTTCAACTACTAGATACACTTTAAATGATTTTTGATGTTCATTGTTGTATATGCTACTAATACTATTGCTAATATGTTATTAAGCATTGAGTTGAGTGATGAATCACTGAGTACATGTTTAAGTTTTACTTTTAACACAATTAAAATATGAACTATAAGGTGATTTTAATTCTAGGCATCCATAATCTTAGTGAAATAGCATTACAATTTACACATCGATACTCAATCTCCATGACTACTTATTAGATCCACTAAACATTTATATGAATTTGTGCTTTAATCAAGGTACTTTAACTGGTTCATTAAACTATATCTAGAATTAAAACATACATCAATGCATAGTGACAAAGAATATTAATGAAAGATCATTGATCAGATTTTATTAATATTTCATGTAAAATGTTACAGTTGGTTGTTGGAGAGACGATAGAATCAAAATAAGGGAGCAAAACAAGCTTAGTCACTAGTCCTCCAAGTTTTATAACCATGTCACGGAGTTCTAAATTTTCATGATGACCAGATTCCCTGACTTGGTTCACTTTGTTGAGTAACTTAAGTTCATGCATACATAACCTTTGAGTTACGCTGTATTATCTAAGAGTTTGCTGATTAGTTTGTTGGTGGACTACCTATTATTGGAATTGGAATGATAGATTTTTTGTTAGTTTCATTGTTGTGGTTACTATCACTCAAAGTTGTGGTTTTGGTGCTTTTCCTAACCTTAGTTGCTAGTCCTCAAATTTTAATAATTTATAACCTTATCGGTCGCTATTCATCAGAGTTTTATAATTTATAACCTTGTCGCAAAGTTCTAAATTTTCATAACTTCTCGATTCCCCGAGTTGGTTCACTTTGTTGAGTTGCAAGTCTTTCTTGGTCATTTTGGTAGTCGGTGGGTTGGAGGTTTTGAAAACTTTGAAACTTCAAACTTTAGTTCTAAGGTTCCAAGTTTCAATGACCACGCAACATTATGGACTTATCTTGCCTTTCAAAGGCATCGTTATCTAACATGTCATTGAATGCTATGTACGAACTAAACTAGAGTTTCCTTTTCAAGAATTTCCAAAAGCATGCATGTTTAAAGGTTATCCTTTCGAGGAATGAAACTGAATGTTGCATTCAATGCACATCCTATAAAAAATGACATAAGTACATTGCGAAGTTTTACTTAGGCATTTATCCTGCATTCTCATTCTTTGGCAAGGCTAGTACTTCTCAAGTGAAAACATTCTTTTTACTAAGAAATTTATCCTGCATCCTCGTTCTTTGCCATTCTTTGCCAAGGCCAGTGCCCAGTACTTCTGAGGTGCAAACATTCTTTCACAAATTTGCATTTTGTGCTCATGCAAAGTGAACGTACGATCAGCGTAAGGGATACGAAGCTTAGACCTTTTAAGTTAGAAGAATTTTGGGCGCGCTTGGAGAGGGACGACAAGTCTGAGCTGGATATAAAACTCTTGGAAAGTGGGCTAGCTCACGTTGGAGGGTTTTCACAAGCTGTATTGAGTGTCGACCTGATAAGTGCATGTGCGAGAAGGTACATTCCACAGACATGGGAAATTAAAGTCTCAGACGGGACTATAATTGTAGAAATTTCGATCCTAAAGTTGATTCTCAAGCACTGGGGATTCCAGAAAGGGAACCTATAGAAGACATATTTTTCACAGTGGTAGGTGAATTTTTTGAAGTGAATAAAGACTGGTGTAAGAACTCCATCGCCAAAACTTGGCTGAAGACTGAAAGGAGAGGTAAGTCACAATTGCCAAATCAACTCAAAAGAGTGCATTTTAAGGGAGAAATTGCAAATGCTATTGCTTTATTGCATCGCGTTGTTGGGAATGCACAAGTTGAGTTATTTGAGGATTGGATGTGCCAGTTTATGTTGATAGTTTGTGATGAGAACATTTTCATTGACTGGGCTAAAGTTATTTACTTCCATTTGAATGAGAAATTAATTAATTTCCATAAGACTGCTACTTTCTTTATGTTTTCTTGCCTAACCTACATTGTAGGTAGTAAAAGGTCATTTTGGCCAAGGTTGGAGCCGCAAGGAACCCAAACTTCTGATATTCTTGTGTATAAATGCTTTCCTCGGTTCACTAAAAAATTTGGAATGGGTGATTTTTTTCGTGTTAATGATGCATTTTTAATGGAGGTCATGAGGAAGCTAGATGGAAATCCAAAAATGTGTCTTTCCCCTTAATCCATTTCTCTTGTATCAAAATATGGGATTTTTTAAATCCAATTTGATAAGTTTTCCTATTTGAGAATAGGGGGTTTTGAGAAATCCCCATTGAAATTACCTCGGTATCCTAAAGATGTAATGATATTTCTGGAAGTTTGTCGACAAATGGAAATGGTTAATATTAAGTATACGAACATGGGGAAACGAGGGTATCCCTTCCCATTGGAGACCCCTTCCTTTTGTGCAAAACAAACCAAATGGTCAGGGGAGTTGAAGGAATTATCAAGGAATATAGCCTCAAGAATCTATCTATAAGAGCTAATTTTGATAGTAAGGGTTTTGTGAAGGAGAATCTCTATGGAGGGAGCTCATATCGACATCACCCATCTATCAAAGATTTATGGGAAGATTGTGTCGATGAGGATGAAGTTTTGAGAAGAGATTATATGAGGCTAATGCTAAAAAAATACAGCCTTTCAGTCGTCAATTTGACATTCCTGAAAATGTAGCTAAGGATTCAATAATCATAGATCCTGGATATGAAAAAATTCTGATAAATCCCACCCTAGGGTTGATTGGAACCAAAGTGAAATTTTAGATATGAGGGTGTGTGCTACCCTAGTGCTTAAAATAACCCAAGACTAGTTGGATGGGAAATGGTGGCAAGTTGTTGGTACTGTTCAGGAGCCAAAGTCAACACAAAAGAATGAATAGGGATCTACGCAAACATCTAGTGCAAGTGTATCATCAAGGAAACCCTCTGTTAGGTCCTCTAGTGCAAATTCTTAGTCAAGATGTGATGGTGATAGGCCACAAGAAATAGTCAAGTTGAAGAGCGTCTGTGAACAAGACAGTGTGCTATCTCCTACCCCTAAGAAGATTACCAATAAGAAAAACCTCTGGATGTAGATTCTAAAGCTATCTTTAAATAGATCATTGAAGATAATATATTTCCTCCTCTATCTGAAGACTCTAAAATTCCCTCTTCTTCGGTTGATAATCCACCTTTCACTGGGTATGTGCAGGATCATCATGCAAAAAACAACCCCTTAAGTGGCAAAAAATTCAGAAAAATTAGTGTTAGGCAACTTGACGTAAATATTTGAATAAGTTATCTATATTATTTCAAAAATATGTAAGAATAGAATTTGTAGAAAATTGAATGTAGTTTCTAAAATACTAGGTTTATTTAAAAATAAATAAAATCTATTTGGTGAAAATTTGAAATTTCAATGCAGTAGTACTTAAATTTCAGGGAAAATAAGAAGTAGGTGTCTGTCTGACCACCCTAACCATAATAAAATGATAATATTTTTTTGTAATATTTTATATAAGTAGAGGACTCATGTCCGATGTGATGCATATTTTTTTGTAATTTTTTTCCAAGTAAATAATTAATTATGAATTTTTATTACAACTTTTAGAAAATATAAAACTCGCCTCTCTCACCTTAACTTGGTCAAAACCTCATGAAATTTAATTTTCTTTTTAATCCTATAGTATGTGAAGCATAGAATGTGTATGTTTCAGATTCAAAAAATATGATATCGTTTGAAAGTTATAGATGTTTTTCAATCAGCCTATTGATTAGGACTTTAGTCGTAATTCTAATAGAAAATGAATAATAATTATTTATTAAATTCAAATTAAATCATAATTTATATTTTTGGAAAACTGATAATCTCCTCTAAAAACACTTTTTGTTTCATTAATTTTGGGTGAAAAAAAAGTCGTCAGCCACATACCCTACAAATACCCATAATATTGCCACTTTTTGGCGCACCATGATCCTGCACATACCCCACTCCTACCGCTCCTAAAAAAACTATTACTGGAAATGAAGATTCTGGTCTGGTAGTAGCCTCCCTAGGATGGCTGAAAAAAGCAGTGGAGAAGAAGAGAAAGTATATTCCTACAATGACAATTGGAGTGGATACAGTTGCAAAGTTACTTCAAACTCTTCAAAACCTAAGAAATCTAGGAGGATGCCAAGGATGGTGATTGATGCTACTTCTGGAAATCAAATGTTAGAAATTGTTGACCCTGTCAAGGATTTAAATGAAGATGAAATAATGTTGGCAAACTACAAAGTCACACATGTTGATATGGGCCTCCAACACTAGAAGGTGATGTGTACCATGCTAATTATTCATTCAATACCTTGATTAAAAGAGTGAAAGAACAGAGGAAAGAAAATATAAAACTGCAATCTCAAGTCCTCGCATTGAGTAACTTTATTTCATCCATGGCCACTCCTACATTTGATGAATCCTCAACTTCAAGTTCTCAACCTCAAGTAGAGGGCATCGATGTGATCACCATAGAGAAAATTAAAAATAATTTGAGATATTCTAGAGCTGCTTGTGAGGGGATAGATAAAATATCTCAAGAGGCTATCTTCTTTCTAAATAAATCTATGCAGTTTTACACTCGAATTCTTGACAAGAGGAAGGAGTTAGTAGCAAAACTTTCGGATGTCAGAAAAGATCAAACTAGTCTCTATGTGCTCTCTCAGGAAATGAAATAATTGAACTCTATGGATCCAAAGATATTAATTGGTGAGAAAATTGTGGATAATCCTACGGAGCTAGACCCTTCCTAGTCTGATTCATTAGAATGGAAATTGAATATATATGATAATCTGGTGAATGAAATTAAGAACACACTTGATCAATATTATGAAATGTTGGTGGAAATTAGAGAAGATTGTCATATTCTGGGAATGGACTGATGAGTGTGATGAAAGGATTTTATATGTAAGAGAGATCTCTCATAAGTTTAGAGAGATATTGAATAATGAAATATCTAATCCTGCTACAGTGACATGGGAGTCCTTCTCAAAACTCAGTGCAAAGGAGCTCCACCTAAAGAATTATAAATTTGGAGAAGAGAGAAGATCTTAGAAGTTTTTTTATTCTGAAAAGGATTTGGGAAAATGGAGAACCAGGTTACAGATCACTACAACGCCAGGGAGCAAAAGAATCACCATAATTGTCACTAAGTACCGGGAATACAAGAAAAGAGTAAAGGCATAGGAGGCATTACTAAAGGAGAAGGAGGCAGAAAATATTGAAAGTGAAGGAGTTGGTGATGTTTAGTTTTTATTTTTTATGTTATTTTCTTTAATTTGGCTCTCTTGATACTTCAAAGACTTTTTATTTTAATTTCTAAAATGGTTGTCTCCAAGGAGCCGTTATCAAGACAAAAAAACTCTACTATTTTTATTGCTTTTCTATTATTTGTATATAGAAAGACAATGGTAAAGTTCATGCATGCACAATCTTTGAGTTATGGCATGTACTTTGTGGATTCATTGTGCTTTTGCTAAGTAGTTTTCTAGTGGATTATCTATTATTGGAGTGATAAATTCTTGGTTAATTTCATTGTTGTGGAATGTTTATCTGTGAATAAAGATTTTATGGTGATGGATGTGTAAGGTTTCTCAGAATAATTTAGGTGATTTGGTAGTTTAAGCTTTTATATTTATTGTTTGAGTTTTGTGGATGCCTTTATAAGCTATTTATGTTGAACTGTTAGCTTCTATTAGCTTATAAGTTATGGATATTGAACTGTTAACTTTTGTTCAAGGAATGGATTAATATTCTTTGAGTTATTTATCAAAGATTTTGTGAATGGAAATGCAATAGGAATTTATGAGTTGAATGATAAGTGTTGTTCTTTAAAAATGATGCAGAAACACATCAAATTCAATAAATGGAATACAATAGAAAATATAAAATATCACAATTTCAAGGAATACAATATAAAATATCATCAACTAAATTTTGGAATATGATTCATGAAGTGAAATATAAAATAAAATATCATGAAGTGCAAGGATTCACAATTTCAATTTTCATCAGAATACAATATAAAATATCATTAACTATAGTTTGGAACAATGGAAACTGATTCATGAATCATGAAGTGCAGTATAAATACCTATAAGCTGCTAATTCTCTTCCATTTCCCAAATGGAGTCAGGGTCCCGAAACTGACGTTCAACGTCAGATAGAGTAAAAGAGTCATCTTGAATCTCTTGATTCTGATTCTTCTCTTCATTTTCTTTAGCTTGTGTCTCAAATTCAACACTCACTGTGTCATTTTCATCAATGTCATCTCTCCCAGTCCCACTACCCATGGCAGTGCCACCAGTACCAACCTTTGGAATTGGAGTGTTGCACAAACTGGCCCTTCTTCTTTCACATGTGGACCTCCAGATTGTGAGTGCCATATCAAAAGGAAAATTACTGACATTATACACAATTTCTTTCAGCCTCAAGCAATTTTCCAAATTCTTGTCTAGTTTGTTTCTTAACTTTAATTTCAAAAACCCTAATGTACTAAAAAATCTCTCATCCTCCACCAACCCCAATATCATTGTTTGACATAAATTAGAAAGTTTGAAATATTTTGATATTGAATCATGCAATATTTCACTCTGGCGTAACTTTGTCCAAAGGATTTTTATTGATCCCGTTTCAAAGGCCTTGTCCTATCCCATGAATTTACACTGCTCCCTCATAGCTATTGCAAAATCCCTAAATTGTTTTCTTAGCTTATCTTCATTTAAAATTCCTTCTATTTTCTGCTCATTGATTGTTATGTACAGTTTTCAAAAATTGTTCAATCAAGATTTTTACTTGAGCATGAAATTTTTTTAGGTTATCTCGGTTTTCCCAAAATTGAGGATACACAATACTCATGGCTTCAAGTATTTCATGTCGAGGGAATCTTTCATGAATCTCTAAGGAAAGGCATTTTGCAATTTCCTTCAAATCATCATCAACAAATTTAACAATGCCCTTAAAATCTTCATCATTAAGAGGTACTTCTCTGCTAGAGTGCTTGGTAGTCTTACATTGGTACATTTGTATCTCATATCCACATACATAGATTCATAAGTGTCCATTGAACCATTAAACTGTAAATAATTATCAAGATTATTCAAATCAATAATTTTTTGCCACAGGTTATAATTTATGCCATCTTGTGTTAGATCTAGATATAGATGGTCGAGGGCCAAGTATGTATGTTTATGAAGACTGGCATATTCATTAATATATATAGCTGTATCTTGGGCTTTCTTCACAAGAATGTTCATTTCATCCAATATGGGGAGAAGACTAGCTAAAATCAAGAGTGCTTCTATATCGCTTAACCTATGTAAGAGGTCAGGAGCTTTGTCTACTATGCTGCAATTTTCGTACATCACTCCAATTAAGGATTGATATTATAAAAGAACTCATTGCGATGGTCCATGCAGGGAGATCCATCCGGTATCGACATCCTTGAGAAGCTTGTTTTCTAGTGTTATTCCCTCAACAAAATTTTAAAATTTTGTGAAAATTTTGGGACTTCGGTAGAAGTATGCGTGGATCTCGTGGACTAGATTTTTGACTTTTGATACTATATAGGAAACTTGCTTACAATTTTGAATGCTAAATTCATTATGTGGGCCATGCAGTGAATTCCAAGCATGTATGGTGCACAAGTAGTTTGTAACTTTGTGCAAACACTAGTCCTTTGACCTTGCATCACTACAGCTCCATCAACTCCTACACACACTAATGTTTTTGTAATTGTCAACTCATCTAGACCTACAATTTCATTCCAAGATTTCTTAACTAGTTCAAATATATTATGCGATGTTGAACTATCCTTTATTTTATGAACACAGAGAAGATGAGATTGGCGAACATTTTGTTGTACAATATACAAATGCATACAAACCCAAGAAGTATTGTCTACTACAGTAACTTCATCTAAAGATAATGCAATGAAGTTTGACTTTTTTACTTTCTCCTTTAAATCTTCTTTGTCCACTATAGCAAGATACTTTTCCCATTCCCATCCAACATTTACTGACCAATGTGTGTAGGGATAGTGAGGAACATTTAGAAAGGATAATAAACCAAAATATTTTGGGTAGTCTGTCATTGGATGCCATCTAGACAAAATCTGAAAAACAACACTCATCTGAATAGTTTTTGACATATTTTCTCCTTCCATTGCTTTTCCAAATTGAGCCTTAAGTGTACCTTTACATGCAACAAGCTTCGACATGTTTTGGTGATTATCTTCATAATCCATGGCATACCTAACATAAAGACATTCTTCCTTTGATTTCCATCATAAGACTGATTGGTCCCTTTCGTCTATGATTTGTTTTTCATAAACTTTACCGATATTCTTTTCTATAGTGTCAATCTTTAGCTGCAACGTCTTGGATTTTCCCAATTTCCAAGTATAAATCGTACATTTGGCATGTGTTACTTTTTCAATATCATTTGTTTCCCCCACTAGTACAATGAATGGGTACTTTGACAACCAACCAAGTTGAAAATTCCTTGGCATTTCTCACTCATGCCCCCTTTTTGGTTTGTTTTTCCTTTTCTTCCTACAAACATCATCTAGATCCTCATCCAAGTCAATTATCTCATTCTAGCTAACTAGGGTATCCCTTGGAGCATCTTCTGCGGTATTTCCATCCCCATTTGAATTTGATACATTCTGATTTAAATCAATGAAAATCTCAACTTAACCTTTCGTTGGTGCTAAGGTATTGTGAATGCTACCAATATTTGGTAGAAGAGTTGATGATGTAGCTCCATCTTGACCTGATGGATCAAAAGCTTTGGCAATTCCAAAGTAAGACTATATGGTACGTCTAAGTTTTGGGCATTTTGATGGGCTCCCAGTCTCTTCTTCACCACACTGAGGAGCAGCAAGAGTATTTTCAACACCCTGAGGAGCGGCAAGAGTATTTTCACCACCCTGAATCTGAGGAGTAGCAAGAGTATTTTCACCACCCTTAGGAGTGACAAGAGTATTTTCACCACCCTAAGGAGTGACAGGAGTATTTTCACCACCCTATGGAGTGGCAAGAGCCTTACCATTGCTGCTCGAGTCACTTGACATATTAATCTCTTATTCCCTTGACATATTCATCTCTCACTTCGAATAAAAAAAAGGAAAAAATATTCTTCTTGTTTAAGAAGGAAAGAGAATAATAATATAGATCCCATTCCCTACTCAATATCATCTTTAAGACTGAAGCAAGAATGGAAAAGAGGTAAAGAAATCTTATTATTATAACTAATAACACTATGAAGAAATGATCAGTGATCACTCACCTTTAAGTCTATTTTTTTGCTTTCACTGACTTTTGAATCGAGAAGTAGAACCTCATAACCGAACAAAATGTGTAAGAATAAATGACACTTTCGATTGTATTTATATCAATCCATGATTCCATATTTGGCGAATTTCGCGAGATTTTTAAATGGTATATTAAAGATTTGGTGAATACATTGTAATTTTCAAGGTGAAATGTGTCCTCAAATTTAATTATTTTTTAATGTTATTGGCAAAATAGGTCCTCATAAGCAACTATTTATAAATTTTAATTGGTGAAATGGGTCTTCACAAGCAACTATTTGTAAATTTTAATTGGCGAAATGGGTCTTGATACAATGTCATTTTAATAGTATTAGCGAATATGTAGGTGTATTTTATTAAATGCTTCTGGGATTCAGGTGAAAATATTAGTCAGTCAATTTGAAACATGTAGTTTGACAATGGAAAATTTGTTGCTTAAATATGCCTCATAAAAAAAATTATTGGCAAATTGACATGCATTGGACCTATGTTTCATAAATCTTGAGCAATTTGGATACCCTGTGGGTGCGAGAAATTTGTCAATTTGGAGTTGATTGATTCCTAGAATTTGCCAATTGGCAAAGATTCGCCACTAAAGTTTTTGTTGTTCAAGCGAACTAGTGTTCGCTCAAACCTCAAAAATATGTTTGATTGAATATATGTTCGATTCAACCTCAGTTTGATCGAACCACTTCAAAATAATATAAAAAATAGATTGGTGATCGACATCCGCTCGAACCCCTCTGCCACCTCTCATATTAAAGATGAGAAAGAGCTATTATCGATCATTCCCACTATTATTTCTTTGAATGATAATGAAGCTCTTCTCAAACCATTCACATTAGCAGAACTAAAGGGTGTTGTATTCTCAATATCCTCAGATAAGGCACTAGGACCGGATGGGTTTACTGCCTTATTTTTCCAGAAATGTTGGGATTTTGTTAGTCATGATCTTCTTTTGGCCATTGAAGAATCTCGCAAGTTAGGATCAATGCTAAAAAATTTCAATAGTACAAACATAGTAGTCCTTCCAAAAGTAAAAGAACCAAAAACCTTTGCAAATTTTAGACCTATATCACTTTGCAACACTTTGTATAAGATCTTCACAAAAGCAATATATTTAAGACTGCGACCCTTTATTTCAAAAATCATATCTCTAGAATAAGGAGGCTTTGTTCTGGGTAGAGAGACCATAGAAGGGGCGTTGGTGGCACATGAGTTTCTTCACTCAATTAAGGGAAAAAATTTTCCTTCCTTTATCATTAAGCTTGATATGATGAAAGCTTATGATAAAGTAGATTGGGTATTTCTAATTAAAGTGCCTGATAAATTTGGTTTTTCAAAAAAATAGTGCAAGTGGATACTCTCATGTCTCTCAGGTGCACATTTCTCAATTATAATTATAGGCTCCCCATGTGGCTTCTTTCAAGCAACCCAAGTGTTGAGACAAGGGGACCCACTATCTCCTTTTCTCTTCATCATCATAGCAAAAGCATTAAGCAGATCAATAAAGGATAGGAATTATAAAGGTCTTAGGCAAGGTATTAACATCCCTTAAACCAACCTCTCGCCTACTCATAACTTATTTGCAGATGATACTCTTCTTTATGGGAAGGCTTCTATAGTAGAAGCAAAGAAAATAAAGGAAGTGCTAAAAAAGTACTCTTTGGTATCAGGACAAAACATAAATGTCCAAAAATATAAAATTTACATTTTTAATTCCACACTGGCACTACAAAGGAAGATCGCTAAAACTTTGGGCTTTCAAGAGGATGAATTACCCTATAAATATTTAGGTATTCTTTTTTTCATGGGGTCAAATAAACCTTCGTATTGGGTTGCAATCATTGATAGAATTAAACAAAGGATTAGTGCTTGGAAAGCCAAATGGCTATCTCTTTCAGGCATAATCCTTCTCATAAAATTAGTCCTTTCAACAATTCCAAATTATTTCATCTATGTCTTAAGGGCTCCAACTTCAGTGGTTGTTCAGATTCAAAAGATCATAAGGGACTTTCTTTGGAAAGGGAATTCAAATGATTCAAAAAATATCCCTCTTATCTCCTTAGATAGCATGGCTTCAGATAAACATAAGGGAGCCTAGGTAGGGTTACATGATTTGCAAAATCAAAACCAAGACTTTGGAGAGAAATTAATATGGAAAATGTATACTAAACCATATTCTAGCTGGTGTTCCTTAATGAGAGAAAAATACTTAGATAGTCAAGATCCTAAAAGAATCTTCACAGTGTCTAATCCTCTTGAAGGATCAGCCATGTGGAATTTTATGCTTTCATGTAGAAATCTTGTAACATCATACATTTCTTGGGAAGTTAATAAAGGAGATGAAGTTAATTTTTGGTTTGAATCTTGGAATGGACACCCACCATTGAGCAACAATAAGGACTGGCAATTGGCCATCCTAGTTTTCTCATAGTTATGGGGTTCAAAATTAATTGACTATGTAAACTCCACTGATTCTTTTTCAAGGAGAGTAAAATGGAAAGATTTTTCTTCTTTGCAATTATCTCAAGAGTAGAAAGTTTTATTGTCTAACATCCTTCAATAGAGAGCAATTTTTATAAAAAATAAACCAGATCGTATAATTTGGGTTCCTTCCAAAGATGGTTTGTATTCAGTAAAATAGGGTTACTGAGCAATTCTCAATAGAAGGGAATATGTTCAACCTCAAAGGGATTTTTCTTTCTATTGGAATAGTTTGGTCCTTCCAAAAGCAGGTAGCTTTTCCTAGCTAGTAATGAGAAATAGGGCTTTAACAAGTGACTGATTGACTAAATTAGGTATTGCAGAACCATTCAAATGTGTGTTGTGTGAGCAAGAATTTGAAACTCGTGACCAATTATTTCTGTAGTGCTCTTTTGCTCAGTCTTGTTGGTTTTTTGTCTTGGGGAAAATGAATGTCTCAATGCCTCTCCCCAATTCAATTTGGGATCTATTTTCTACTTGGCCAGTTCTATATAAAACTTCCTTTTTTGCATGCATTTGGTAGGTTATTCCAAAATTGGTAGTTTGGGCTATTTGGTGGGAGAGAAACAAAAGAATTTTCAAGAAAGTGGTTTCTTATGTGCTTTTTGTTTATATTTTGATTAAAAAATCTATCTCTAAGATAGTTAATTCTTGGGTCCAAAATCATAAGAATGTTGGATCAGTGTTTTCAAATTGGGACAATTTCATATTGCAAAATTAGAAACTTATTTCCCTACCTTTTAAGGGAAGTCTAAAGCAGCTTCAAAGGGAAAAAATTGATAGGAAATCAATTAAATGGTCACCCCCATCCCAAAATTTTCTAAAATTGAATTTTGACGGTGCATCTAGAGGTAAACTGGGGGTTTTGGAAGCTGGTTTTTGTACTAGGGATAGTAAAGGCTATCTCAAATGAGCTAGTTCTATTTCCTTACCTTCTTGGACAAATAATATGGGAGAATCAACATCTCTTCTTCATGGATTGCTTTTGGAAAAAAAAATGCAACTTAAGTCACTACATATTGAGGGTGATTCACTTATGATAATAAATGCTTGCAAAGAAAGATCGTGCTTTAATTGGGCTTTGAAATATGTTTTATAGATTGTCTAGAATCTTTTAGATGAATTTGAAGAGTTTTAGATTTCTCATACTTACAAAGAGGGAAATGTTTTAGCAGATCATCTGGCCAATTTAGGTTGTGATCAAAAGGAGTTTCTTTATAGTCATGATAATGCTAATAACAATGATTATTCTTGTATTCAGGAGCTAGCAAGCTTGAGAAGCATAATTGAAGCTGATTACCCCAAATAATGAAGTGTTGATTGGATACTATGCTTTCAAATATATTCTAATTGGTGATGACATCAACAGGTTTTTCGTTCATTTTTGTGAATGGTTTGAAATTGCTCTCGTACTTGCTTCATGTTTAAAGGATTTGAAGCATGATCAAAGAATAAAGTTAACTAACGGCTTCTAATCCTTTACGAGTACTAATATCATCTTTAAAGGATGATGTTTATCATTTGATGATGTTAGCATCAATTAGAATATCTCATTTTGGTCACATCTCCCCATTTATATATGCTTTCTCAAGCTGGTAGTAGTTTTTGAGTACAGGGTAATTATGATTTGGTTATATCAGCTTTTCCATTGCGTATAGGATATTGATTAAATGATTCAGCCTCTATTGCAAATTGCTCAAGTGATTTATCTTGGCACATATGGTCATTTATGAGTGCTTTATTTTCTATGCATTTAGCGCCTCGATTCTTTACTTATAATGATAGCATTCTTTAAAATTGGAAAACAGAAGCTTCTTCTTGCAACGTTGGGCATTTAATAGCATTATCTCTCTTGTGAATTATTTTCTTCGACAATGGCACTTTGCCCCTGGAATTACAGAGTCTTATTACCAATTAAACTATGGGAAATACCTATTGAAGAGTACATTACGCAAGAGATATTGAACTCTATGTTCAGAATAGACTGTCTACAAGTGGAGGAATGTATCCGCATCATATTGGGAATAGAGGTAACTAGTCCTCGTGCTCACCGTCTACTCTTTCCAATGCCTTGAATTTGCTTCAATCACTGAATGCAGTTGAGGAATTTAATAGGAGATTCATTAAGGTTCAATATAGAATGGATAATGATCTCTGAGTTGTCCAGTAATATAATTTTTTTAGTGGGGAAGGTTTTATTAGGGGCCTTTTTCCTAGAGATTCACTGAAAAGATGTCAAGGTATTGAAGAAACTTTCAAAGCCATTAATTTGGCTCTGCAAAACAGAAATGAAAACATCTTGTTAAGGGATTTAAGGAAAAATAGGCGAAGTGTTGGTTCTTTGCTGGAATTGGAAATTAAGGATAGATTTTATGCTCTGTGTTTTCTTTGCGCATATACTTCGTGCCTTGCTAATTAGAATTTGCATTTGAACCTACAACTTCGATTCAATTCCCCAAATCACTTGTCTTCTTCTACCAGAGTGGTGCCTTGTGCGTCATCTGGAATGGGTTCTTAGGTTCTCAATTCTATGCTCGAAGGGCTAGTAATAGGAACTGTCCAAACAATCTACGTGCAGAAGGAATGGATGAGAATTCGCAAAATGAAAGAGTTTCAGGAGGAAATGTTTAATATATTTTTTAGTTCATTGTGGATGGGATTTTGAGAAAATTCTGAATTTTGTATTGGGGATGTAAATGTGAAAGAAATTTGTAAGTGGGAATTTAAATGGTCTCGGGTATTAGGTTGATGATTATATAAGAATTTATGTAATGAGATTCTTATTTTGTAAGGGTTGGGTTAATTATTTTTTGGTGTCGTCATGTAATGGTTGGGTTCTTAGGTGGTTTAGCTGGAAGGTCATCTTAGGTAGTGTTTTCATCTAAATTGGGATGGAATTGAATTTTGCAAATTCAACTCTTTTTGTAAAACTGAACTATACCTTTTTCATGTTCAAGGGTTGTAACCGGAGGTTTTCTTGTTGGTTCTTTCCTATCAGTATGCCCCCCGGAACTAGTTTTTGTAAACTTTATTTTAATATATAACAAAATATTATAGTGGCTTGCCACTTTTGCCAATATATATATCATATATATTATTAATAATTATAAATAGTATACTATATACTTATATATTATAAATAATTACAATAAATATTATAATATCAATATACTTTTGAATTAAATACATTAAAAAATATATTGTGTAAATAAATATAAAATCATAAATAAACAAAATTTAAAATAAAAATAATAATATATTATAATTTATAAAAAGAAAATATTTAGTTTAAACATAATTGTTTCAAATATTGTTTTCCCTCATCAATAATGAGGTAGTGCTTGTTCGCCATATAATTAAAATATGCAATTGATTGAGAAAGGTCATAAACAAACAAGACTTTGACATAGGAATCATAAATATCATTTTAGAGTTTTCTAATAACCAATTAATGAATGACATGTTGTGAATGTTGGGGATGAGAAAAAACTAGCAGGTAAAATATTAGGATATGGAGAGAGAGAGACAAAGAGATAGACAAACAAAGAGAATTATAGATAGGTAAATAGAGATGGTGATAGGGAGAGAGAAATAGGGGAAGATAGAGAAAGGGGGAAAGAAGTAGGGGGAGATAGAGATATGTGGGAAGAGCAAGAGAGATTGAGAGATATATGGGAAGAGAAAGGGAGATAGAGGTAGAGATAGAGAGATAGATAGGAAGATAGGGAGGGAGTGATGGAGGGAGAGATGTGGAGAGATAGAGAGAGGGGGAGATAGAGAGAGAGAGAGGGAGAGAAAGGGAGAGTAAGGGTTAAGGGTAGAGGAGAGAGAGATAGAGGGAATGAGTGAGAGAGAGAAATACTTGAGAGAGGGAGAGGGGGTAGGAGGGAGAGACTTGAGAGAGAAAGAGAGGGAGGGAGTGGGAGAGAGATAGAGGGTATAGGGTTAAGAGT
>VDFB02000015.1:527461285-527750864 GCA_007258455.2 Sequoia sempervirens | reverse complement strand
GAGGTAGGAGGGAGAGGACTTGAGAGGAGGGAGGGAGTGGGTGAGAGATAGAGGGTATAGGGTTAAGAGTAGAGGGTAGAGGTTTTAAGGGTTAAGGGTTAAGGGTAGAGGGGAGCTTGAGATTGAAGGAGTGAGTAAGTGAGTGAGAGGGACCCAAGAAAGAGGGATAGGGGGTAGGAGGGAGAGACTTGAGATAGAGAGAGGGAAAGGGAGAGGTTTAAGGGTAGAGTGTTTTAGGTTTTAGGTTTTAAGGGTTAAGGGTTAAGAGTTAAGGGTAGAGGGGAGAGAGATAACCAATTGTGAGTGTGAGAGAGAGAGAGACCTGAGAGAGGGAGAGGGGGGGAGTGGGAGAGAGATAGAGGGTAGAGGGAATAAGGGTTTAGGGTTTAAGGGTTAACGGTAGAGGGGAGAGAGGGAGTCATATAGAAGTCATATAAATATTGATTTGGAAACTGGATGGGAACATTCTATTTCCATTTATGGTATTTTTTATCAATTAAATTGATAGAAACTTTTTTTATTTACATTGATTTATGTTTTAAATTTGTGTGCAAAAATTTTATAATTAGATCATACTTAATTTCTTTAAAGAAAAAATCTAGATATGTCTAAATTTATTTCATTCCATCATTTAACACTTATGATTAGTTATTTAATTACACCACATGCAACTAGAATTTGTAGCACATCCAAAACACATAATTTCCCATGGAACAAATATAAGTTGTGTCCCAAATCCTAGCCTAATGGGATCATACACCACTTCTGTCATATGAGTCTCATGTGGCTTAAACCTAAATTAAATTTAAATTCTTGATGGGATTTTATTCTCCTAGATCTGTTGTCAACTTGTAGTGTTGTAATTTCGAGGAATTTGGCATAAACAAGTATAAATACATGATTATTTCACTATTTTTCACCTAGCAAGTTTACAAGTGACCTAGCAACTTGATTATTCATGCATTATAGAAAATTGGAGTTTACAAGAGCATTCAAGAACTGATTATCAAGCATTTTGGAGCATTATTCAAGTATCAAGCATCATGCCAAAGTCATCATGCATCATGTTTATTTTTGAGCTAACATTTGTGATGTAGGGTTTCATGATTCAAGAAAGTATTCAATTCAAGATCTACTTCAAGCAAGAGTCAAGATCTACATCCATTGGAACCATTTCATACATGTTTGTAGCACTTTATTCCTAGGGTTTGGTGAGTTGCAACATTACATTTTGTTCATTCATCATTCCTCCTTTACATTTGATTTCATTACAAAGTTTGATTACCAAAATGAGGTTTGACCAAGGGAAACCCCTTTCTACTAACAAAACAACATTTTTCCCTCTCTTTAGTGTATGATTTGCAGATCTAGGCTGAAGACACATTGAAGAGAAATATTGGAAAGAAGTTACCAAATTTGTAAAGTTATCCAAGTTCTCATCTTGTTTAGATCATTAAAAGGCATCTAAATTTAGGTCTTCATTCAAGCTGCTATAGGTTTTCAGGTGCCCCTCTTTGCTTCTCCAATATTCTATTATAATTTGTATTCATTTCTAGGTCATTTAGTGAAGTTTTACATATCTTTAGGTTTTTTCATTAGATCTCACATGTTACTAGTCTTTCCAAGCCCTAGCTTTTTCGTGAACTCTTCTTTAGTGATTAATCATACCCTAAGACACCCTATTGCAAATCTCTCTCATTCTATCATTGGATTGAGATTTCTAAGGTTTCCTTGAGTGAAACTAGGTGAAATAGGAGGAACCCTATCCTTGTGTTGCATCTCCTAAAAGGTGAAGCAAATCTATATTTTTGTTGTTTCACTAGCTAGTCACCTGCACCTATCGAATGTGTTTTGGTAGGGAGAGTCTCAGTTCTTGTTTGGCCTCTGAACACCTGCAACTCCATTACGTGCTCCCCATCAACCTCCAAAATGCAAATGCCAAAAATGGCAACATTTTGGGATTTTTGGGCTTTTTGTCCATTATATTTTTCATTTTGAAAATCCTGCTAGCACTACCAAACCTTTTTCGATGACGGACACATAAATGGCATGCACCTAATCGTCCGTCAGTGCGGTCTATCAAGTCTTTTTGTCGATGTGTTTTTTCCAGCGCATGGGATGGGGGGTGGGGGTTATGTTATAATGTTACATACATAGGTGCTTTTTGTCGAGAGTTTAGCTTCCCCCAATTTTAGGAGTGGTCAAGGATATTAATTAAGTGGTGGTAGGTTGATGGTTTTAGTTATTTCTTTGCTCATCATAAGTTATTGTAGCTTATGTGATATAACTATTTTTGTTATAAGTCATATAGAAGTTTCAATGTTCTATAAGTTTCAAGTAGGTGTTTGTTTTACCATTATTATGGTTGCACACAATCTTTAAGTTGTTGATTTACATTTTTGTATCCTTATTTTTTAATTCAATATTGGTTCTTTTAGATCTTGTGTGTGCTTTTAGTAATACCTCCTTTAGAAGTGATATATATTATGTGAAATTATATGTCAATACATGGCATGTGTGCTATTGTTGAAATCTCCTTTAGAAGTGATATCTATTTTGTGGACATATATGGCAATGCATGGAAAATTTAGAAAGTGTTGGGCATAGTGTTTTCAATGCACAAGAAATATAGGTCAATAAAAATTGTGGGTGAGATTTAGGTACTAACATGTTAATTTTTTGATATATGGAACTTCATATGCATAACTAAAAAAGGAACAAAGCAATCACTAAACAAAGTGGGATTCATTCTAAGCTATTATAGTCAAAATTTACCGTTATCTTTATCATTAAATTAATACTAATTGAACTTATATCCTTTTGACAACATAAAACTATAATTATATTTCTTAAAATTTTAACAATTTCTTCTACAATATTAAAACATAATCCACTTTAATGTTATATAAAATATTTCATGCTTTTATTATTTTTATTTATAAATTGTACTTATAATTTATACAATTTAAATAAATAATAACATAACTTAATTTTTAATAATTTTATAAACCATGGTTAGATAAAATAAAATTTATTATAAAATTTTATATAAAAATAATAAAATTATTTAAATATTATTATATAGAAAAATTTGAATTATAAGCATATGCTAATTATTAAGTGATCTTATTTTAATTAAAGAGAAAGTGTTTACATCTATTTCATAAATCATACACAACAACAAACAAATCAATCACTTGTGTTTAGTATATAAAGTTTTCAACAAACAAACTTACAATATGTTTTAAGAAATATTTTTTATAAAATTAAAAAATATAAAATGTACACTGTTATCTTTACAATTAAAAAAAATTATAAAATAAAATTAACAAACATCTTTGCACCATCCAGAAAAATAAAAATAATCTAATCTATAATAAAATAATAATAATTTAAACTGATAAAATTATTAAAAAGACAATAAATTATTTATCTGTAATAAATATATTTTAAAATATAATTACATTTAAAATATAACTATTAAAGAGAATATAATTTTAGAAATCTTTTTATTTTAATTCATATATGTATATTTAACAACGTTACTTTGATAGAAGTTTCCATAAGCCATGGAAAGCCTCTACAACTCTCTCCTCTTCTCCCACGGCAATTGTTCCTCTCTCCACTTCTACTTCATGGGGAATGAGGGAATTGACTGAGATCCTTTTTGTTTGCCAATTAGAAAGTCGTGTGAAGAAACGAATCAATACCCATTTACCCTCCCCCGGCAATTCTTCACAAGTAATATTTGTATCAGTCTCTATCACAATATCGCCTTCTGGAGAATTACAATTCAGAACAAAACATAGCAAGACCGCACGGGCATTGGAGGACAATGATAGGGATGGCCAGAAATCAACTATCTTGTTAGAGGAGAAGTGAATGACGGAGAGATTGGTAAAGGCGAAGGAGTCTATAACTGACACACTATTAGGGACTGCCCGCGTGCAGACTATCATATCTTCTTGTGGCCATTTCTGCAAATCATTCGCACATCAACATTCAGCCAACACACAATCAATTGAAATAATTAGAATTATATATTCCTATAAACTATTATACCTGTATGCTTTGAATGCAACCTTCAACAGCTGATCTGCTGATTGCCTTGAGATACACCTCTTTCAATCTTTCCATGTGCTCCAAACTTTCTATGCCCGCCTCCATCCACCTCGTATTTACTGTCAGCCTCTCCAATGCTCTGCAATGTTCCAAACCTTGTATTTTCTTAACTCCGTGGCAATTCCATAATTCAAAGGACTGGAGAGAAGCTAATTGTGCAAAACTGGGAAGCACATCCAACATGGGGTACTCTGTTATCGACAGATGTTGAATGTTTACCAGACCAGCAATACAGTTGATATTCCTCACCATTTTAGACCAGGACAAATATAAGTTCTTGATTGTAGTTGGAAGGACTTCTATCTCCATTAGATGGTTATTACAATGAAGTCGGAGAGTCTCAAGGCACAGAAAACAGTCTTCAGAGATGGAAATCTTGGAGACTCGAGTATAATCTAGATATATCTCCTTGAGGTTGCACAACGAACGCGGGGGTTCGGAATTAAGATCCAACTTCCTTGGCAATGAATTGAGATCCAAATCGCTGAGTAGGCACGCTCTTATACTTAAAGTCTTTAAGCGATTTAGACGCCTCACAGAGTCCAGTAGAAATTCCAGCTTGGGACAATCATGAATTCTAAGAGCAGTCAAGGAGAACAAATCTTCGAGAGTTGTTGGCAGGCTTGTTAAAAACATACTCCCAACACTAAACACTTGCAACTTGCTCAGTCGACTGATGTTCATTGGTATCTCCCTTATGTGGGTACCACTTAAATCGAGCTCTCTCAAGGAGGCCTGATTTGTGATGTGAGAAGGAAACTCTTTCAACCTGCACTGTTGAAGATTCAAATACTCAACCTTTGTCATGTTTTCAAGAAGGTCTGACTCTAAAGCGAGTTCATAACATCCCTCTAAGCAGAGGTGTTGGAGG
Source organism: Sequoia sempervirens (assembly GCA_007258455.2). NCBI lineage: Eukaryota > Viridiplantae > Streptophyta > Pinopsida > Cupressales > Cupressaceae > Sequoia > Sequoia sempervirens. Next base: position 527,745,871 of record VDFB02000015.1, on the reverse strand, counting down.
AGTGTTAGATTCTTAAAAGAGTCTGGCAACACCCTCAATTTCCTGCAGAATCTCAAACCTAGATGTCTCAGATTTCTCAAATCGCCAAAATTGTTTGGCAGTGATGATAACTGAGGACAACTATTCAACTCTAGGTGCTCAAGCGACTGGAGAAGACAAAAGCTTTCCGGTAGCCTCTTTATCTCGCTCCAACCATTCAGCATAAAGTCTATTTTTTTCAAATCCTTGAGATATCCTATTGAATTTGGAAATCCTTGGAATTTGTTACACCCATAAATAGCCAGTTCTCTTAAATGCACAGGACCCTGCAACAAATTCACAATGAGATCAACTAAAAACGAATAATAATAATAAATTAGAAAAAAAAAAAGAGCTAGAAAGAGCTTATTAAAGGAAGATACTCACTATGCTGTTAGTCTCCCATAGTTCTTCTAATTCACAATTCCATTCTTCTTTGAGTTCTAAAACCTTCAATTTTTTTAATGAACTCAATGAGTGAAGATTTCTCTGCCCAGGGTTAAACCAGCGAAGCCATACCAGCTCACTTGATGTATCACCAATTACTTGATTATAATCATTTCCTTTGACTTGAAAATTTTTTAATCCAAGTGAGTTGGGTGTGAGGCTACAATCTCCTCTGCTTGTATTAAGTATAAGCTCTCCACCCTGGGAACATCGAGGAAGCTCAACCTCGCTTATGGATCCAGCTGGTATGGCCATTATTCCTCGAATGCCAATTCTCTATTAAATAGAAAAAATCCATGATATAAAATAATATGGAAAAATTGAACTGCATGGAGACTAGAATAAAAAATATTTAAAGTAAACAAAGAAAGTTGTGACATAATTGTTTACACAGACAGTGAAAGAAAGTACTAATCTTACCTGTTCTTGATTATCAACATTAACAATCTGTTGGGGAGACCAGAGACGGTAGGGTGGCATTTGATTTGCAATTTCTCTTCCCAAATCTCTTAAGTGATCATGCATTCTTATACGATCGTCATCCTCAAGTTCAACTAAACACTTATTTAGAAGTCTTTCCCAACCATTCAAACCACTCCACCCTGATCCATCCCAAACTGCAATGGCCAATCTTTTCTCCTCTCCAATAAAGAAACAAGCACTATCTAAAAACATCTGCCTCTCTTCATCATCTAAGGCATCATAGCTCACTTTTAGCTTCTGCTTAATATCTCCATCTAGTATTCTAGATATCTTATCCAATTGAGATTCCCAATGTTTTTTGTCTGAGATACCACATAGCAGTGCTCCAAAAACCTTTAGAGACAGTGGTAATCCCTTGCAAACATCTAGGAATTTTTCAACCAAATCCTCAAACTCTAGAAGTGGAGAAGGCTGTAAGAATGCGTGCCGACAAAAGAGTTGCTTGGCATGAAGTGGATTTAGTGCTTTCATTTTATAAATGGATGAGATGCCCCATGATCGAAGAACTTGAAGTTCCCTTGTAGTGACTACAATTAAGCTACCCTGTCCAAGATTGTCCTTCTGAGGCACTAGCGCATCCAATTGGTCTACCTTATCCACATCATCGAGAATAATAAGCACTTGAACAGATCTTAAGCGATTAGCAAGAATCCCCTTCCCTTCTTCTATATTGTCAACTGATACACTTTTGAGACCAAGGTCTTCTATAAGTTTTTTCTGTTTTTTATGCAATATATTTTTGGAAGCAGCATCTCTTACATCTAATAAAAAACTAGATCTGTTCACAGATGTATATTTATTGTTATATAACTGTTTAGCAAGAGTGGTTTTTCCTGAACCACCCATGCCCCATATTCCAACAATTTGGACAGTAGGATGGCTTTCTACAGGTTGAAGTATTTTTTCAAAGTCTATGACAGCTTCATCTAAACCAATTGGATGTTTGGCAACCACAAATGGCACATTTTTAATTACTTTCAAAACACTATTAACAATATTCGTGAGCAGCGTCCGTTCACCACTAAACACATACAACAGCAGCAAAACAAAACCGAACAAACATCTCTTAATATGATGTGTATCAAAAACAAGGAATAAAAAAATTCATCACATGCATAAGACGATTGATAAGAAAATGATAAGTACTCACTCTTTGTTAGTAACATGATGGCCGATATTGTAGGAAACATTGCTGAGCGCATTCCTCCACTCCTTAAGCTTTTTTGAGGTATATCTACGCTTCTTTTCGTGCTGATAAAATGCGTCACCATAGACTCCTTTTGCATATCGGACATCATCTGGCTGAATGTGATAGAAAATAGGAACAATTTGGGCACCTATTTTGAACATAAATGAAAGCTCTTCCAAACACCACTGGGATTGTGCATACTTCTGGGAAAATATAGCTATATGGAATGAAGCACTACGCATAGCTGCTTCTATTTCTCTAGGGAATGGATCTCCCAATTCAAACTCTTCAGAATCAAGAAAAACCCTCAATCCCTTGCCAGTGAGGGCTTTATAGAGAGCGTCTGCGAGTGTGTGTTTAACATCAGGGCCACGATGATTAATAAAGACATCGTAGGGCAGCTTTGTGGATCTACCAGAAGTAGATGCAGGTGGTGCAACTTCTTCAGAAACATGTTGGGAAGTGGATGCCATGAAATTGGACTGAATTGAACACAACAAAACAATGAAAGAAATCCAAGGAAGCAGGATGCAACTTGAAAGTAGAAGTGATACTGTGAACTTGGTAAGAGAGGGGGCTTTATACAGTGCGGAACGCGTAAAAATGACAGAATGTGGATTGCCTAGGAAACCACATGGAAGGAACGCAGAAGGAATCCCATATTAACCAAGACACAAGTTTTTCAGACTACCAATGAATTCAAGATAAATAAGTGACCAAACGCGTAGATTGCGTGGCTGACATAGGAAACCGCATGGAAGAAACGGAGAAAAGCTATCTGTGGAGTGTTGAACACGTTACAACGAGAAAAGTCAATTACAGTACGGTGGATGTGGTCTTCCTGGAAAACAGCGTGGATCTGCGTATGGAATCCTGTTCGACCATTATAATGAATGTGGACTCCACTATACCCGTAGTCTTGCCCAATTACGATAACTACTTAAAAATATCACGCCAAATGTAATTGTTAAGATTCTAAACGTTATCTTGTTCAAACTTTGTCTTATGCTTGGTTAACCACGTGTTTCTCTACAGAAGTGTAAACAAAATATTTTTATTTTTAAAAATAAAGAAATATAATGATAGATAATTTTGGGTGATGTTTTAAATTTAATTTTATTAATAAATCATGATTGTTTAAATTATTTTTCTTTTCAATCATACAATTTATTGTTACATAACAATAATGATATTAGCTAGAGCAATTTAAATGTTTTTTTTTAAATTGTGGATGATGATATACATGTACTTTGAATTCTATGAAATGTATCAACTTAATTCAAATGAATTTACTTCTTATATGTTTATAAATTTGAGCCATTTTAGTGAACATTGTAGATTGCAATGGTGAAATTGTAGATCAATGTCTTTTCCCCTTATCTTTTGAGTCCACTTTGATTAGAATGTCTAAATGCAATAATTAGCTTACAAATGACATAAGTGTGTGAAATGGGATGATACCCGAATAAGCCTTTGAGATTTATTTTTAATCTCAAAAAAGATACTCAAGATCAAGCCTCAAAGGATACATAATAGAGATTTAGAAATGGGAATTGTTAGTGCCACCGCATGTTGGCCATTAGGGTTCACTTGGTGGATTGTTGGTTGATTTGATGCAATCAAACAATGGTTAGATAGACTTTGTAATTTTGTTGAGTGGTTTGAAAATATTGTTAATGTATTTGTTGAAACCTATTTCACTATGCTTAAATTTTTTATGGAATACTTACAATATGTGTTATTTTTTATTAAAGGTAAAAGTAGGTTTTCAAGTGACCTAAAACTCTAAAATAACTCGTAAAATGTTAGATAAATATAAGTTGACAAATAGTAAATTAGAAATCAAAAACAAAAATAGAGCAAAACTTAAAGTATGAACTTACAAAAGATAAAATTCTTTTCAAAGTTCTAACAACCTCCAATTCTTCTTTATAATATATTGTGTGTAGTTCTACAAACTTCTATAGCTCCTTCTTCTCCTCTACATAGGCTTTCTTCTTATTGCTTCTTATTCTTGAACTTGGACTCGAGTATTCTCCTTACCATTCATCTGAGTTTGAGTAGCAGGGATTCCAAAGTCCTTGATTGAATTCTTCAATTTATCACTCAAAATCTTGAGACTCATTTTTATTGTAATTTAACTAATCTCAACGACCTTATCGAGGTTGTCTTTGATGATTTTCATATTGTTTTTAAGTTGTTGCACATGCTATAACTTGTTTGATTTCTTGTGATATCCAATATTTACAATGTTCAAATTGACAAATATAGTTGCAATGCCCAAAAGAAATTTGCTTTGATTGATTTACCTTGATTGAGTTAATTTTTTTTTTGTTAGTAAATCTACTAATTTGTAAGAATTCATCTTATTGTCTTTGCTTCATTTGAATCGATTGTTAATAATTTACTTAATTTGAATGTTTAAATATATAAGAACAACAAAATATAAATTAATTACATCAAACTAATTTTTTAGAAAATCAGATCTATTATATATAATCCAATCCAACTATTAACAATCAAATTAATATCTCTAAAATATCAAGTGATACTAATCAATTCTAACAAACTAAATACTAGTAAAAAGAAAAATTCAATTCCAAGGAAAGCAGGATATAACTCGGAAGTACCTAGCAAAGAGAGAATGTGGAAACCACACGGAAGGAATACGGAAAGAATCCCACTTTAACCACGACAAAAGTCTTTTGTCACTTCCAATAAATCAAAGTTAAAAAAGTGATCAAACGCGTAGATTTGTGTGGGTGACATAGGAAAGCTCGTGGAATAAAAGCAGACGCATTGAGTGCTCTAGACGTTGCAACCATAAAACTCAATTAGGCACAATACCAAATTAAAAATGTCACACCAAATGTAATTTTGTAAGATTAAACACTAGTATCTTGTCTACACACGTATTTCTCTACAATTGTGTCATAAAAAACCGTAGGTAGTCTGACACTGCGAGTGCCACAAGAAACTTTTACAAGTGAAGTGACTCTTTTGTGTCTTGGTCTCATAGACTGTTTAGTCTCGTGGACGTCATTAAAATCTTTCATTTCATTTCGTTTCAATATGGAGGAACCCACACAAATTTGGTGAAGCCCTTGTCATTTTCAAACTTTAATTATTTGAGTGACAATCATCATTTTATGAAAACCCCCACACAATTATATTTATGTGATTTTAATTTTGACTAAAGATGAGATATAAACAAATGTTTGTTTACTTTATTTTCTCCTAGTGTTCTAATTTTATTTATTTTTATAAATTTTAAATTTTATTAAGTAGAAAAATTGTAATTGTGAAGGTTGAGAATTGTTATTGAATGATTAAATTTATCTATATTTTGCTCATGTGTCAAGTTGGCAACCACCTTCTTACTATTTTTATTCTATGCATGCTATGATATCATATTATGTGATGTTTTGTCTAGATTTAATGTATATTTTTTGAGTTAGTTTCGTTAATCAATATTTTGTGAGTAGTGGTTAATAAGAATTCCTTTTTTTGTGAAAATGAATGGTTCACTTAACACTCATTGCATACAAGGGATATTTATAAGGATTCAAAGCATCCAAACTTTATAGGTGGTCGCTCGTACAAATAGTACTCCATCTCAAAAGCACTTAATCCACTATGCTTAAATATCACATGTTTCAATGGTCAAATTATCAATAGCAATTTTACACCTCTAGATCACCAAAAAGGTATAAATAGTTATCCTATTTTTACTAGCCAAGACTTACCTTTAACCATTGAATAGATGAATGGAGTTTCCTCCAAGATCAAACCTACTTAACTTGCTACACCATACTTAAAACTTTCCACAAATATTATAAATATATAAAGGAACTTTCATACAAAATTCTTGAGAGACATTTTTATCCATGTTTTATTCTCTTCTATTTTGAGGGATTAGCATATAATTTGTTTGCAATTGTCATTCACATTTGTATGACCATTTACAATAGGCATACTATGTGTGGCATGAGTTTGATATCACACATTTTTATTTTATTTTTGAGGTGTTGATACTTGGAGGTTCAAATATCACTCTACACTTATCTTGTGTCTGCATGTTTCATCAATTATTGCATTGCATATAAATTATCTAGAAAATACTTGTACCTTATGATTATTGCCTTTATCATAACTATATATCATATATATGTCCTAATACATGTACATTATGACAATTGACACATTTTTTCCATAAAAGTAGGCCCATTTACCATCTGGAATATCTTTTGTCCCACCCTAACATCTTCTCAACTTTAAAATTAATTAAATTTTGTTGATATATTACAAAACCAAGTGAAAATAGAGATATTGCATCTCTTGACATAAATAAGTAATCTAATTTGACTAAAATTTTAAGGCTTTATAGGACATATGCAATATATTTAGGCTTACTTTTAAGTAATAAGAGACTTCCTTTGTGATTATTATTTAGTTATCTAGGCCCTCTCGACCTCATCTAGCCATTCTAGATCATCTTTGTGTTAGTGCATTTGATATAAAAATCAACATATATTTGAAACAACACTATGATCTCTATGTAAAAAGTAAAGATAACCAAATTGTCTTTTTATTAGGTATTAATTCATTTTGCGTTAATGCATATGATATAAAAATCAACATATATTTGAAACAACACTATGATCTCTATGTAAAAAGTAAAGACAACCAAATTGTCTTTTTCTTAGGTATTAATTCATTTTCTTCATTAAATCATTTTAGTTATGATTACAAGTCGAAAAATAATAATAGATAATTCATCTAAAAGCCTTCTTCACTCTTTGAAACAACTGTTGTCCAAGATCAATTTTGATAGCTCAAATTAAGGTATATACATGATTTATTTCATAAATGTAATATGATTACTATAAATTGGTTATTATATTTGTTATGATTGGTATCATATCAAATCCTTAAATTGTCATATGAAAAAACATTTCATATCTAACCAAATACTACATATATAATAGGTATTACCTATAGATTTATGTAATATCTTTCTATGGGTCATTAAAAATAATAAAAAGAGCATTGAAAGTATATCAAAGTTACAATCAATTATGATCTTTATTATCTTTGCACCAAGAATGAAAATTTATTTGATTCTTGTGATACCGACTATGTTATGATCCTATTGATAGAAAATCATAGAATGACAAAATAAGAGAACAAAATTCTTATAATGATACAATATATTATAGATGGATAGAAAACATTCCTCATTATTTCTACCACTATTATTCACCAAATATAAGTAAAGGACAAAAGACATATTGATAATGGTGTAAATGCATAGAAAATAATAATAGAAAGCAATATGTAGAAACAATAAGGAACACATGAGTAGGAAGATTCTATTCAAATATTGGACATTAAATTTTAGAAAGGTATCACTATTGTTTTTGTAGAAGTCATAAATTTTGCATATGGGCATGAAATGAGGTGCCATTATTTTAATATTGAATAATTTCTATGGGAATCCAAATATGAAATGATATTTAGAGTTGAGGCATTACCTAGGCCATAACTAATCAACTATTTTTTGCATCCAAGATACACTCTAATTGATCACCAACAACATTTATAATACATCAACTTCTCCATCTCCAACAACTTTAAGATCTTCAAGATCAACCTAAACATCCATCAACATTAATAGATTCACAACCAACCACATCGCCACCAAAATTCCCACTACATTTTTCTACTTGCTTCTCAAGTAGAATAGTTCACTTTGATATGATTAAATACAACACTTAAAGTATGAGGCATTTGGTTATGGCTACCAAATTCTTTCCTATCACACAAAACATGATCAACCATGTTTCTATTATCTATCTTGTACAAAGGGTTAGACAAAACTCTACTTGCATACACTTTTTTGGGTCTAATCATTTTACAATTCTTGTTCCTAAAGCTCACCTTCACACCTACGTTTTATAGTAGGAGAATGCAAGAATCTAGAGATTAACTTCATTTTCCCTACTCTAAACATCAATTTGACCTTACCTTAGTCTATTCAATCTTATGAGTAGACTTATTTATGATCCCATAGTTTCCCATTTGGGTCAAGGTTAGTATTAGCACAAGGCCCTAAGGACCTTACAATAAGGCCTAGAGTTATTTTATTAGGTGTTATTATTATATTAATCATCATTGGTAAATTATGTCCGGGATTGAGATTAATACATGTGTTTAGTGACAATTACTTTATTATAACTAATATCCTAGTAAATTCTAATGTATAATCTAATGCAAGGTAATATGTACATGATGTCCTATTTCATGAAAATTCAAGGAATTATAGCCATGATTTTGTATTCATTGTGAATTAATATGTAATAGATTTATGATTACTTTAGAAAATATTTTGGACTAATGTTGGCATAGATTTAAATTATTACTCAAGCTAATGATTTTAAAATAATGATAAATTGGAATGACATGTTCCTCTTGATAATGGTATTTAAAATAACCACTATTTAAATTAATGATTTAGAAAGACAATAACTTGGGTGAATGTTTGATTTTATAAATAATTGTTTTAGATTTTGATTTCTTAGACTATATGCAAAAGATAGGGCGTAGCATAACATGTCATTGAGTGTGTAAGTGTTTGATGGTGTAGATTAGACCAACCAATTATAATGGGTTATATAGCTCCACAAGATCTTGGTTTGGTGGCTACTAATAGTGATTGAGTGGTCCAATAGACAGAAAATAGAGAATTCAAATATTTTATTAATATGACAAGTTCCATGTGATCAAGACCACTTAAAATATTTGATTGAAATACATGACAACAAGATGAATTTTGAGAATAGTTCATTGGAATAAGTAATCCTAGTTTCATGAAAACTCCCATGTGCATGAAAATGAATTTAAATCCATTTCTTAGATGTATGATGAAATGATAGACCAATTAGACAGACAAAAATTACATGGTGTAAATAATTCAAAAAAGGAAATAATTTTAGGACTTGGAGATCTTAGATGCATTTTAGAGTTAATGAGCTATCAAACCAACTAATAAGATTCATGGATAAGAGGACTCAAAAATTGTATGTATCAAGAGAGAAAATAATTGAAGGATGTTGATCCTATGGAATCCATTTGTAAGGAGATTATTAATTGATAGAAAATCTAAGTGTATCAGAGATAGGAATAAAGGAGCTAGAGAAGGTCCTACTAAGATATGTGAATGGGTAGTATCTTGAAGTTGAGAAATCATAATATTCATGTCCTAAACATGTGAGCATGTGTATCAAAATTATTCCAATACAAACAAACCCCAACTTACAACACACAAAAGTTAATACAAGAAACTAAAAAAAAACAAATCTAATCTATTAAGAATTTCTAACTTGAATAACATCAAACTTCCATAGAAATCCCCTTTCTCCTATGTGACAAAAGGGAATCCAACTCCCATTGAGATCCTTCATCTAACATTCCTCGAGCCTAAATCTACAACTTTGCTTCTATTTTCAATCCATGCATTTCTTGATTGCTACTAGGAAGCATGTTTTCCATTGAATTATTACCTCCCAAGAATCCTACATATGTTCATTAGAAAATAAATCTTGAAGCAAACAATCACTCAAACAAATAACAACATTTTCCTTTTTTTTGGTTTCCCTTGCAAAAATTTCCCACTTGATCATATTTTCTTATTGCATATATCCATAGATGATTCAAAAATATTATCTTAATATGCATCCAATTACTCCAAAGAAATAAAATTTCTAAGCTCCTTTCAAAGGCTATCGTCAAGCCTCTCATTTTTTAGAACATCCTAATGCTCTTTCCCTCCAATGAAAAAATGGTTGTGATTTCTTTGCACAAAATCCACCTCCAAAGATTCATGCTTGTGAACCAATTTTTTCATAAATACAATGATTTTTTTTGCAAGCTCTCTCAAAAGAACCACAACATTTCTTTTGTGCCCTACTTTGTTGCTTTAATAACATCTCAATATCATACCTTCATATTCCACATATTGAAGCTACTCCTTATTGGAGGACTAGATGTTAAAATTATGAAGGGTTGGATTGGATAGATCCATATAAACATAGAATCTTATAAAAAATCTGGAGGAAGAAGACCATTTCATGTCCACATTTACAAACTCCTAACTTTTTCTAATTGTAGCTGTCATTTTGGTTGTTCTACAAACCAATAGGAGGTTTCAGAAATGAATCCAAAATGAAATTTTCATGAAAGAAACACAATCAAGATGAAAAAATGATTTCCATGAACATAAAATGAACTAGGTTTTCCACTAAACCATGTGTCATTGCTCCAACCAAAATTATTCTTCATTGTTTTAAACCAAAGGAGAGGAGAAAAAAACCTTTTTCCAAAAATATATCAAGTGCATAGCAATACTAGGCCATACTTTTCTCATCCAACCAAAGTTTTTGGCTTCACCCATAAATTTACCTGCAAAATTTCCCACCCAAGACAAGTCCTATCAAGTATTGAAAATTATAATGCACAATGATTTGAAATACCAAAAAAAACATTGAGGAAATATTCATAGAAAAGGGAACACCATCCATATAAATGTTGGGAACCTATTAGGTACACCAAGGATATTTTAAAAATTTGTTAAGATTGCACACTTTACTTCCTATGTATCCTACAATAGGAAGAGGCATTTTTTTTTCCTTTAAAATGAGATACAAATAAAATTTGTTACATGCATCAACGATATCGTATGCATTTTTGTTACCTACATATATCATCCTTTCATTCATAAATGAATCACATTGCCCAATTGCAAATTTATCATCCGGAAATCTTCTTTTATTATCACCTACGGTGCCATGTTGGTACTTTGTATCATCTTCAATTTTACAATAAATTGTATTAGAAGAGTGGACGAAACCTCTCTTTGGTCCCTTTTTAGAAGAAATTATCACATGGTTTTATTTTGCTTCACCCTAACTTACAATTATCATTGTTGAAGCTTGACATACTACCTTAGGTGATGCAACTTTCCTAACTGAGCATAACACCACACCAAGGCATTGGCTATATGTTGTGATTCAATTTTTCTCTTATCCTCTTTGTTAGAGTTGTCATAGATACCACAAATTTTGTATGTTTCTCTGTCATTATCTATAGACACACTCTACAAACTCCTAATCCTACCCTTCACTTTTTAAATCATATCCATCATCATGCAACTTGATATTGTTATTGTTGAGTTTATATTTCATGATACTTGTTTTTGTTACTTGCAATTGTCTTTATATTCCTATATTTTTTCTTTGAACTTCATAAGGGCTTAAGATTTAATAGCATTAAATTATTTGATTAAGCTATACTCATCTATATTTTAATAATTAAGCCAATCTTTCATCACTAACCTAACAATTTAATTATTGATAGTTTAAAGTGATCCTATGAGAAGTGATCACATAGAGAATATTGTTACTCAAATTGAGTATATTATGCTCATGTTATATCTACCTAATAATGTAGTTAAACTATATCAAAGTACAATCATCCATAGAAGATTACCTATCCTTTAAAATTTATAGGTGGTTCAACACTTTGTGTGCTTAATTTTGTTCCAAGTCTCATAAGAATGCAACAAGAAAAAAATTCACAATATTATAGAATAAGTGGTTGATTGAAGTCTAGAAGAGATGTTTTCTCTTGTTCCAACATTATATTTCAACATTTCTAGATGTGTTTTGAAAGCAATAATAAAAAAATTCAGCCACTATGATCTCTTCTTTTATTATGGTTCTAATTTAAGTGGCTGAAAAAGTATATGTTTTAGTACATGCAATATTGGAGCTCTTCTAAGGTATTTTTATCATAAAAAATTGATGAATAGTATCAACTTTTGGATTTTGTTAACATTGTCCTTTTATGTCAACATTAATGGTATGTTCACAATTCTTATAAAATTATAAGAGATATTTTCCTTACTAGCTCATATACACATCACAAGTAAATTAGTGATGGGATCATGTACATCACATCACAATAGTGACTAGCTCATATGCATCACATATATATCTAATGTGATAATCCACATAATATATCACATGTTCACATAGGAATAATAGGTAAAGTGAAAATGGATGCAACCTTTTGCATGCATCAACCCACTTCATAATCACATAAGTATGATATGGAAACAATCAAGCATTCCATAATACTTTATTTTTTTGCTCGAAAGGGCACCAGTATATCAATTTTCACAACCCTAGGTCATTTACAACAAGTACTTAGGGATGTATTAGTGTATAAACACACTCAATTACACATAGGCTCATATCACTTCATGATCCCAAGGTGTTACCTACCTTTGATAATCTAAGATACCATTTTCCACATTAGGATAGGCCAAAACTATAGTATGAGGTTGGTCCAACTATTTCCTACCTATTCTTCATTAGAAACTCTCTCCTTGTAGTCCATTGGATGATTGAGCAACCAAGGACATCCATCACTAGCATAGTATGCTCCTTGATTGTTGTCAATCTCAAGCCACATAGTAATGCTCCTTGAATATTATTAATATAGAGCATCATAGTATTACTCCTTGACTAATGTTAATCTAAAGAATAATAGTATTGCTCCTTGACTACTGTCAATCTCAAGCATCATAGGATTGCTCCTTGACTACTTTCAATCTTGAACATCATAGAATTTCTCCTTAACTATTTTCAATCTCAAGAATCATAGTATTTTTCTTTGACTACTATCAATCTCAAGCATCATATTATGATCCTTGACTCATGCCTAGCACTATAACTAGAAGATAGGTTCCTAACTCAAAATAAGTAGATCACAATCGATTGATTTAGAAGCTTATACATAGTCATATAAGTTTGAGGTTAACTTTCACAAAAAAAAAAATCACCTTGAACCAACACGAGATGAGATCAACTCAACATGTAATCACTACTAAGAAGTCAAATTCATTCTCTTCATTCAACTTAATATTCATAAACACATTATGTATTGAATACAAGTTATCAAGTTTTCTTAACTCTTCATAACCATTTAATGCCCATTTTGGCCTCCTCTAAAATTTATTGAAGAGAGAAGGTCAAACCAATTAGGAAAAACTCCAAAATATGGGAATTATCCCCCTAGTCCCTACCCCTACGGACTTCAAGTCACAAGGGAATCCTTCACCCAATGACTACCTATGTACCTGCTTCCAAATAGATCAAAGTCACATGTAGTTATCCTAACAAGGTCTCTCAGGGACTTACACACAGGTTCCCATAACCAAGGTATCATTAATGATTCCCTTTAATTACTAACACTAAGTTCACAATTTAGCAACTCGTACAATAACACTCCCCTTCAAGAATATTGAGGTCCTCAATCAACTTCACCCATTATTATTCATAAACTAGCCTAAATGTCCCAAGGATTGTCCTATCCACATAGGGGCTAGGATTGTTAATGGTGACTCCAACATTGGAGCTTTGATACCATGTGGGAGTTAATGGTGACTCCCCAACACCTCCAGGAATAGTTCCTAGACCAAAATATCTTCCACAAGAGAGAGAATGGAAAGAAAGTTTGCTTCAACAATGCAATATTGAATATTGGTTGAATGTGAAAATGTACATGAGAGGCCTTTCTTACAAAGGCAAGGTAGAGAGATAGGATTAGACAAGATCATGACAAGTGTCTTAACCCTATGACATGAGACAACTAACAAACTAACTACCTAGGAATAAAGCAATACTAGCTAGATAAGATAAGTTCTAGAAAAGCCAACTAAGACTTCTAGAAAGAATCTTTTATCCTAAGCAAACTTAACATGTGAATATGTCCCCTAATTACCTAGTGAGTGAATCAGCTAGGTACAAGAAATTTATTCACACCAACAAGCTATTCATTCACTCACTCAAGGGGCTTAATAAATTTATGAAACCCAAAGTTGGTCAATATAGAAAATGTTACATGTGATAATAATTACCAATTAATGATATCTGCTCATTATGAATTAAGATTTTGGTTGATAAATTTGTCTATAGTCCAAATACGACTATTGGGAATAATTTTTCATGGAATAGATTTAACCAAATTTTGGATTAGATGGGTCAAGAGAAAGTTATACTTACAAGGGATTTCAATGCAATAGTTTCCCTTCAAGAGAAAAAAGGGGGAATTTTCCCTCAGAAGAAAATGGAGGATTTTCTCTCTTTTATTTAGGACAATGCTCTGGTGAATATTTAGCCAATCAATGGAAAATATATATGGACAAATAGAAGGAAAGATTTCCTCCAGATAGCAAAATGATTAGATGGATTTTTTTCCTCACCAAATTGGATGGTAGGAGACTATCTCTTAGAATAAAAAAAAATCATTTAACTACCTCAATTCATTTTGTAATATATCTAAATATTTCACCAAAATCATCAAAGGCCAAATTGGAAATCTGATTTTAAATTTAAAGTGATGTGATTTTGTCATCCATAATTTATACATTTACCGATACAATGGTGGATTAGGGTGACTTTTTTCAAGGTTCCAGAATGTTTTAGTTCTATAAAAAACTCAAATATGTAAAGAAACTAATTAAGGTTCAGAATGTGAAGTTCTTTAAAAACATTTTTCTATAAAAGGATCTAGTCTTTAAACAACTTTCAGAAATAAATGAACACATAATTTCTCATGGGATGGATGTAGTGGCATTTAAAAGACAAAAAAAGTTGCAATTGGAATGGAATGAGTTATCAACATGGGAAGAGGTATTAGAGACATAAATCTAGGGATTATAGCTAAAATATGGAGATAGAAACCCAAAAAAAAATCATATTTCAACTCAAATTAAGAGAGCTAAAAATTCAAGTTTTTCTATTCATGAAAATATATCAAGTTTATGTCTGATGAAAGAAGAAGGCATTCAAAATGAAGGGATAAAATTATTCTCAAATTTGTTAACTAGTCAATTGAGTCATAGCAGTCAAAGGGAAAGGGAGAGAGAAGAGTTGCTAGAAGCTATCCCCACACTAATATTTGAGAATGAAAATGAGGAATTGTTGAAACCTTTCACTCTAGAGGAAGTCAAATTAGTTTTCTTTTCATTGCCAATAGATAAAGTACCAGGTCAAGATGGATTTACTACTATTTTCTTCCAAAAGTGTTGGGATTTCATTGGAAATGACCTCCTTGGGGCAATAGAAGAGTCAAGAAAGACTAGAACTATGCTAAACCAGTTTAATGTAACACATTTATCAATTATTCCAAAAGTAAGCTCTCTTAGAACTTTCTCATATTTCATACCTATCTCTCTTTGCAACATAGAACTTTATAAAATATTCACAAATTCTATTTATCTTAGATTACACCCCTTTGTGTCTAATATTATCTCTGAAGAACAGGGAGGTTTTGTTCCAAGAAGGTAAATGGTTGAAGGAGACCTTGTTGCAAATGAAGTCTTAAATTTTATTAATACAAATAAGCTTTTATATATTATAATAAAATTGGGTATGATGAAGGCATATGATAGGGTTGATTGGTCTTTTCTAATTCAAGTTCTATGTAACTTTGGGTTTAATAAAAAAATGGTGTAAGTGGATACTTTCATGCCTATTAGGGGATAAATTTTTAGTAATCATTAATGGTTCACTAGTGGTTTTTTCAGTTCAACACAAGGGGTTCGACAAGGGGGTCCTTTATCACCATTTTTATTTATCATTTTTATAGAGGCATTGAGCAGATCCATTCATCTATTTCATTCTCAGGGTAATTGGTAAGGGATTTCTATTCTGTCTACCCATATAATAGTTGCTCATTCTCTTTTTGCAGATGACATAAAAAATTTGTCAAAGCAACTATGGCAAAAGCAAAAAAAATAAAATGTATTTTGGATAAATACACGGTAGCCTCGGGACAAAGCATAAATGCAAGTAAATAAAAAATCTACCTGTTTAATGTAAAAGTAGCTATAAAAGGGTAGATAGTTAAGTTTTTAGGCATTCAAATAGTAGAGCTTCCTTGTAAGTACCTAGGGATACCCTTTTTTGTAGGAGAAAATAAAGTATCATATTGGAATAAGATTATTTAAAGTATTCAGTCAAGTACCTTATCCCCGACTGTAAATTGACTAAAGGTTCTATTTCTATCAGCATAGCTCTTTTGTCTATCTGTCACCTCCTCCAAACTGCTCTTGATGAATCTCATTTGCTCTTCCACCTCTTTTAACATCTCAGGAACCAAGTTATGATCTTGTCTTCCAATTTTTCCCAACTAATGGGAGTATAAAACTTTTTCCCATATAGGGCCTTGAAAGGTGTCATACCTGAGGATGCTTGATGGGAGTTGTTATAAGAAAATTATACCAATGGTAGATACTCTTCCCATTTATACTGTTGATCCATACAGTACATCTGAAGGAGATCTTCTTCTACCTGATTCACTCTCTCAATTTGACCGTTTGTTTTGAGGATGACAGGTTGAACTAAAATTTAGCTTAGTCCCCAATGTTGCATTCAAGGTTGTTTGAAACCTTGATGCCATCCATGTATCTCTATCAGATATAATGGTTTTTTGCACTCCATGTAAGTGAAATATCTCTTGGAAAAATTTATTTTCCAAGGTTAATGATCCATCCTTAAGATTCCATAGAATAAAATGTGCCACCTTAGTCAACTTATCAACTACTACTAAAATGACATCATTCATGTTCTTACTTAGAGGTAGTTCCCCTATACAAAGTCCATGCTGATCACTTGCCATTTGTACTCAGGTATATCATGAGGGTAGATGGTCCCTATTGGATGCACATGCTCAACCTTAACTCACTAACACTCCAAGAATATAGTTATGTATTCCACTATGTCCTTCCTTAGTCTCAGCCAATAATACAAGGTTTGCAATTTTGCGATCATCTTTGTAACTCTAAGGTTTCCTAAATATGGTGCATTGTGGACTTCTTCTAAGATCGGATTCCTTAGCTCTCCAAAATCTAGAATATACACCCACCTCTAGTATCTTAAGATATCATTCAATTTAAACTCATATCCATTGAATCAATGGTCTGACGAATTTTCTTCTAAAGCCTTTTTCACCCTTTCATAATGCTCATCTTCTTGCAAGTGTTGCATCACATGCTACCTAAAATTAGACCTCATAGAAGTTATGGATGCCAAATGTATTTTTCTACTAAGGAAATCTGCCACTTTATTTTCCTTTCCTTTTATATACTCAATTTTGAAGTCATACTCACTATGAAATTCTAGCCATCTCCTCTGTTGTGCATTAAGGTTTCGTTGAGTTAAGATGTATCTCAATCCCAAATTATCCATTTTGAGCTCAAATGGCTTTACCAAAAGATAATGTCTCCGCATTTGTAAGGATTGCACTATAGCTCCTAATTCCATATTGTGTGGCATGTAATTTACTTCGTTTTGTTTCAGCGTCCTAGACTCATATACCACTACTTGCCCATCTTGCATTAACACTACTCCTACTCCATCTCTTGAAGCATCTATGATCACTGAGAATTAACCATTGGGATATGAAATAGTCAGCACTAGGGTTGTCAAGAGCTTCTCCTTCAAGAGTTGGAAGGCTTGTTCACACTTCTTGGTCCAATCAAACCTTTTTCCTTTCTTTTTGAGTGAATTTATTGGGGCTGAAATTTGAGAAAACCCTTGCATAAATTTTCTATAATATCTGACAAGGACCATAAATCTTCACACCTCTATCACACTCTAAGGCACCAACCACTCCACAATTTATTTTATCTTCTTAGGATCTACAGAGACTCCCTCAGCAGAGGTAATGTGGCCTAGGTAGTGCACCCTATCTTGACAAAACAAGCACTTGGATAGCTTTCCAAAAATCTTATTTTTCCTCAGATGTTGTAAGACTATCCTCAAGTTCTGATCATGTTCTTCAATATACTTGGGATAAACTAGGATGTCATCAACAAATATTAGGACAAAATCATCCAAACAGTCCTGATACACACTATTCATAAGATTCATGAAAGTTGCAGGTGAGTTGGTCAAATGAAATTGTACAACATTGAACTCATAATGTCCATACTGAGTTCGAAAAGGAGTCTTTGGAATATCTTCTTCCTTTATTCGTAATTGATGATAACTATATCTGATATATCTATTTTGAGAATATTGTCCCTCTCTTTATCTAATCAAATAATTCATTGATCCTTAGAAGGAGATATCGATTATTGATGGTCACTTTGTTCAACATCCAATAATCAATACACATACGCAAGGTTCCACCCTTCTTTTTCACAAAGATAATTGATGCTCCCACTCTGGGTCTAATAAGCCCCTTGCATAACAACTCCTGTAATTGGAATTTCAATTCATAAAGCTCGATGGTGGTCATCCTATATGGGGCCTTATATTGAGGCTCGATTATTAGCACTAGATCAATGGAGAAATGGAATTCTCCATTTAGAGGCATCTTAGTGAGATCTTCAGGAAACATATCTCAGAATTCCCTAATGATTGGATAATCATCTAGGTATGGTTTCTCATTGTTGGGTTCACTGACATGCATAACATTTATGACATAACCTTTCCTCTAAGACCTCTTGAGCTTCATAGCTGAAATCTACCTAAGCTCCAAGGGTCTCTGTATCCCATGTGTCTCAAACGTGTACCCATAGTCATCCAGACAACTCACAATCTTATCCTCACAATTTACAATGGCTTTGTGCTTAGTTAACCAATTGATTCCCAAGAATACATCATAGGACCCTAGAGGTGCCATGTAAAGGTCAACTTGGGTCAGGAAGTTGGCCAGTTCTAACTCGCTGCAAAAGAAACATGAATCTACTTCTCACTCTACTCGATTTCCATATTGAATAGACCATGAGTTTTCCAAATATCCAAGTCAAATGGGCAGTTTAGAAATCATTCTAGGTGTGTGTATCAAATATGTGATCAATATAAACCAATTTAACAACACAATCAATAAAACATTAAATCAAAGAAGCTAAAAGAAAAACGGAAATAAGCAAACTGTTTTATGGCAGCCTCTCTGAAGTCGTCTTATTGCTCTCTATCTCCAGCATTTCGTCTTTGCTCAAGTTGCTCTCAGATTCAGAATGCCAAGCTCAATGAAGTAGGCTACTGAAGAATGAGATATTTAAAAATGCATAGTATACTAAGATGCAAGATTTTGAAGGGTTGACAATAGAGGAGTGTTGGATGCTCATTCCTGCAGCATAACGATATGACGATGAAGAATGATAGAGACAGATTGAAGAATTATATTGACAGAATCCGGATGTCTGAAGAAGATTCGATCCAAATGGCTTGTGAAAGGTTTGATTTATAGATTTTCGATGTGGACAGAGATAAGATTTGACAAGATTTGATAAGGATTTGATTTTTGACAAAAGAGGAAATATGACGAGATGAGATAAGATTTCAAAAAGATAGAAAGATTTTGATTCTCTTTTAAAGGAAATAAATCCTAAAAAAGATGAGAAGGATAATTGATGAATTATCTAATTAAATAAATTAATTAGATGCACATGAGTTCAGTTTTGGAAAGAAAGCGAGAAGATTCTTTTAAGATTTTATTAATTAAATAAATATTTGATTTATTTAATTAATGTTGGACTTATGATTTCATTAATTAAATAATATAAATTATTTAATTAACATTAGAAGAATTAATATAAATGATTTAATTAATTAAATAACATAAATTATTTAATTAACATTAGAAGAAGGGATATAAATGATTTAATTAATTAATTAATATAAATTATTTAATTAACATTAGAGAATGATTTAATTAATTAAATAATATAAATGATTTAATTAACATTAGAGGAAGGGATATAAATGATTATGAATTTAATTAAATAAATCAAATTTATTTAATTAAATAGATGATGACATGAGTACCTAGGGCAAAGCATGCTACAAGATGTCTAAATGATGTAATGCTGATACAAGTGTTGTAAGAGGACAATTTTTTGATGTCTACATTTTGCCCCTCTTTGAAGTGATGTTCGAGATGATGAGATTTGTGTCGAGTAACATCATTTCAAAGAAGTTAAGGTATGGATAAAAGAAAATTGATAATGATAGAAAGATAGGATGATGGAATGATGATGCCCCCTTGAGAGGATAGGCGGGTTGAACAAACACAGGTAGGCTCTCGAAATGAAATGATAAAGGGAGGGATAAGATGAATAATGCAAGATAGAAAGTGGATTAAGGAGATGAATGATACGTTATGTTGCAATGAAGGTGAGGAACCATGATGTTTGATGTAGCACTAGATGGTATGCACCAAGATATAAGGACCAAGGTGACAATGTGTCTCGTGCTCCAACGTAATACAACCTTGTTTAGACGTATGAGGAAGTAAACTTAGAGCATTAAAGTCCTACTGCACAAAAGGTATTATGTGACCTGAGATGCAAAGGATAATGCAAAAAGATATTCCAACATACACAAGATATGAATATTAGCTAGAATGATACAGATTTGATACAAATGAAAGAAAAAATGATAACACACACAAGCAAGCAAGCAAGCATGCACAAATGATACAAAAACAAACAAGGTATTGCTCCTGTCAAGCTGTAAACCGTTGATTGATTAATTGATTGATGATGATGATAGTGTTGTCATTGTGGGGAGCGACATGTCCCTAGATCAACACAAGGATGATGATAATTGATTGATTGACTTTGATTTGGTTTACGACAAGATTAGGAGCAAGACCAAAGGATGCGATTAGATAATTTGACAATATTGATTGACTTGATTGGTATGGATTAAGGATTGACTTGCATTTGGATTATGACTTGGATTGATTTGATTGGATGCAACGGTTTTGATGAAGATGATTGATTTGGTTGAATGGTTGAATGATTGGATTGAGGAATTTATTGGATTGGAATGATTTTGATGATAATGATTAGATTGATGAGAAGAAGTGATGTGGTTTGATTTTATTGCTTGGATTTTGTTGGATATTTGATTTTTTTTTGTATTTTTGAGGATATTTTGATTTTGATTTTTTTTTTTGGATTTATGAAATGTTTTTTTATTTTTGTATTTTGAAATGTTTTGAATTTTTTATTTTGAAATGTTTTGAATTTTTTTAGACTTTTGAAATGTTTTTATTTTTTTGTACTTTTGAAATGTTTTGATTTTTTTTTGTATTTTTTTTTTTGAAATGTTTTGAATGTGTCAAAGGATGAAAATTTGAGTAGCCTTTGTGCTAGATATCAATGACAAGGGGAAAACCAAGTCTAGGTGCAAGGGTGGGTGATGGGATAAGGGATAAAAGGCTCATGATATATGGATGGATGGAAAGGATTGGTCATAGTGAATGGAATGGATGTATGCCTCATAGGAGAGAAAGGATGTGATTTCCAAAGACTATGTCGTATAGGAATAACATGCCCCATTCTAGGTACAAAACTTAGGATGTTTCTAGACAAAGCTTATGACAATAGGATAATGATAGGCTTATTTAGAAGGATGAGGTATGTCAAGAGATACCCAAAACATGTTTCAACATTTTCCCCCTATTTCTTCGTCAAGATCAAAAGGAGAATGGTGGATGAATGGACTCAATATGGTAGGTAGGATGGAAATGATATGATATGAAAATGATAGGTTGGATAGATAAGACATTGTGCCCCCAAGTATAAGTGACATAGAAAATCAACCTACACATGACGCCTATTTGCTAGGTTTTCATCATGGTACTTATCCAAGGCGCTTGTTTACCAGGTTTTCACCGTTGGACAAAGGTATTTCTCTTTACTTTTTTCTTCTTCTTTTTTGTCTTTTTGGATAGGAGAAGGGGAATATGGATAGGATGGACTCAAGTGTCTAGTTGCATGAAAGGTGATAGTCCCACTAGGGATGGATGCCATTGCATGGACCATGTCAAATGTCATTATTCTCATAGATGTTGGTAAGGGATGACATGAAAGGGAGATGGAGTAGGTAGATGATGGATTATGATGTGGATTATGGAGGAAAATAATGGATTATGATGTGGATTGAATAGGACTTGTGCAAAAGGATGGATGAAAGGTTTATGCAAAAGCATGGACCATAGGAATGTGGAGGGGATATGTGGGATAATGTGTGAAGGATGAGGAGATGGAGGTATGTGGAATTGTTGTGAAATGGAAGGGAACCATGGCCAATGGTTGCACACGCTGTGATAAACGTTGAAGCTTTTGATGTGGATGGGGTGTAGGAAGCAATGGAAATATTTGCTTAGGAGGTGGTGGATGTAGTGTTTTTGGTACCCACATAGACTTAGTATTTTTATGAATTTTATTTGGCTTGTGGGTTTTAGGAATTTGAGACTTTTGAATAGAGTGGGAATGTGTGTTTTGGATGGAAGGGAATTTTTGGGATTTTTGTGATGTGGATGCCTCATTTGACTTGCTTTGTTTTTCCTTAGGTACCCAAACCCATTTAGTTTTGGCCTTTACTTTTGGAGGTATGGGCTTATATAACTTTTTAGATGTACTTGGGTTTGATATTTTGCAATTGTATGCTAAGGCATTAGGACCTTTAGAATTTTTGACTTTATGTGTAGAGGCATCCAAATTTTTATTTTGGAATCCCTTGGGTTTGGTGGAATGGGTGGAAGCTTCATGTTTATACAATGTGTGCATTTTTTGGTCATGATTAGGAATGTTAGGGTATTTATGGATAAATGGATAAGAGGATTGAATGGTAGGAATATTAGGTGTTGGAGGTAATGGTGGTAAAATGAATCAAGGGATATTAGGAGTTGGAAGCAATGGTGGTAGAGTGGATCGAGGGATATTAGGAGTTGGAAGCAATGGTGGTAGAGTGGATGGTGGAAGGTGTACGGTCGCATGCTTTTAAAATTTATAAGATGATGGAGGTGGAATGGAAACATATGTTTTAGGTGTATGATAGGATTCATCATGGAAAGTGGACTTAGGAGGCATGGAGGAAATACCAACATCTTTAGGTTGTTGTCCTTGGGGTGTAGGTCCAAGGCCATAAGAGCGGGGAGGGACTTTGACATGGATGGGCTCCAAGATACCTTGTTCATGAAGGTCTAGACCTTTACCTTGGTGGTTCATGTTTTGGAGTATGCAATGGACAACGGGAATAGGTGTAGGTGGAACACTAGACATGAGTTCCTTATTGGATGGAGAAGATAACAGTTGTTGTTGTTCTAAGGAGGAACATTCGTGAATGAGGGTGGAAAGACCAATAGGATATGATGGAGTACTTGCAATGGGGTCGATAATGGGTGATGGGGGATCATTAGGATCTTGATTAGCATTGTGTTCACTTAGATCCAATGTATTTTTTTGATCTTCTATGTGTGTTTGGGAGGCATATGTCTCATCAAGGGAAGTGGATGTTTGTGCATCATGGATGGGTGAGGTGGAAAGATCTTGAACATGGAATGCATAAAGTTGGCTAAGAGGATCATCATGGTCTTCTTGATCATAAAAGGGGTCTTGATCAAAGATGGAAGATTGATCATGAACAGTATTAGGTATGTTATGAATGTAATCATTGGGAGGGTGTTGATCTTTATGTGGATGAGGGGGTAATGTTTTCGCTTGTTTAGGATTGTGCTCTTGAAATACCTCATGAGTTATTGGAATGGAGGTGTAAGGGGATTTATCATGGAGAGACTTGTCATGTTCTTGATGGTCAACAACATAGGAGCATGATAGAGGGTGACTTGGACTTACGAGAGGAGACTCTAGAATTGGCTCAAGGGGTTGTGGATGACATGGTTGGCTTGAAGGACTTGGCATGATGTTTGAGGATTCTTTTGTATGTTCAGGTATATGTGTTGAATGACATGGCGATGTTTGATTCCTTGCTAGTAGCGCTTGGGTCACATCCTTTGTAGGTGTATGGGTGGAAGGTGTTGGCTTAGGGTTTTGGTTTTGATTGGATGATGGTGTGATAAAGTTATAGGGTGCATGTGCTAGATTGGTATTCCCCTTATCAATGGTTGCATTAGAACATGAGGAAGTTTGGCCTTGTTGCAAGGTAGAACTTAAAGTCACATGTGTTTGTCGTGATGTGGGTTGATAGGTTGATGTGGCATTGACATGCGAAGAAGTGGATAGATTAGATTGGTATGAGGTGGAAGGGTGATAATGAATGGATAGGGGATGACGTTATGATTTCTGGATTTGACAAGTGGCAACAAATTGATTGGCTTGAGCTAGGAGGTGTTGGATTTGAGGTGATTTAATTTGTTGAAAATATTGAAAGATGGTTTGAAGGCTTTGTATGGTTTGGTGGTCTAAGGGTTGGGGTATTTGATGAAGTGTTTGAAGGAGGTTTTGAAGTTGGGATGCTAGGGCTTTGTGTTCGAATGTGGGCATGGTGTCACACATGTGTGTAAGCTCTTGCACATCGATTTGTTCCTCAAAGTATGTAACATTGTTCATGTAATCATTAGCGGTGGTAGGAGAAGCCCCTCAAAGTATGATTTTAGGTTTTGGTTTTTCTTTCATGATTTTGAATATAGAAAGGAACTCCTTGAATTATGAGCTCGGGCTTAGGTTTTGTCTCATGATTTGGCCTAGAGGGATAGCTCCCTTGGATTATGATTTTGGGCTTATGATTAGGATTGGGCTTGTTTATGATTAGGACCATTTTGATAAGTGGTGACCAGGACTAGGTATGTGATGGTGATGATGTGGAATGATTAGATTGGATGACTTGATTGATTAGGATGAAATGGATAGGATGTAACGTGTAGAGTGACTTGTATTTATGTGTTTGATGTTTAGCTTGATTGGGAAATGTTTAAATGAATGATCACACATGGACACACATAAATCACTCACGCAAGACACATAAGCAAGTTTGAATTTGAAATTATGAATGTGATTATTAAGCACATACTTGAAGAAGACACATCAACAAGTCCTAGAACTAGTCAAGTGGGTATGGCCAATTAGGTCTCAAGCTAGTCTGCACAAGGTTGACTAAGGATAATTTGAAAGCAAAATCCTACCACACAGCTAAGAGAAAGGGGTAACCCACCTTTCACCTTCACTTCCCAAAGGTATAAAGTTCTTTCAATTAAGATTTTAACTTCCAAACAAGTGTGTCTTTCGATTCACACTTCGATTGAGGTCGTCCCCAAGGGTGATGAAATCCCCTAGCAGGCCTCCTAGAAAGGGTTTGAAAAGAAAAAAAAAACCAAGTGAGGTGTTTGTAATCACACACACACTTGATTCACACCCACAGTGGTTAATTTCCCTTAGAAATGAAATGTGTGGAAGAAAATAATGAAGCACTCGTTCTTTTTAGATCCCCATATCAAATGTGTAGGAAGACAGTGGTTAATTTTAGACCCAATTTTTGATATGTGATTAAAGACAAGATTCGTTTTAAGAACCCCAAATCGAAATGTGTTTGCAAACAATGATTGATTTTATGCTCCAAACTGAAATGTGTGACAAACAAGATTAAGAGATGAAAAAAATGGAATGTGTGTACCTGATTATTCGCTTTCCAGATTGTTGTGAGTGATATTTTCTGCTACTGGAGCTCTTTATGATCACCTACAATATGAAAAAAATGATATTATAATGCAACCAAAAAACTAAATAAACTCATCAAAAAAAATTTGCAATTTTAGAGACATGTTTTTGACATAGCCGAATTAGATTTCAGTATTTGACAATTTTATTGATCTGAAAAATGAAAACTCAAAGAAGAGATTCCATCTGATTTTCTGAGAGCTTTCCAGAAATGTAAAGAAGTCAGAAAAATTCTCTATTTTGCTCTCAGAAACACGGATTTGTGAAAACCATACAGAAAATGAAGATTGTATTTTCTCGCATTGTATTTGACTTGTAAATTAAATCTGTAAAACATAGACCCCCATTAGAATTTAAAGAGCTTTCCAAAAATGTAATTTTTTTTGAAAAATTCATCGATTTGCATCCCAAAAACAAATTTTATGAAAAACCATAAAATTACGATAACTTCTACAAAAACGATGATACACCCTCGATTTTTTACTGTAGCCTCTTGAGATGATGTACAAGACTCTATAAAAATATTGCAGAAAATTCACAGCTATGTAGAAGATATGAAGAAATTGGTAAAACTTGCGGTTTTGTCCGAAAACTGTCATATCTGCAAAACAAAGTCAATAAAACCTGCAAGAAGCACCGTTTTTAACATTTATGTGTGTATCAAATATGTGATCAATCTAAACCAATTTAACAACACAATCAATAAAACATTAAATCAAAGAAGCTAAAAGAAAAATAGAAATAAGCAAACTGTTTTATGGCAGCCTCTCCAAAGTCATCTTATTGCTCTCTATCTCCAGTGTTTCGTCTTTGCTCAAGTTGCTCTCAGATTCGGAATGCCAAGCTCAATGAAGTAGGCTACTGAAGAATGCAATATTTAAAAATGCATACTATACTAAGATGCAAGATTTTGAAGGGTTGACAATAGAGGAGTGTTGGATGTTCATTCCTGCAGCATAACGATATGACGATGAAGAATGATAGAGACGGATTGAAGAATTATTTTGACAGAATCCAGATGTCTGAAGAAGATTCGATCCAAATGGCTTGTGAAAGGTTTGATTTATAGATTTTCGATGTGGACAGAGATAAGATTTGACAAGATTCGATAAGGATTTGATTTTTGACAAAAGAGGAAATATGACGAGATGAGATAAGATTTCAAAAAGATAGAAATATTTTGATTCTCTTTTAAAGGAAATAAATCCTGAAAAAGATGAGAAGGATAATTGATGATTTATCTAATTAAATAAATTAATTAGATGCACATGAGTTCAGTTTTGGAAAGAAAGCGAGAAGATCCTTTTAAGATTTTATTAATTAAATAAATATTTGATTTATTTAATTAATGTTGGACTTATGATTTCATTAATTAAATAATATAAATTATTTAATTAACATTAGAAGAATTAATATAAATGATTTAATTAATTAAATAGTATAAATTATTTAATTAACATTAGAAGAAGGGATATAAATGATTTAATTAATTAAATAATATAAATTATTTAATTAACATTAGAGGAAGGGATATAAATGATTATGAATTTAATTAAATAAATCAAATTTATTTAATTAAATAGATGATGACATGAGTACCTAGGGCAAAGCATGCTACAAGATGTCTAAATGATGTAATGTCGATACAAGTGTTGTAAGAGGACAATTTTTTGATGTCTACACTAGGATCTATAAAAAACTTAGTAGCTCAAGTATCTATCAAAATAGAAATGATTTGGCCATAGTTCTTACTGTCAATCATATCGGAGAAGCCTGGTACTCTGCTTGCCTGCTATCCACCGCTACATGGATTTTGTGTTGTGAGGTTTGTTGTTGGTTTCCTTCCTTCTATGAATTTGACTTATGAGGGAAATTAGATGCATAATGGTCTCCCCCACAAGTATAAAATCCATCACGTGGTCTTTTTTGACCTCCAAACCTATCCTCTTTTGAGTACATTTGGTTATTGTCAAAGTTGTCATTGCTCTTGTTAGCCCTTTTATTCCTTCCACCTTGGTTACCTTATTCCTTTTCTGAAGGATATTTGTGAAAGGATAGAAAAATCAGTTATAATGTTGAATTGTCTTACCTTAAATAGGGGCAGCAGATAATAAATCCTTAGAAGGATGCAAAAGTGTATTCACTAAATATTGTGAGTAGTTGATCATAGAAAAATTCACAAAATAGGGGGAGTACAAAAGACTACTATTGAAAATGAGATGAAAAAAAAATGATAAATGATAAAAAAAAGATCATAAAATGAAGAGGACAAGCTACAAACTAAAAAATTGGAAAGGCATTGTTCTACCCTTCACAGGAAATCTACATCAACCTAGCAAACCAAGTTTGGATAGGAATTTAGTTATGTGGCAACCTCCTATCTCGGGCTATTTTAAATTAAATTTTGATGAAGCATCAAGAGGGAATCTAGATGTCTCAAGTGCAAGGATATGTATTCGGGACTATGGTGGGATGTTAAAGGTAGCTAAATAAATTTCCCTTCCAACTAGAACAAATAATGTGGTAGAAGCCATGGTAGTTTTACATGATTTGAAACTTTCTATGCATCTAGGAATAACAAAACTTCATGTGGAAGGTGATTCATTATCGATCATCAATACTTGTAAGCAAATATTTTGTCATAATTGGCATTTGATTTTTTTTTACAAAATGTTTGGGGGCTATTAAATACTTTTTAATCTTATCAAATATACAACATATATCGCGAAGGGAATAAGTTGGTAGATCACCTTATGAACATGGGATGTGAAAAGCAAGTGGTTACTATATCAGAGGATAATGCTACAATTGAAGCTTTTCCAATCCTAGCTGAGATAGAAAAAAATGAAATTGTGTATGCTAGCAATGATTTCAAAAGGAGAGATTAGCATTGATGTCAAAAGGAGAGATCGGAGGTGAAATGGAGCTGGTGTAAAGAGGAGATTGCAGAAATGTACCTAATTTTTCAAAGTTAAAAGAAGATTTGGTGTAAAATATTTAGTCAAATTTATGCTAAGTTGTGTAGGAAATCGAGCATCAGCTGTTAGACGTATTGCTTATCAGATGCATTGAAAAAGACAATAGATTTGAAGGGTTTTAGCCTTTGGAATTTGGGTGAATTTCATACCTTTGTGTTTGAAGGAAGGAGTATGGAGGATCTCCGAACTTCGTTTCTCGACAAACCTAAAGGCAAGTCAGGCTTGGGTTAGTGCAAGATCATGGGGCTCCAAACTAGGCCTCTAAGTGGCGATGAAAGTTCAGAAAATTAGAGTTATGGAAATTGACATAAAAATTTGAATAGGATATTAACATAATTTGGAAAATATGTATGAACAAAAGTTGTAGCAAATTGAATGTAGTTTCTAGGCTACCAGTACTTTTTTGGAAAAGATTAAATATGTTTTGTGAAAATTTGAAATTTCAATGCAGTGGTACTAAATTTTCATGAAAAAGATAAGCAAGTGTATGTCTAACCACCCTAAGTACAAGAAAAAATTAATTATTTTTCTAAATCTTTCAATATAAGTAGATGACACATGCCCGGATGTGCCATTTTTTTTTTTGTAATTTTTTTCCATGTAAATAATTAGTTATTATTTTTTTATTAGAACTTTTCAGAATTATTAAAATGTTTGTATTTGACCACCATAACTTGGGAAAAACTTTATGAAATTCATTTTTTTTAATCCTATAGTATGCGAAGCATAGAATGTGACACATGTTGTAGGTTCAAAAAATGTTAAGTAGTTTGAAAGTTATAGAAGTATTTCAATCAACCTATCAATCAGGACTTTAGTTGTAATGTATGTAGAAAATCAATAATTATTTATTAAATTCAAAATAAGGCATAACTTATATCGGTGGAAAGCTAGCAATTTTTTCTATAAACCCTTTTTGTTTCATAAAATTTGGATAAAAAAAAGTTGTTAGCCACAAGGGTGAACTTTGGAAAACTAAGGAAATTTTGTAAACACATTTTTTTAGTTGACTTTCCAGGTTGGGAAATCCCAAGCCAAAAACCAAGGCAAACCCGAGGGAAATCCCAAGGATGCAAATTTTCTCAAAAAAAATGGATATCCATTTGAAATGGTTATCTATTTTTTTTTTTTTAAATGGATATCCATTTGAAATGGATATCCTTTTTGAAAATCAAAATGGATATCCATTTTGAAGACCTAAAAACCCTCTTTAGTAAAATGGGCATAAATTTTGCATTTCTTATTGAAATTTCAACTTTTTATAGGCTTTGGAAAGGTGATTGAGAGATTTACGCAATGGAATCTCAAAATACTTGAAAAATTAGAAAAATTAATGAATAATAAAATATTTATATTTTTCGTAGTAAAGAGATGAAAAGATATTCATAAATCATCATATCTCTCTATCCCTTTCTCTACCTCTCTATATATCAATATGTCTCCCCTTAAGCTCTGGACCTATCACTCCCTCCTTTCTTCTCTCTTTTTCCCTCTTTATGCCTATCTTTCTCTTTCTCTCTCTTTGACCTCTAGACCTATCTTTCTACCTTTGTCTCCATCCCTCTCTCTCTCTGGTCCCTCCCACTCCCTCTCTCTCTCCCTATCTCCCTCTCCCTCTCCCTCTCCCTCTCACTCTCCATCTCCCCTCTCCCTCTCTCTCTCCCTCCCTTTGAAGTCTCTTCCTCTTAAATCTCTCCCTCTTAGGTCTCTCTAACTCCCTCTCTCCCTCTTAGGTCTCTCCCTCTCTCTCTCTTAGGTCTCTCCCACTCCCCTCTCTCTCTCTCTCTCTCTCTCGGTCCCTACCACTCCCTCTCCCTCTCTCTCTCCTCTCACTCTCCATCTCCCTCTCTCTCTCTCTCTCTCTCTCTCTCTCTCTCTCTCTCTCCCTCTCTCTCTCTCCCTCTCCTCTCCCTCTCTCTCTCTCTCACACACACTCTCCATCCCCATCTTAGGTCTCTCTCTCCCCTCTCTCTCTCTCTCCCTCTCTCCCTCTCTCTCCCTCCCTCCCTTCCTCCCCCCCTCTCTCTCTCTCCCTATATCTCTCTCCCTCCCTCTCACTTTCCATCTCCCTCTCTCTCACCCTCCCTTTCAAGTCTCTCCATCTCTCTCTTAGGTCTCTCCCACTCCCTCTCTCCCTCTTGGGTCTCTCTTTGATCTCTCCCACTCCTCTCTCTCTCCCTCCCTCTCTCTATCTCTTTCTCTTAGGTCTCTCCCACTCCCTCTCTCACTCTCTCTTTTACTCACACTCACACTCTCCATCTCCCTCTTAGGTCTCTCTCTCTCCCACTCTCTCTCTCTCCCTCTCTCTCTCTCCCCCTCTCTCTCTCTCTCTCTTCATCTCCCTCTTAGGTCTCTCTCTCTCACTCTCTCCCTCTCTCATTCCCTCTCTCCCTCTCAAGTCACTCTCTCCTCTCTCTCTTTGGTCCCTCCCACTCCCTCTCCCTCCCTCTCCCTCCCTCTCCCTCTTAGGTCTCCCACTTCCCCTCTCTCTCTATCTCACTCACTCACTCACTTTCCACCTCCCTCTCAGGTCTCTCTCTCTCTCAGGTGTCTTCTTTCCACCCTAACTAGATAAATCTCTCTCTTAGGTATCTCCTTCCCACCCTAACTAGATAACTATCTCTCCCCCCTCTCTCTCCCTCTCTCTCTCCCTCCCTCCCTCCCTCCCTCTCTCCCTCTCAAGTATTTCTCCCTCTACCTCCCTCTAGTCTATATCTCCCGCTCACCCTCTCAAGTCTCTCTCTCTCTCCCTCCCTCCCTCTCTCTCTCCCTCAAAAGTAACTTGAGATGGGGAGAGAGAGAAAGAGGGAAGGATAGAGGGAGAGATAGAGTGGGAGAGAGAGACCTAACAGGGAGATGAAGAGATAGAGTGTGTATGTGAGAGAGAGAGACTTGAGAGAGAGAGAAAGGGAGAGAGAGAGACTTGAGAGGGAGATGGAGAGTGTGACTAAGGTAAGTGCACAAAGTTGAGTCCACGAAATGTGGAAGTTTTTGCCTTAGGAAAAAAAATGAAATCGACATTGCAAAAATGTAATCCCGATTTTTATAAACGAGATCTTGATTTTTAAAAAATCGGGAACCTATTTAGCTTTGGGATCCCGAGCCTAAATCTTAAACAGGATCCCACTTTTAAAAACTCGGGATCCCATTTGTTAGAGGGTTCTGAACTGACGGACAGCGAATGGGATCTCGTTTTGTAATGGTATTTATTAAAAAAAAAAAATCATTTTAGCAATGCACAGGATCCTGAGTTTTGAGCAACAATGACCTCCAACAACAGCCTCCAGGTACCCGTCCACGCCCATTTTTTTGCATTTTTTCTTCTTTTTTTAAATTGTGAATAGTAGAATTGATTTTAACATGTTTTTTTTAATTTATTTGATGTTTTAAGCATTTTAATTCCTATTAAAGTAGAAATGAGGAATTGTAGAAATAGATGGAAAAACACAATGAAACCTGAAGATATTGAATAGAAACAAAAAATGAACCTTCAATTGTATTTTAGAAACAAAATTTAGCTTTTGAAACCTAAATTGCTTGATCAAACCAAAAAAATTGTATTTGAAAGCCCTAATTGAAACAAAACAAAAAAAAATGCATTTCAAAACTCTAGAAATTGAAATGAAATAAAAATTGCATTTAGAAACCCTAATCAAGATTTTTGAAATCCTAAATTCAATACAAACAAAAAAAATGAATTTGAAAACCCTAGTTTGAAATAAAACGAAAAAATTGCATTAAAAACCCTAATTGCTTAGAAATTGAAACCCTAAATTGAATTGAAACAAAAAAAATTGCTAAAACACTAAATTGAAATCAAACAAATCATTTTGATTTTGAAACTCTAATTTTCAGCTCAAGAAAATTTATTTGCAAAATTTAAATGTTTTAAATTTCATTTGTATTGTATGGAGAAAACGATATGTTAAACTTTAGTTTCAATGTTAAATTATAATTAGATTAGAAAACAATATGTTAAAGAATAGTTACAATTCATAAATTTTATCGATGTTTGTTTGCAAATTTAGTTAGCAAATTCATAAATCCAAGTGTACAATCGATTTCCAATTGTTACTTAATTAGATAGTATTCAACATTCATTTCTATTTTATGTTTTGATCTCTCTTAGTCATGCCTTGTTTCCATTTCTTGTTTTCATGCATTGTCTGTTGTCTTTTGACAATCTTAACCCTCATTCTAGTCAATTACTTGTTAATTAGGCTTCTAGTTTAGTCTAAAATCTCAATTTGTGCACTAGTTACCTAGACACAAAAGGAATCTAAATATTTTTCTTTTCTTTCTTTTAGGTTCTTTCAATTCCAAACAATCAAAAATAAAATACTTGATTCAACATTAACTAATTTTATATTATACATTTTATATCATAAAATTCATTTAAGTGGGAAATATTAATGAAAAAAATGTTAAATAAAATAATCTTATATTCAATTAAAAAAAAATCCAATTAAAATATACATCAAACTCAATCTTAATAATACATAATTATGTGTTTATAATATTCAAATAGTCAATCTATTCATAAAATAAAAATATTCATAAACTAGGCACTAAATTGCAAGTCCATTATTCCAAGGGCCACCCAAACTTCACCCTCAGTTTGCTAAACCCTAAACACTGAACTCTAAAATCTAAACCCTTAACACTAAAGCATCCATTTTTTCCTAGGACCTTAAAATGAAATTTGGTTTCCTTAGGCAACTCCACCAAATTGTATTCCCTTAAGCCATGTCATTTTGTCGTAGGACATTACTACAAAGATCCCCTTAAGCCATCCTATTACCCTAAACCCTAAAGACATCATTTTTTCCTAGGCCCTTAATCAAATTTGGTTGCCTTGGGCAACACCACCAAATTTTATTCACTTGAGGCATGCCATTTTGTCCTAGGACCTCACTAGACATAGATCCCCTTAAGCCATCCTATCACCCTAAATCATAAATCGATGTCTTAAGGGTCCTAATATGAAATTTCTTAAGGGGATCAAAGAAGTTCTCAAAATTTGGTGAAGTTGCCCAAGGAAACCAAATTTAACAATAATAAGATCGTGCAAGATTATAATATGAATGAGATTTCATGATCTAGGTTAGTCAGTTGAAACAAGAGCTATCTCAATCAACTGTTCCACAAGAAAATGTTCTTCACTAACTTGCAAGTTCATTATATTCCAAGGGACACCAAAAATTCACCCTAAGTTCCGTAAACCCTAAACCCTAAATTCTAAAATCTAAACCCTAAACACTAAAGCATTCATTTTGTCCTAAGACCTTAAAATGAAATTTGGTTGCCTTAGGAAACTCCACCAAATTTTATTCCCTTAAGCTATTTCATTTTGTCTTAGGATCTTACTACATAGATCCCCTTAAGCTATCCTATTACCCTAAACCCTAACTCTAAACCATAAACCCTAAAGCCATCATTTTTTCTTAGGCTCTTAATGAAATTTGGTTGCCTTGGGAAACTTCAAATTTTATTTACTTGAGCCATGTCATTTTCCCCTAGGACCTCACTAGACATAGATCCCCTTAAGCCATCCTATCACCCTAAACTATAAATCGATTTCTTAAGGGGTCCTAATATGACATTTCTTAAGGGGATCAAATAAGCTCTCAAAATTTGGAAAAGTTGCCCAGGGCAACCAAATTTAACAATAATAAGATCATGAAAGATTATAATATAAATGAGATAAATCATGATCTAGGTTGATCGATTTATGGTTTAGAGCGATAGGATGGCTTAAGGGGATCTATGTCTAGTAAGTTCCCAGGACAAAATGGCATGGCTCAAGTGAATAAAATTTGGTGAAGTTGCCTCAGACCTTAATGAAATTTGGTTTCCTTGGGAATCTTCACCAAATTTTATTCACTTAAAAGCCATGTCATTTTGTACTAGGACCTTACTACATAGATCCCCTTAAGGCATCCTATTACCCTAAAACCTAAATCCTAAACTCTAAACCGTAAACCCTATAACATTCATAAATTGTCCTATATTAATAGTTAATTGTATTTTCATTCAAGTAACTTGCCTTGGACATAAATGAGGCTTGCATATTTTATCATTTGTATTCAATTAGTACATTTATATTGAATGGTTTTAGGGTATTTCTTAAACATGTATCTTACATTTTGAAATTACAAATCTAATGCAGGTTCACTCATATCTTAGAGATTACATAGATCAACTCAATAATATTTGCAATCCGCCTCTGTGCCATCCATCTCCACCACCTTCACCTCCACCTCCACCCACTCCACCTCATAACCCCCCACCTCCACTACCTAAAATCGATGGTGCTCGTTTGCAAGCACAAATCAATTCCAATGTTAGAACCATGCAAGATCAAATCAACATTATTCAAAATGAAGAATGTGTCGCACCACCTCTGAGGATGATTGCATCTAGGATGCAAACCATTGTTGATGTTGTCAGGTCTATGGATGGGATCTTCGATAAGCATCAACAATGACTAGAGGAGAGGAGAACTTTTGATTCTGAAAAGGAAAATGCAAATAAATGAAGAGATGCAGTAGAGAGCCACAATAGTTTCTAAATTAATACAATGATCTTAAATAGTTATGAATTTATGAATTTGGTGGAATTTATGAACTTGTAATGATGAATTTATAATAGTATATATTTTATGACTATCTACTAGATCATGATTTCTCATGTTGGAAAATTGTAATATATATATATATATGCATTAGACATAAAATGAGCTTTTTGTGAATGTTTCAAGTTTATTGTTTAGTATGTACACATGTATTAAAATTGCATATAGTTCTTGAATTCTAAAATTTGTATGTATGTACATAGTTTAGTTTAATGATGTACACATGCAAATTATGCATTGTATTTTTTATTTTAAATGTATGTACATGTTAAATTTTGAATTTTGTATGCACATGCTCAAGTTCAATCAATGTATATGTGTGTTTCAATTTTATATGATCTTAATATATGTATGCATATCCTATTTAAACAAGTTTGCATGTGTGTTTCAAATTTAACTATTTCTTATCATTTTTTAAGTTTGTATGTTAATTTTGTATAATTTAATGTAGGTGCACACTTATATTTCATATCATGGATGATTTTAACATTGATGACATCATCAATCCACCACCTCAGCCACCTCCCCCTCCCCCTCCCCCTCCACCTAATATGCCACCTCCAACACCTATTGCATCTGATGAGACATGCTTACGAGTATGCATAAATGATCAGGTTGCATCCATACAAAATCAAATCAATGCTATGCAAAGTCAAGCATTGATTCCACCACATGTGAGACGTTTTGCATCTACGATGCAAAAAGTTGTGGATGCCATCAGGACCATTGATTTTGATCTAGATAGGAATTGACGAGACAAAGATCAGATGAGACAATTTTATGTTGACGGTCTCTCTTATAAAAAAAATTTAGGCCTTAAAATAATGAAAAACTTTCTTAACCCCATTACTCGACAGCCCATTCCTCCCAAAATATCTAAAATATCCACGAGGTGGTGCATACATCCACAAATGAGTGCACATTTTTGGGATCAATGGTATATGGCTTTTGATAGTCCCCCACACGCTAATTGGGAGTGCCCATTGTATTTTTTGAGGAAGTTGTATGTAGATTTTGTTATGGGGAAAAGCCCAATTATTTTGATTTTAAATCATTTTAGGGTGTTGGTGGCAACATGCCACAACAGAGATTAGGGGCAAGGGTTGATACCCAACACCCCATGCATGCGCAACCCCTTGTTGTTGCTCCTAGTCCTCCCATTCCCGCACCTGTGCATCATCGAGTTGTGGTCTCAACATTAGGTTCCCTTAGTACACTCGCAGGAGACCTTGATCAACATGCTTCTATGATAGCGGGTGGGGAGCATAGAGATGATGATGATGGAGGAGTGTTTTATGGAGCTAATCTAAGTACCATTCTAGGAGTGTTGAGGCCCGTCCCACATGTATGTACTAGTTGTCATCAAGTATGCTATGGACCTGATCAGGCCACTCAGGTGGATGTGGAGATTCCGGTGGTTCATCTGGTTGCATCAATTCATTTGTAGAGTTTCTTATAGTAGACCATCACCCTAAGGACATTGCGACATAGGTATAAATATGCATTTGCACGTTAATTGTATAAGAATTTTGATGAATGTATATATCAAAGAAAATTTTGCAATATATTTTAAAAATAAAACTATATGGTGTAAAGATAACACTAATGATGGGGCAATCATCCATTCCACAAGTACATACATTGACACCAGTCCTACTCAGCAGCCCTTATGGGGTATTTTGATTTTAATTTTTTAAATTATATATAAAATGATTTTTAACTTGAGTTTTAAATTTATAATTGAATCATGTTTATGCTTGAAATATTTATGTTGGTTTAGGTGATTCAATCGGCTTCCACGTCGATTCCACCTGAGGGGTTGTCGAGCACTCCTCCACCATCGGTTGTCATAGATCAAGGGCAGGTACATTTATATTGTAAATTGTTTAAATTACATTAGTATAGTTATAATTATGAATTTTGAATTCACTATATATGAAATGTGCATGTACACTTGTAAATATTATAAGTGTTAAATGTCTACATGTATGTCTAGGTTGATACCACAATGAGAATGGGCATCGAGAAAACATTAGATGTTGCGGCTACTCATAAGGCCTCTGATTTCTAGGTTGTTTTAAAAAAATTCTACACAAAATGTGCAAACTTGAATATATATATATAACCTATACATGCTTTAATTTTGATCTTGTAGGACTTTGTTAGTGTGACTTTCAGCCCTGACCTAGACATAATTACACCTCCAAGAGGACATGCAGAGTAGGCTCCAGATCAAATGGTAATTAAATTTTTTTATTATATTTAAAGTCAATTATAAATTATATATTCTGAATATAACTTTAATTTTAAATTTCAAATTTCAAATTGAATATATATATATATATATATATAATATGAGCTAATACATATTTTAAATTCTTTTTCTTTTATAGGATGAGACACATCTTGTAGTTGGGCATGTACAAACAGGTCTTGGAGAAGAGGGTGCACAACCTCAGAATATGGTACAATTAAAATATGATAAATTATAAATTAAATTGAATTAAATTATTTTTAATTGTAGACTTGTACATGTCTAATTTCAACTTTATTTGTCTTGTTTATATAGATTGATTCAGAGAATTTAGAGGTTGGTTCAGGTGCACCCGAGCATCCAGACCCAGATATGATGGTAATTTAATTTTATGATGAATTATAAATTAAATTGACATTAAATCATTTTTCATTGTCTTACATTTGATTTCATCTTTCTCTTGTATAGAGTGTTTCAGGTCATCCTCATATTCTACATGGTGTGAAGAGGTCTCTTGATTATAGAGACAATACATGACCTAGAAGCATGATTTTATGGGTTATATTTGATTATTTCATGGACTATATTTCTGGTTTCTCATGTACTCTGTTGGAATTTATATTTCATGGCTCAAATACTTAGTTGGACTTTAGTTCATGGGTTGTACTCTGATGGACTTTATTTCATGCACTTAATATATTTACATAAATTATGGACTTTATTATTTTTTGAAATTTTAATTTACACATGTACATTTATGCATTTTTTGTTCATAGTCAAGACATTAATATAGGACATTAATGTAAAATTAAATATAAATATGAAATTAAAGTTGAAATTAATAGGACATTTTAATATTTATAGTTTACAAATTTAGTGATCTCATACATGATATACATGATATGTACATTCAATAATTAGCGATAATTAGTCAATAGATCATAATTTACAAACAAAAGCAATCCATTTCTATACCACAAAGGATGAAATTTTAAGAAATAAACAATACCATACAAGATTAGAGAACAAAAGCATTAATAAATTCTATAAATAATAGCATCCAACACTAATTTATAAGCTGTCAAAACAAATAATTACATCCAACACTAATTTATAAGCTGTCAAAACAAATAATGGCACCCAATACTAATTTATAAGCTGTCAAAACAAATAATGGCACCCAATACTAATTTATAAGCTGTCAAAACAAATAATGGCATCCAATACTAATTTATAAGCTATCAAAACAAATAATGGCATCCAATACTAATTTATAAGCTGTCAAAACAAATAATGGAATCCAATACTAATTTATAAGCTGTCAAAACAAATAATGGCATCAAATACTAATTTATAAGTTGTCAAAACAAATAATAGCATCCAACACTAATTATAGGTTGTCTTAAGGGGATGTCTTAAGGGGTCATAATACGAGGTCTTAAGGGGATGTCTTAAGGGGTCCTAATATGAAGTCTTAAGGGGGCGTCTTAAGGGGTCCTAATACGATGTCTTAAGGGGATGTCTTAAGGGGTCCTAATACAACATCTTAAGGGAATGTCTTAAGGGGTCCTAATACAACATCTTAAAGGGATGTCTTAAGGGGTCCTAATATGACATCTTAAGGGGTCCTAATATGATGTCTTAAGGGGATGTCTTAAGGGGTCCTAATACGACATCTTAAGAGGATGTCTTAAGGGGTCCTAATACGACATCTTAAGGGGATGCCTTAAGGGGTCCTAATACGACATCTTAAAGGGCTGTCTTAAGGGGTCCTAATACAACGTCTTAAGGGGATGTCTTAAGGGGTCATAATATAACGTCTTAAGGGGATGTATTAAGGGGTCATAATATGGCGTCTTAAGGGGATGTCTTAAGGGGTCATAATACAACATCTTAAGGGGATGTCTTAAGGGGTCATAATACGTCTTAAGGGGTCATAATACAACATCTTAAGGGAATGTCTTAAGGGGTCATAATACAATGTCTTAAGGGGTTTAGGGTTTAGGGGATGTCTTAAGGGGTCATAGTACAATGTCTTAAGGGGTCATAATACAATGTCTTAAGGGGTCATAATACAACATCTTAAGGATATAATTGATTTAACAATATTGTATGCATGATATTTAGTGATTATACAATCAAATATAAAGTTTCAAAGTAGGAAAACATGCACATTTAACAAACAAAATATATAGAATATCTATTTTGATACATACAAGTACATAGAGTACATAATTGTGTATGTACATGTATTTGTAATTTGTACAAAATGTTTAATTTTGTAAGTATGTATGTACATATATGTCATCTCAAAACAATGTTTACAAAATTTTTATATGCCATCTTAAGAATATCTCAAACTCATGCCCAGAATGTAGTAGGTCTTCACACCACCTAATATCAAAAAGGTACAAGCAATATCAATGAAATCATCAAAACATACATATTTTAATTTATATAAAACTATCTATATGTACACAACTCAAGTACCTGTATTTAAAAGTATTCCACACATGTGTGTAGGTTGAATCCAAGCATCCTCTCCTTATTGTTTCAAAGTATTAGATCAATGCTATAATGGCTTAAGGATACAAAAAAGGATAATAAATTAATTTTAACTATTAATGTACAAGCAATATCAATATGTAATCGAAACATGTATTTAAATATAATTTAACTAATAATTACTTGTTTTTACCAAGTATTCCATGTTGTCTAGGTTGAATCTGCATGGACTAGATCCTTTTTCTGATTATGGCTTAAGGATCTATAAAAGGACAATTTGAATCAATTTCAACTAATAACACACTTGACCAATATTGAAACATATATTTAATCTATTTAAAAGGACAATATAAAACTAAAACTATATTTACCTGTATTTAATTATTCCATTGTCCCATCTGCATCCTTTCTTTTTTGCAATGCATCTATGATTGTCTCATGCTCTTCCATAGAAATTGTCCATAGCACTTTATTTGCAAGTCTTCCATGATACCGATCTAGTTTTATATTTGTTGCCACCACCAAATGTGAATAATGTATAATATTTTTATGTGTTTCATAATCTTCGAATGCAGGTAGACCATTCTTCCTTGCTAGGTATTTTCATAGCCAAGTGCCAATAACGACCATCGATCCTATTGGAAAACATGAAAACCATCATCAAATAAGTTCTCAAAATTTTCTTAAGGGGATCAAAGACTTGTTCTAAAAAATTGCTTAAGGGGATCAAAAACTTGTTATCAAAATTTTCTTAAGGGGATGTCTTAAGGGGATCACCATACCTGTTGGATAATGATAGCCATCATCATCTTCTCGAGGTGCTATTAACTTATGTTTAGTCTCCACACAACGAGCCAACCCATATTTTGTTTGCTCTTCATTCCCCTCAGGTGCAACAATAACATACACATGTCCTACAAACAAAATTTTATTTAATAACTTGCACATATCCATATAAATAATTTAGTATTACAAAATAACTTAATAAAGTGAAATAAAATGAAATAAATTGAATTAAATTACCTTCTTGTACAAGGTCTGAAACACAGTCATAGTCTTAAAATGCAAACACCTGATCATTTTCTTCAATAGTTCTTTCATATTCATCATGTGCTTATGCAGGTGTCAATGATCTTTTCTCCCACTGTTCAACCCATTTTGTATTTTCACATGATTCCCAATCTCTTGAGATACAAAACTGGAAAAAACATGCAAACTCCCTTGTCTAGATAGTCACATGTGCTTGTTGTCAAACTCCTAAATGAATGCCATTTAGTAGATACACTGATTGTCTCATAGTCAACTCTAGGTACAATGTTCTCTTCTTCAACCAACCAAAAGCATTGATGAATTGCAGAGTACTCACTTGAGCCAGGTGTAGATAATATTTTATTACACCAATCCACAATCCCACGTGCATCTTTAAATTTTACTACATCCTCGAATTTTAATTGTTCTCTAGCAAGAATTCTTTTGACACATGCACCAACTCCATCATGCTCTCATTTACCATGCCCAACTTCAAAAAAACTCCATTTATGTTGGACATTAAGTTCCTTATGAACCCTAGTTAACCAATAGAACATTTGAGCATTCTTGAACTGCCCCATACAATTATCTGACCATATGAGGTGTTCTTTCATTAGGATTCCTCTT
Organism: Sequoia sempervirens; assembly: GCA_007258455.2. NCBI lineage: Eukaryota > Viridiplantae > Streptophyta > Pinopsida > Cupressales > Cupressaceae > Sequoia > Sequoia sempervirens. The sequence goes on along the minus strand of VDFB02000015.1, from coordinate 527,704,165 downwards.
TCTCTAAAATTTCTATAAAATATACTGAAACAGTATTGAACAAACTCTGACGAGTGTAATCAATTGTCGCTCAATTAAAAATGATACTCCCTCAAAACTTTTTTATCATCCTCAGTGCTATCATTTGCATGTCTATAAACAATATGGACAAACATAACTCTTTGCACTAAATTATAATACTATGATTGAATTTCCTCTTGTGGAGCTAGAGTATAATTTTTTGCAAAATCAACCATTAAAAGTATAGTACCAATTGGAAATGTGTTTCTACATGCAAAAAATTTTCCATCAAGCCATCAAACATGTTGAGAGTGCATGACATATTTTGGTACAATCTTATTCTTAAATTCACTCATGAATATATGCACACTAAATTTCTATGTAACTAAACCACAACGCTTTCCTATTTTTCCATCTTTTAATGAATAGTGAACATTCTTAAATCTTTTAACATCTACTAATTGTTGTCCAAAATTGTTATCAACACTTTCATGCATACAAATTCTTAAGAATGAAAGATTTCCATAGTCAATGCATTGTCCAAAAATACAAGAACTTAAATAAAACAATTTACCATTACATCTTTCATAAAACAAACTTGAAATAAACTCCCTTATTGCTTCAGGTGGCATATTAATACCACATTCCTGTATAATCATGTTAGTATGCAAGGTACAACGTATATATCGAAAAACATCATAAAAATTATGAAATTGAACATGTGTTTTACAACAAAAAGATATTTGTTGCTTATTATTTTTACATACCATGGTTTACATTTTTCAAAAGACCTTTGAATTATTTTAATATTACCAAGTAACATTAAATCACCACAAAATTTTCTATAAAATTTAGTTTTTGTTGTATCTAATAGGTGTTTTGGGTGAGGATCGCGAACTTTTGACCCTACCCTTAATTTTAAAACATCTCTAGCATTCGATGAAACCCTAGTATTATCATGCTAATATTTTTCAATCAAAGATTTAATTTCAACATTTAATTTCATATCAGACATCGAGAGTCGACCACTAAAACTCCAACATTGGTTGATAGGATCATTTTCTATACTTTCTCTTCTTTTTGTTGCTCTTAGAAATGTTTTAGGATGTATTTTTAAAACTTCACTAATATTGCTTACCATTATTTTATTCAAAGTTGCTTTATTAACAATAGCAATTGTTATAGCTCTTCTTACTACATTTTTATCTTTAGATCAACTATTTTTCCCAACAGATTGAATGGCACTAGCAACAATAGACATAACGTGTTTTAATGATTTATCTTTTCTTTTTGGTTTAACAAAAAGTCCTAACCTTTTTATTTTTTTCCTCATTTTTTGCATTCTCATCAATTGCATCATTAGTTGACATTGAATTGAAATTTTTTACGACAAAAGAATTTTTTGTATATTTTATTCACATGTGTTCTTATTTTCCTTCAAGAAATTTGACCAGGAAGATTATTGAAAACACCACTTTCAATTAAAAAAAAAGTATTTTCATTAAATTCAACATCACATTCTATATTTTCATCTTCATCTTCATTTTCATTTTCATTTTCAACTTCAAAATGATTTACATTTTCATCAACAAAACGGTTTTCATTTTCATCAACAAAATGGTTTTCATTTTCATCAACAAAATGATTTTGATTTTCATCAACAAAACAGTTTTTGTTTTCATTTTCAAAAAAAGGATCATTCTCATTTTCATTTTCAACAAATTCTATAAAAGTTTCATCTCTCTAAATATTATCAATGCCAACATTGTAAAGTCCAACATCTTGTAAAACTTCTATATACAAATTTACCATTTCACTAACATGTGGATTTGAAGACGTACCTGGATTTGTGCATATTGAAACATTCTCCATAGCATTGAAAGAGGGATTTGAAGACATAGTAGGACTTGCTTATATAATCATATTCTTCTCCAAATTGACTTCTTGCAAATTAGCTTCATCTACAACCATGGTCTCCTAAATGTTTTCATCTTCAATAGTTGTGGAATTGGATGCTCCCCCATCATTCATTGATTTAATTCTCATTCTTCTCTCTTTTTTTTTGTCTCTCCTCTTTTTTTGCTTCAATTTCTTTAGGAGTCAATGTCTTCCTCCTCTTATTATGAGCTTTATCTCCCATGGTTATAAAATTCTCAAGCACAAATGAATGTCAATAGTGAAATTCTTCAAAAAATTCAATCCAAATTGGAAGATGAAGACCTATAAGGACAAAATTCTTCCTCTCGTGTTCCTCAAAACAAGTAGAAAACTAGCACAATTCCACTTTAAAAACTATTTTCTTCACGCCTCCTTTGAAAAAATCAATCCATATTGCAAGTTGAAGACCTTTTGTTCCCCCAAACAAGTACAAAACTAACAAAATTCCACTTCAAAAATGGTTTACAAGGTGCCTCCTTTGAAAAAATTAATCAAAAATGCAAGTTCACCACCTGTAAAAACAATAGTTTATGAAAAATAGCCCAATTTTACTGCTCTCAGCCATACATGTGAAGTTGCAAACTTCATAGTAATTTTTGACGGTAAATTTAAATAAAATGGTTAAAAAAATACAAGATCCCGTTTATAGAGCGAGATCCCATTTATTAACAAACGGGATCTCGTTCCTAATATTTAATGTGGGGACTATTGAAAAAGGAACGAGATCTCATTTATAAAGCAAGATCCCATTTCCCTATCAATGGTCACACCATTTAATATTAGGAAACGAGATCCTGTGTTATAAAGTAGAATACTGTTTTATAAAATGGGATCCTGTTTCCAAAAAAATGAATTTGAATTTGCTTTGTGGTCAGGTTTCTACCTTGTATTTTGGTTCGAGAAAAGCATTGGGAATATGAACCTAGGCCTTCAACTTGGTTTGACCCGCAAGTTGAAGGTCCTAACAATGTCAGAGAAAAATACCGAGTTTGGACATATGGCTAACAACTTTTTTTGCAGAATTTTTTGATGAAATTAAAACCCATTTTAGATGAGACAATGTAGATTCCAAATATGTAATTTTTTTTACAATTGGATTATTTTTTCTATTTTTCAATTAATTTATGATGAAACTAGTCCATAAACTTTAAATATTAGGGTTTTTAAATATTTTAATAACTTTTGATCAACATAACATTTTGACGAATGAATTGCACGAGAAAAAACTTCAGATAATTCTTTTCAATTTAAAAAAAAAATGATAAGTTTAGGTCATCTTATGCGTACATCGTACATGATGATTTTTCAAAATGACAAATATGCCTAATAAAAATTTAACAAAAAAATAATATTCAATAAAAAATTACAAAAAATATCGAGAACAAGCTTCAGTGAGTCAAAATATGGATGTTGTACACGTGCATGGTATGGTATAAAAAAAGTGACTTTTAAACAGTGGTTTTTAGAAATGCCTATTGAAACTCAATTTGTACAATCTAGGTATTGAAATAAATTATATATTTGAAAACTAGACTTTGAGTATTGAAACTGACGTGCATGGTATGGCATCTCTAAGTGCTTCAAATTTTCAGGTCAAATATGTCAAATTCTAAAAATCAGGGAAAGCACTTCCACTTTTTGGCCAAAAATTGGACTCAACTTCTTGCCAACACCCACTATGAGAGAGAGACATGAGAGAAGAGAGAGAGAGGGAGTGGGAGAGACCAGAGAGAGAGAGAGGAGGGAGTTGGAGAGACCTAATAGAGAGAGAAACTTCAAAGGGAGGGGAGAGAGGGAGATGGAGAGTGAGAGGGAGAGGGAGTGGGATGGATGAGAGAGAGAGAGAGACCTGAGATGGAGATGGAGAGTGAGATAGAGTGAGTGTGTGTGAGAGAGAGAGAGACCTAAGAGGGAGATAGAATTTAGAGGGATGGAGAGAGAGAGGGAGAGATGGTGATGGAGAGAGAGGGATATGGAGAGGGAGTGGTAGGGAAGAGAGAGAGACCTGAGAGGGAGATGGAAAGTGAGATAGATAGGGAGAGAGAGAGAGACTTGAGAGGGAGAAAGAGATAGAGGGAGAGAGGGAGGGAGAGTGGGAGAGAGAGACCTAAGAGGGAGAGAGTGTGAGTGTGAGTGAGACATTCAGAGAGAGAGAAAGTGGGAAAGAAAAAAGAGAAAGAGAGTGGGAGAGAGACCTAAGAGGGAGAGAGGGAGTGGGAGAGACTTGAGAGAGAGACCTAAGAGGGAGAGTGACTTCAAAGGGAGGGAGGGGGAGAGAGAGAGAGAGAGAGAGAGAGAGAGAGGGAGGAATGGACATGAGAGAGAGATAGAGGTCTAGAGCTCAAGGAGAGAGAGTGCGAAAGATAGGTATAAAGAGGGACAAAGAGAGGAGAAAGGAAGGAGGGATAGGTCTAGAGCTTAAGGGGAGACATAGTGATATATAGAGAGGTAGAGAAAGGGACAAAGATATATGATGATTTATAAATATTTTTTCATCTCCTTGCGACAAAAAATATAAATATTTCATTATTCATTACTTTTTTTAATGTTTCAAGTATTTTGAGATGAGTGTTACAAAAAAATCATGAAAAAAGACTTTGCATGTGAAAGTAGTGAGCATTTAATGTTTCAAAAATGAAATATGAAGTTCAAATGATTATAATTATTTTTTGTGTAAAAATAGAAACACTACCTAGTCCATTGCATAGAGCTCTCAATCACCTTTCCAACGCCTGTAAAAAGTCAAAATTTTGATAAGAAACACAAAAGTTATGCCCATTTTACTAAGAGGGTCTTTTAGGTCTTCAAAACAGATAGCTATTTTTTTTTCAAAATGGATATCCATTTTGAAAAAAAAAATGGATATCCATTTCAATTTGGTATTACCAAACCAAAACATATATTGTACCCAACCCATACAAAAAATCGACATTTTGTTTTTGCAATTTTGGTGAGTTAAAAACACGTTTTTTCCTCATTGCCACTTTTTGGACCCCCATGATCTTGCACATGCCCACTTCTTAGTTTAGAGTTTCGAAGTTCAGGCTATTGGAGATTAGGCATTGGGCTTCTTTATTTGGGGTTCCACCTTTCAGGCTTCTTAGTTTGGAGTTTCAAAGTTCAAGCTTTTAGAGTTTGGGCTTTGGGCTTCTCTGTTCAGGGCAACACCTTTCAGGCTTCTTAGTTTGAAGTTTCAGAGATCGGGATTTTAGATATCAAGCTCGAGCTTCTTTGTTTGAGATTCCACCTTTAGGGCTTCTCAGTTTGGAGTTTCAAAGATCAAGCTTTCAGAGTTTGGGCATCAAGCATCTTTTTTTGGGTTTCCACCTTTCGGGCTTCTCAATTCTGAGTTTTGGAGATCAAGCTTTCAAAGATTGGGTATTGGGCTTCTCTGTTCAAGGTTCCACCTTTCGAGCTTCTTAGTTTAGAGTTTTGAAGGTCAGGCTTTCAGAGTTGGGCATCAAGCTTCTTTATTCAGGGTTCCACCTTAAGCTTTACAAACTACAAAGTATGCAAAATAGTAAGAAGGAAGAGCGACACCTGACCCCCAAAACAAAGCTAGAGGAAAGTTTCCAACAACATACAGGTAACTTCATAACCTTAGTTGGTGGTAGTCCTCAATAGGTTATCTTGTTTGGTATCTGGACAGTAGGAAATATTATCATGTAAATCTTCTAGTTGGATCAAAAGCATAAACTAGGCCCTCTTGGGAACTTTTGTAATTACTTACCATTATTATTAATATAATATACAAACTATTAGCCTTTTGCCAAAAAAAAACCATTTCACAAATAGGAAATAGAGGCCCGAAAAAGATAGGAAAAAAAACAAATTGCATGCACCTATTTATTGTGTTGACCATTGAATCTCAATTGCCTTAAGGAACACCAATATAGATAAAAATATATATTTGCAACAAAGTGTTCATATTTGTTAGTGTTCATGAGTTTTTGACTTTTTTTTCTTAATTACATATCTCATGCAATGATGGATATGGTACAAAGTGTGAATATATTACATTGAATTCTCTCAAAGAGGCATTGTAACATAAGTTTTTGAGGTCATGTACGCATTGAATGATACATATGCAAGGTTCTTAGTGTGATGATATCAATGGAAGATGTTTCATTGCATCAAAAGATTGACCTGTTAACCCCTGGTACAAATTCCAAAGATAAGAGGATCCATGGAAGGCGGTTAGTCCATGTCCCAAATTTGAAGGGAGACACTAGTGATTTGTCCAACAATCCCCCCTCAACATCACCCGACATGATTCAAACCCCCAACTCGACTGCGATACCATTTGTTGGAACATGTTTGTAGTTGGACCAAAAGATCAACCTGTTAATGCCAGAGATAAGCAGATCCACCGGTGGTGGTTAGTCCATGTCCAAAATCTGAAGGGGGACACTTGTGATTAGTCTAATAGATATATGATAGTGACCTAGATTATTGACTAAGGTTATTGGCCATTAGATCTCTAAGATATTATGAGGATATTTGGATTTACATTTGTTTTTAAAGATTGAAATAAATATTAAAGCATAACTTACAAAAGAGGGAAGTAAGCTTGTGTCATGTGGCCTTAGTCAAACATGTTGAAATGTATTGTATATTTTAGCATTTATGTTTTCTTCTTTAGGTATTCTAAGGAAGGTATACATAATATCGACTAAGGAATGATGAAACAAAAAATAAGCTTTATAAAAATAATTGTAAAAATAGAAGGGTTTTGCATCTATATAAACAAGCTTCTTATATATTATATACATATATATGTATTAATCATGTATGGTTCAGGAGTGGTTGAGGATATGAAGAAAATGATAGTAGACTAATGATTCCAGTTACTACTTTACCCATCATAGATAATTGTGGCTTATGTGATATAGCCATTGTTGTGACATATAATATAGAAGATATATTTTTCTATAACTTTCAAGTATGCATTTATTTTACCACTATTATGATTCCACATAATATTAAATTTGTTGACTTATATGTACATATCCTCATTGTTGAATTTGAAATTAGGTATTTTGGTCTTGTGTATGCTTTTTGTGATACCTCCTTTACAAGTGATATCTATTATGTGGACATATGTGTCAATGCATGTCATGTATGCTTTTGGTGATGCCTCCTTTAGAAGTGATATATATTATGTGGTCATATATGCCAATGCATGACAAGTTTAGGAAGTTTTTGGCCTATTATTTTTAATGCATGAGAAAAATAGATCAATAAAAGATGGGTGAGATTTAGGTACCAATATGTTAACTATTTGATAATGGAACTTCATATACATAACTAAATAAAACAAAGAAACCACCTAATAAAGTGAGATTCATTCTAGACAACTATAATAATTTTTTATCAAAATCTTTATCAACTCAATTTATATTGTTTTTACAATAGAAAAAATATAATATTGAAATTTTAAAAATATCTAATATAATATTAAAACATAATCCATTTTAGTTTAACATAAAATGGTTCATATGTTTATTTTCTTTACTTCTAAAAGATTTACTTATATTTAATAAAATTTGAATAAATGATAAAACTAATTTAATTTTTAAATAACTCTACAAACCATATTTATATAAAATAATATTATTTTAAAACTTTAATAAAGTTATTTAAATATTATTATATATAAAAATAAAGAGTAAGCATATACTAATTATTAAGTGGTTGTAATTCATAAAAAATGAAAGTGTATACAACTCTTCCATAAATGATACACAACAACAAACCAACCACTTCATATTTTGTATATACACAAATTCTTTAAGAAATATTTTTTATAAAACTATAAAAAATAAAGGACTATTTTTTAAATAAACAATTGATGTCTATAGAAAATGGAATAGGAAAAATAAAATAAAAATAATAGTAAAAATAAATAAAAAATCATTAAATGAAATTGTTACAAAATAACACATTAATCTGTGACAAATATATTTGAGAGTATGATCACATTTAAAACATTTTTCTACCTGCATTATTAAATTACGAAAAATATTTATATTAAATTTAACAACATAAATAAAATACATATTTTTAAAAATACATTTTAATTCATATATATTAACAATATTAATTTGAGAGAAGTTTCCATAAGCCGTGGAAAGCCTCTGCAACTTTTTCCTTTTCTACCACCACAACCATTCCTCTGTCCACTCTGTTTTCTTTCTCGAAGGCTTCGTCGTTTGTGATTACGAACTTATTTGATGTTTGCCACCGAGAATGTTGTGTGAAGACACAAATCAATACCCATTGACCCTCTTTCACCAGCAGGTCAGTTATTATTGTATCATTACTGTATAGATTTAAAAAGCCAATTCGAGCAGTACAATTGAGAACAAAGCATAGCAAGATGCAATGGTCATTATTAGAGGACAATTCTAGGGATGGTTTGGACAGAAGTGTCTGGTTAGAGAAAATGTCAATGACGGAGAAATTGTTAAGCGCGGAGTCTAGAAGTGAGCCGCTCTCAGGGACCGCCCGCGTGTGGATTATCATATCTTGTGGCAATTTCTGCAAATCCTTTGCACATCAACATTCAGCCAACACACAATCAATTGAAAATAATTAGAATTCTATAAAATATTATTACCTGCATGCTCCGAATGCAACCTTGAACAGCTGATCTGCTGATTGTCCTGAGATGCAGCTCTTTCAATCTTTCCAGGCGCTCCAAAGTTTCTATGGCCTCCTCCTCCCACCTCGTATCTGCTCTCAGTATCTCCAACGCTCTGCAATGTCCCAAACCTTGTATTTTCTTAACTCTATGGCAACTTTGGAGTTCAAAGCTTCGAAGAGAAGCCAATTGTGCAAAATCGGGAAGCGCATCCAACTCGGGGCAGCCACTAATCCACAGATATTGAATGTTTACCAGGCCAGCAATAACGCTGATGTTCCTCAGCATTTCATTCCCGTCCAAATTTAAGTCCCTGATTGTATTTGGAAGGACGTCTATCTCAGTTAGATGTTGATTACACATAAGTAGGAGAGACTCAAGGCGCGGACAACAGTCTTCAGAGATGGAAATCTTGGACACTTCTGTTTGTGATAGATTTATTTCCTTAAGGTTGCACAAATTAAGACCCAACTCCCTCGGCGAAGAATTGAGATCCAAATTTCTGATTGGGCACCCATATATTTCAAGCAGTTGCAAACTATTCAGTTGCCCAAGAGATTTAGGTAAGGATTTCAGTCCTAAATCTACTAGTTCCAAAGTCTAAGAGTTTTAGACGCCCAACAGAGTCCGGTGAAAATACCAGGTTGGAACAACCGACAATTTTAAGATGAGTTAAGGAGATCAAATCTCCAAGAGTTGTCGGCAGGCTTGTCAACAACTCACTCCCCACAATAAACTTTTGTAACTTGCACAGTTGACTGATGTTCGTTGGTATCTCCCTTATGCTGGTACCACTTAAATTGAGCTCTCTCAAAGAGGCCTGATTGGTGATGTGAGAAGGAAACTTTTCCAATTGCTTGCATCGTTGAAGATTCAAATACTCAACCTTTGTCATGTTTTCAAGAAGGTTCGACTCTAAAGCAAGTTTATTACAACCCTCTAAGAAGAGGTGTTGGAGGAGTGTTAGATTCTTAAAAGATTCTGGCAACACCCTCAGTTTTGTGCAATCAGCCAAATCTAAATGTTTTAGGTTTCTCAAATCACCAAAACTGCTCGACAGTGATGATAGCACTTTACACCCGGTTAACACCAGGTGCTCAAGCGATTGGAGCAGGAAAAAGCTTTCTGGTAGGCTCTTCATCTTTTCCCCTGACGACTGGAGGACTATTTTTTTCAAATTTATGAGAAATCCTATTGACTTTGGAAATCCTCGGAATTTTGAAAACCCATTAATAACCAGCTCTCTCAACTGCACAGGAGCCTGCAACAAATCCCCAATGAGATTGATTGAAAATGAGTAATAATAATAATATTTAAGTAAAGCTATGAAGAACTTAATAAAGGATGATACTTACATCGCTGTCAGTCTCCCATAATTCTTCTAAGTGTTTTTCATGATCCTTTCCTTCGTTGAGTTCTAAAACCCTCAAATTTTTCAATGAACTTAATGAGTGGAGATTTCTTAGCCCATGGTCAGACCAGCGAATCCTTACCAGCTCTCCTACTTTATCACCAATTATTTGATTACAATAATTTCCTGTGACCTGATAATTTTTTAATCCAAGCAAATTGGGCATGGGGCTACAATATCCTCTGCTTGTGTTAACTATAAGCTCTCCATCCTGGGAACATCGAGGAAACTCAACTTCGCTTGTGGATCCAGGTGTTGTGGCAATTATTCCTTGAATGCCAATTCTCTTTCAAATAGAAAGAAAGATTGAAATAAAAAATTATGGAAAATTTGAATTTCATGGAGATAAAAATCAAACAACTTCAGGTAGACAAAAGAGGTGGAAACATCATTGTTAACAAAGACAATCAAAGAAAGTACTAATCTTACCTGTGTTTCATTATTAACATTAACAATCTGTTGGGGAGCCGAGAGACGGTAGGATGACTTTTGTTTTTGAATTGCAATTTCTCTTCCCAAATCTCTTAAGTGATCATGCATTCTTATAAATCCTGATAATCAAGTTCAACTAGACACTTATTTAGAAGTTTTTCCCAACTGTGCAGACCACTTCACCCTAATTCATTCCAAGCTGCAATGGCTGAAGTTTTCTCCTCTCCAATGAAAAAACAAGCACAGTCTAAAAATATCTTTTTCTCTTCATCATCTAAGGCATCATAACTTACTTTAAGCTTCTCCTTAATGTTTTTATCTAGTATTCTAGAAATTTTATGCAACTGAGATTCCCAGTAATCTTTGTTAGAGATACCATATAGCTGTGCTCCAAAAACCTTTAGAGACAATGGTAATCCCTTACAAAAATTTAAGATAATTTCAACCAAATCCTTAAACTCGGGGAGTGGAGAAGGCTGCAAGAATGCGTGCCAACAAAAGAGCTCCTTGGCATGAGGTGAATCTAGTACTTTCATTTTATAAATGAACGAGATACCCCAACCTTGAAGGACTTCACGTTCTTGTATAGTGACTACAATCAAGCTACCACATCCAAGACTATCTTTTTCAGACACTAGTGCATCCAATTGATCTACAGCATCCACATCATCAAGAACAATGAGCACTCGAAGAGATCTTAAACGGTTTGCAAGAAACCCCTTCCCTTCTTCTATATCATCAACTGATACACCATGGAGACCAATGTCCTCTATAAGTTTTCTCTGTTTTTTATGCAATAAACTTTTGGAAGCAGCATCTTTTACATCTAATATAAAACTAGACCTTTCCATATTTTTGTATTTAGTGTTACATAACTGTTTAGCAAGAGTGGTTTTACCGGTGCCACCCATGCCCCAGATTCCAACAATTTGCACAGTCGGATGGCTTTCTGCAGATTGAAGTGCTGCCATCTCAAAGTCTATGCCAGACCAACTGGATGTTTGGCAACAACGAAAGGCACATTTTGAATTACTTTCAAAACACAATTAGCAATATCCTTGAGCATCCTCCCCTCCTCCCTAAACATAAGAACAACAACAAATCAAACAGAATAAAAAATAAGAAATAAAAAAAAAAATCACCGAATGCATAAGATGATTGATAAGAAAAGGATAAGTGGTGGACAGAAATTATGTAGTACTCACTCTTTGTTATTAACAATGTGGCCGACATTGTAGGAAACATTGTGGATCTCATTCTTCCACTCCTCAAGCTTTCCTGAGCTATATTTACCCTTCTTTTTGTCGGGAAAATGCATCAGCATAGACTCCTTTTGCATATCGGACATCATCAGGCTGAACATAGTAGAAAACAGGAACAATTTGGGTGTCCGTTTTGAGCATAAATGAAAGCTCTGCCAAACACCACGGAGATTGTGCATAATTCTCGGAAAATATAGCTATATGGAGTGAAGCACTGCGCATAGCTTCTTCTATTTCTCTAGGCAAGAAATCGCTCAATTCAAGCTCTTCAGAATCAAGAAAAATCCGCAATCTCATGCCAGTGAGGGTGTTATAGAGAGTGGCAGCGAGTGTGTTTGACATCAGGGCCACGATGATTAATAAAGACATCGTATGGCAGTTTTGTGGATCCACCAGAAGTAGATGCAGATGGTGCAACTTCTTCAAATGCTTGCCTGGAAGTGGATGCCATGAAATTGGACTGAACTGAAGACAACAAAACAATGAAAGAAATCCAAGGAAAGCAAGATATAACTTGGAAGTTGAAGGGATGTGGCAAACTTGGTAGCAGAGAGGGATTATATACAGTGTGGATTTCCTAGTAAATGGCATGGAAGAAACGCAGAAGCATCTGTGGAGTGTTGAATACGTTGCAACCAGAAAAGTCAGTTACATTACCTGGGAAGTATCAATAATTTACAATCCCAAAATAAAAAGCGTCCCCACTTTTCGTAGCTTATGAATAATAATAATTTGGCGATTTTTTCCAGGACAGGTCATGGCTTGCGTATGTTGATGGAACACCGTTCTGATCTACCAATGAAGATCACTGTGTTTCTCTTCCGATCATAGATAATATCATATCATAGAGAATTAAAATTTTCATATCATGTAATTAAAAACTTCATTTCATATTATAGATAATTAAGATTTTGAACTTTACCTTGTCTACAACTTGGCTTTACCCACGTATTTCTCTACAAATGTTCTATGAAAAGGTTTTTTAATTTTTTAAAGAAAATAGATATGATAAATATTTTGAAGTGATTTTATATTATTATATAACTTTATTATTAAATTAAAATTTATTTTGAGAATTGTATATGTAATTTCACTAATAAATCAAGGATTATATATATACAATTTATTATTGCATAATGATAACAATAATAGTTAAAGTGATTCAAATATTCTATCAAAAATATTTGCACAATGGTGTACACACACTCTTAGTTCACTTCAATGATTATACACCTAATATGTTTGGAAATTCGAGCAATTTAGTGAATGTTATAAATTGTAATGGTGAAAATTGTAAATCTATGCTCTTTTCTCTTGTGTTTTGGGTCCACTTTGATTAGATAGAAAGGTAAGAAGTAAATTTATTTTGGTAGTGGTTTCATAAAATTTTATTTCAAAACACGTAAAACTTGATGATGTTGAAGTTTAAATTTAGGTCATTTTATGTTAAAAACATGAATTTAGGAGTTTCAAGAGATGTCTAGCACTTACACTTGGAAATCTAAGTCTAAATGGTCGAGGATTATAACTATTTTGAATTCAAGACATTAAAAATACATACACCATAAAACACACATGTTATTTTTCATAATGTAAATACATTTTGCTAAAAATGTCAAGGCCAGCCACTAATTTATCCCACATTTCTATGAACCTACCCTTATCATTGACATTGCTCTTAGAAACCTTCTTTTTTACTCATCCATGACTTTTTCAAGTTTAAATTCTTGTTTTTCTGGTTTATTTTCATCTTCGCTACATCCTCTATACACACTCATCTCCTCTGTGTTCCCTTTATCACATCCAATTTTGTTGTTTTCCCTATTAACATCTCTTTAATTTTGTCAAATCTTAGTGATTTGGTTTTTCCTTTGTGCACCATATCTTTTTTGCAATATCTCTATAGTTGTAGGCCTTCCTATTTCCACTCACTCAAAGTAAAATCTCTTAAATCTCCTTGACACAACTACTCAACCTACAATGCTAACAATTAGTACAATATAGATTGTGGGGTATCTTACTAGACAACATAATCTAGCAAATACAATTCACCATTTTAAAAATAATCCAAATTGGAGGCACACTAAAATAATCTGATTGTTTTTTATTATTTCTTGTAATTTGAATTTCAAAATTGTGAAGTTTTTTTTTTTTTGGATTTAGACCCTATTATGTATGACCATTTTTTTAACTCCAAAGATCCAAATTATGACTTTTTTTCCTACTACTGACAAATAAAAATTGATCAATAATTACTAAATAACACTAAATTTATACTAAGAATAGCTTAGCTTTGCATCCAATCTTAATACAGAACCAAAAAGAAATCATTTCACATCATCATTATTTTCATTTTTTAAGCCTCTTCAATTTTTTCCAAGTTGGTTCTACACTTGATTAATTAGACTTCTTACTCCTTCTAAATCCACCATTTTTCATTTTCTGGTTTCACTATAGATGGACTTATTCTTCTCTTCACTTGACTAATAAAGTTAATAATGTGCTAACCTCACTAGTACTGCCAACTGGAGTGATATTCTCTTGTAAATTAGGAGGAAAGAGGAACAAGAAATGATAGAAAAAGAGTAAAATCATTTTATGAAAATGCCACATGATCATCTCTATGTGATTTGTACTAGATCACATATAAATAAATGATTGTATAGCCTTTTTTCTCCTATTTAGTTTTCTATTTTCCTTTATATAAATTAAAAAACTAATCAATTAAAAAACTAAAAAATAAAAAAGTTATCATGAAGCTTGCATGTTGTCATCAAGTAATTTAATAAATTGTTTCTCGTTTATGTATCAAGTTGGCAACCCTTTCTTTTTTAATTCTATTTATGATATCATATCATATTATGTGATGTTTTTATTATATAAGTAACAAAATAGAGTATCGAACCCTTAACATAGAGGCTCCTAGGGCAAAAAAACCACACTTTAAACATCACATTGAAAATATAGTTTGTTTTGGCCACAAGCCAAAAACAACACTATAACAACATAATAGCAAAGTTCAAATTTTTAAAACATAAATTAAACAAAAAGATAGCATGCACCAATCTAAATAAACATTTGATCCCAATCCTCCTTGAGGAATTTGAAAAGTTCCCTATTATCAGTATTTGTGCTAGCTCTCTTCTTACTCTCAAGACTTTTAAAATCTTCATCCAACAAGGAACACAAAGTGGTTGATGAGCGATGCATAACTTTTAAAGTGAAGTGAGAGATGACTCTCAACTTCCCTTTGAGCTCATCAACTCTAATATTCAAGGTTAGCAACATTTTTAGTTGTTTGAATGCACTTGAGGTAGGTATCCTAATCAAATTGCACAATATGGGTGGTTTCTAAATCCTCTTAATTTGACAACATTGTATTCAACTCAGGGAATAGGCTCAAGTCCTCATTTTCACCATCCACCTCCTCCTCATCATCATCATCCTATTTGTTATTTTCTTCTTCATTCTCCTCTCTATCTGTTGAGTCTTGATGGAGATTTCATTAATGCTAAAATTAGGGGTCATATGACTAGCAAGCCTATTAGATTGCCTAACATTCTGACTTGAGCTCTTTGTCTTCTTCACAATTTTTTTCACACTTTTAGTCTCTTCCCTTTCAAAAAAGTTAGTTTTATCATTCTCCTCATCCATTTTAGCTTCCTCGATAAAAAAAATTGAATAGAGTTTTTCCTTTTCTTTTTGCTTGCAATATTTCTGATCCTTGTGTGGCCTTGCTTACCTAAAGAAGGGTTCTTTATGGGGTTATTATTTAGATCACACAGGCTCACTATAGTTAACTTTTGGTCAAAAGAGAAGGGTTTTTTGGAGATTTAGATTGAGAAGGGTAGTTTTAGCCTCATCTATAGAGGTAGTAAGAGTGACATTTTGTGGAGTTACAACCTTCTTTCTTTTATGGGATGGTTTAGAAAATTTCTCAACAGGAGAGTCAACATTGTTCTTCACAAGGGAATTATCGTGTGAGGAGTCTTCTATGAGATAATTGTTGCTCAGACAGTTGTTGTTGCACCAAAAGATAGACCTATTAATGCCTAATACAACTGCCAGAGTTAATGAATCCATGGGAGGTAGTTAAGCCATGTCATGAATCCAAGTGTTGCACTGCATAGCACAAGGAGACCAAGGGCACACACCTTGCAACAATCCCCCCTAGTGCAAGCAAGAGGTTTGAACCCATGAGGCCTAGGCTCTGATACTAATTGTTGCACAAACGATTGTCATTGCACCAAAATATTGACCTGTTAATGCCTGATACAATTGCCAAAGTTAGTGAATCCATGAGAGGCGGTCAAGCCATTTCACGAAACTGAGTGTTGTGTTGCACATCACAAGGAGACCAAAGGCATACACCTTGCAACAACAATCTCTTATGATTTTTGGTAGGTAAAGGGCCATATGGAAATGGTAGAACTAGAATATGAGTCCTTGATGTAGTGGGATGGGATATTTTTTAGTATTTAATAGTCACACCCATGACTTCCTCAGTAGATGACTCCAATGAGGATAATAGATAAAAAGGAAAGATTATGGTAGTCTTATTCTTAAAGTGATTATGCAGGGGTAAATGATAAAAATAAAATAACTTTAATCTACCTTTGAGAGTGACATACTTCATGAGAAGGAAAATGCATTATCCCACGACTATGAGAGCTTTGTGAGCGACACACAATCTACTGAGAGGGGGGGTCAATTAGTGGATCTAATTGTTGAACACCTAGAATATTGAGAGGGGGTGAATCAGTATTCTACTAAACCATTTAACTGTTAACAATTCAATAATTAAAACATATCTAGAACTACAACTGTAAAAAAAGACATGAAAGGAATAATAACACCACATGACACATGAACGCCAATATTTTTACATGGAAATCCCAAAATGGGAAAAGCCACTGTGAGGATTAGCTCACAATATATTATAACCAATTATAAGATATTACAAGGGCACACTACCAGGACACACTGTCCTTGAAAGGCTCACCCCTTGAAATGATTGCAAAAAGGGAGTGTGGGTCACTGCCAAAAATATGAACTAATGAATACACCTTCTATGTGCTGAGTTCAATTCCAATTAAGCTCTTGAATACAAAATCCTACACCAATTTGTAGGTTCACGACAACTATATGCAATTTCGCACAATATCACACTATCACGCATCACTGCTTATTACTTGTCGCATCACACACCTCTATCTATATATATTTTTTCAATGCAAAATTTTTTCCTATATATACATTGTTACATCTACATACATTAATTAGGTCAGCCTAATTAGGTGTATACATACTTAATTCAAAAAATCTTGTTAGCTCAAACCAAAACTTCTTTTGCGCTAAAAAAAAATGTACAACATAAATTAGGGCGGCCAAACCTAAGAAAGATCTCTTTAACCATCCATGAAGCGTACACCACTTATCCATGTCAGTTAGAGGAATATACAAAGCCTGTATGCTGAAATTATGTCATTTATATCTTTCAGCCCATTCAACCAAAATCGTTGAAAGCTTGTACATAGATGAAATTAATAGTCCTAAATAACATATTAAAACCACATAGGTCGATCTTTTAATATGAACAATTCTGGACCAGATTACTGGATTAGAGTAACAAAAGCACTATTTACCCGATGGACAAAAATTATCGCTAAACAATGTCGGCATCAATGAAAACACGCCAAAGGACTTCATCTTCATTCTTCCAACAATATCCCCCTTTTTCATTAATGGCAACATGTGCCAAAAATGGATCTTCAAAAAAACTATCTTCACTCAAGCTATGCGAGCTCCCCCTTTCAACTGTACACAAAACTATACAAGACTTCTCCAAAACCAAAATTTCTCCATAACAGTTTATTCTACCCCTTTGACATCAAGGACAAAGGGTGTTATGATGATGATCTTGCAAAAACAAAACAAATGTAAGAAACATTTAACTAGAACTGGGGGCACCCTCTGATTCCTTGAGAATAGCTTCCCAAGTAAGTTTTCCATCATCCCAGATCCCCTTCACTCTAGCAAGTGTTTAATGCAATGATTCCAATTCTACTAAGAATTCTTCTCCTTCTTCCGAAGTGGATGGATTAATATTCATCTTTTCTAATTTTTTTGCATCCACCAAGGCAATTGATACAAGAATGTGTCTAGAAATTACCAGATCTCCAAGTTGTCCAAACTACCTCATTGCATCTTCTTTTTGCCTTTGTAAGGTGAAAAACTTGCTCTACAAGTCTACAATAGAAGTCCAGGCAGTATAACTTTTGTCATCTACAATTTTGTAAGTTTCAAAGGCATTAGCAAGTTGAGACTCTATTGATTCCATGAAGTCTTTAATACCTCGAGTGGCATCTGACCACCATATGCAATATACAAACAATATTTAGGCTTCCTCTTCACAATATTTTACCTCTTTTAGACATTGCAACACGTTTTTTTGTGCGATAGCACATTTATCCTATAGAACTACTAACCTTTTCTCCAAAATTCTTGACTCTACCTTGTTTTTAATCTACTTCTTAAGGCTAGAGGTATATTCTTTGAGTGAATCAACCAAGAATTTTAAGTTTTCAATAGGAGCTAAGGAATCATCAATTGTGGCACCGAGAGTTGTCTCCTGCAAATCCTTAATAGCATCATTTACCAATTCAATCCCTTTTTGATAGGTTTCAACAATTTCCTGTGTACCGAAGTCAAGAAAAGCACCACAAATCTTTATCCTTTCAATTGGTGAGATCTTACTCAGATCCACATAACTTGGATGTGATGGAAGTTGAATCAAGTAAGGTGGTAGCACAAGCTGAATCCTTGTTTTCCTTGTCAACAAACCCTTAAGATTATTTCCAGATGATTCTCCGGATGACTTTTGATGGTTCAGTAGTCTTCTAAGATTCTTCTTCACTTCTTCCAACCTCTGTTTCTTCCTTATTTTCATCTTTCTTTTCCTCTTCTTCTTCTCTAGAGGGTTTTTCTGATGGTTTGTCTTTGTTTTCTTCCTCCTTGTCTTCATCATCTTTTCCATCATTACTCTTTTCATCTTTTTTTCCTTCATCTTCATTCTTGTCTTCTCCACTATTTCTAGTATTCTCATGGTGTTCTTTTGGATTATTACTCATATCATTTTTATGCTGAACTTCAGTGTGTTTACTAGTTGTATCCTCTATATCTTTTAGATGAGAAAATGTCTCCAAAGCAGCATGTATATCACCAACCTTAACCAAAATAGTATGATCATTTACTTCTATGACATTAGCAAGCTCATGTGCTTGAGCTATATGAGATGAAGAACTAGTTCTCATCCCATAATCCTTTGCCATTTCCCTTACTGTATCAAGAGTTTCTTTCCTCAACCTTTCAATACTATCTTTTTCTTTCGTCATTAGGAGAGTGACTCTTTGTTTGACCCTAAACAACTTAGAACATTCATTTAATAGGGTAGCAACATCTTCCTCAGATAAGGAGGATCCATATGTGTTCAAGGCATCATATTTGATTTTGTCATCAATAGATACAGCTTCATGCATTCTTTGTACTAGAGCTTCCCATACATTTTCAATCACCTTCTTCCTTATAGTTTCCATATTCTCATAAAAATAACCATATATTGAATGAAAGAATTTACAATTGGTTCCTTATCCTCTTCATTATCCTCATCAAACAAATTATCAATTGCTAGAAAATCCTCAGATTCTATCATATTATTTACTAAAGATTCCAACTTTAGGGGTGAGTATTATCTTACCAAAGGAGAGTTGGGAATGTCCTCCATAGGTTCTAATGTGTCTTATTCACCCTTCTTCTCATGCAAATGAATTGTGAAAGCATTATTTTTTCCCTCTGTCTCTTCTTCATTAGATGAGATTTCAACATTGTCTTTGGTTTCTACTTCTTCATTGTTGGTGGAAGCACTGCTTCTTCTATTCCTTTTCAACTGAATTTCCTCTTTCAAGCCAAGTTCAATCTCTTCTTGTATAGCATCACTCAAGTTCCTTTTTCTATTTTCCTTTTTCTTTATTCTTCTTCCAAGGGTGGAAGATGGTGCAACAGGGGGTACATTTCTCTTCTTAGATGCTCTGGTGTTGGATCTAGGGGAAGCAGTTACATTAACCGTTGCTAGGGTACTGTGCTCTACCTTCTTTCCTTTCACTGGTGCAGCCACATCAAGTGTTTTAGGTAATGCAGAGGTAGTGGTGGAAGGTGTTCTTCTTGATCTTCTAGGCCCAGAGGACACTTCAACTGATTTGGCTCTCTTCTCTTCTACAAATTCCCTTAGCCTTTCAATATCATCCTTAGAAAGTGAATGCATTTTGAAAAATGCCTCAAAATTTTACTTACCTTTCTAGCCCTTTGAGGTGTTGAAGTTTCCAAATGCACTTCGGCTAACTTCTCTTCATATGTACCATGTCAGGGATGAGTGGGATCCTTAGGTCTATTTAATAGTATTTCAATGAAGCTCTTAGCTACTTGCTCCTCAATCTCATATCCTAAAGGCTCTATCCATAGAGTTCTAGGTTCTACTGCCTCTATAATGCACTCATCAATGGACACCAAGAAAGTTATCTCCTTTTCATATTTACTTACTAAGATTTTTGGAACTCTTTCTCTTTCATGCATATTATTCTAAAAAACTATGAAGAATGTAAATGTTCAAAGATTTGATGTGCCACAAATTTGTTTGTATTCCATATAATAGTTTTCTTTCTAGGTAGCTCTCTCAAAAATTAAAGTAGAAAATAGACTACCAATGATCCAAAATTGAATGGATATTTCTTTGACTTGGTCTGGCTTAGGTTATCCATAAGTTGCTTTCAAAGCAACTCACATAGATCATAGTCTCTTCCATTTACCACCATGCCATGTGCAACATAAATTGTAGTTGCAAACACCAAATTTCCTCTATTGGTGAAGTAGATTTTCTAACCTATCATGATTGCAACATACCTCACCACATGTTCTATAATGGGTTTGGTTGACAATGCTCTCCCGTCATATGTGGCACTATTTAATTTCATAACCACGTCATTTTTCATAGCCTTTAGCATTGGTATAGGTCCAACGTCATAGAGACTAGTCACAACTTTAATCATTTCCTTGGTAATTACTCTAGGCACACTTTTCCATACAAATTTATCATGCACTCTACTAAGTGTTGTCCTTACAATATTTGCATCCATTCCACTGTAAAAATTTGGGAACCAATTCCATACATCTAGCTTCTTTTATACAAGTTTTTCATATTCTAGCTTCATCGAGTAATTTTCTCTAGTTAGCTCCTTTGGCCATTAATCCTTGAGTTCTTGATGGTCAATTTCTTCCAATTTCCCATGAATGTAGGTTCTAGTATCCTTGGTGGGTAAGACATTGTTTGGAATTTGTGAAAATTCACCCACGGGGTCAATTTCATAAACCTTCCATGAAAACCTTTTGAATCTCGGTCTAGGTCTCTCAGAGGTTTTAACCACAATGGGAGTGGCAATTTTTCCATCAATTCTTTTTTATATGCTTATGGAAATTACTTCTAATTAAAACTCACAAAGTACAAATAGCTATAAATCCCTTTTTCACACTTCGACAAAAACTAGGGTTTGATGTCAAATGCTCTGAATCACCCTTAAATCACTTCAAATCTCTCTACTTTTCTTCCAAATGTGTAAAAGTGATTTAAATCAACTTATGTTTTTACTTTATACCTTACTAATCTTCCCTAATTTCACATTTAATGCATTCCATCCACAAAAAGTTGATAAACACTTTATGAATATACTGTAAACCCTAAAATGCTCCTCAAATCTCCAAATTTCCATCTTTTTTGTAGGAAACTTTTTCAACATCTTCGGAATGAATGTTTTCACATCACACATCTTCATGTCACTGCTTGACACCTCTTATATCAAGGGTTTATTAGATTTCTCTATAATTTCTCCCTCTAAATCCACTACTAGGTTTAGTTTTTAGAAGAAGTATCTGCACCAAATGCAGGTACAAATGCATTTGATTCATCCTTATTCTCAGTTTCTTCCTTTTTCTTCCAAATTTCCTCCATTTATTTTTTGACTTTAGTAGCATCCACTTTATTCACATGTTTATTCCTTTTTTTTGGATTAGATTTCTTCCCTTTTTTACTTCTACAAAATCTTGAAATATGTCCTAGTTTGTTGTAGGCATAGCACACAACATTTTTATAACCAAAATGATTTTCATTTAACCTTGATCTGCACTAGTTAGATTTATGTCCAAACACATAACACGTGTAACAATAACCTTGAAAATATTGAATCATTCTACTGGTATTGAATCTATTCATCATTATTTGACTTCTACACTCAACAGCTCTATGCCCAAACTTTTTGCAAGAAAAACATTTTCTAGAAAAGAATCCAACATTTTAATTCATTCTACTTCTACATTTTGTTTCTCTATGACCAAATTTATTGTATGAAAAACAAACACCATTAAAATATGGGTACCTTTGAGCATTAGGTTGTCGGATAGGATTTCTTCCGGTATTGCTTCTTTGATTCTTGATCTATCTACCATTTTTTTAAGTCTTCATTTGATTATCAACCTTGTTAGGAGTCTTATTTTCTTTTGAGATTTATCTTTCTTCAAGTCCTAAACCACCTTTATCCTTAGAAGATTTTTGAAATGCAATCAACTCATTAATCATTGTAGTACTTGTTTTGAACTTTTCCTTGATCCCTTGCTTTCTCCAGGTCAAACCTTAGGGTTACCACTTCTTGTTCAAACATTGTGCATTCAACCTTGATTTGAATTTTAGGTTTCTGATAGTCCTCAATTCTTTTCTTTTCTTCCACTTGCACCTTTAGTTCGATTATGTCTTTATTTGCAACTGGTCACTAACTTCTCTATGCCTTTCTTTGAACTTCTTGATATGCTCTCTTAATTTTTTGATGCATTTATTTGCTTCTTTTAAGTTCTCCCTCAAATTTTCTTTCTCATTTTTTATTCTTTCTAGATCTTCAAGAACATCATGGAGTTATTCAGTTGCAAAGATCTCTTCCGGAGGAACAAGACACCTTTTTTTATCCATGTGTTCAACCTTTAAGATTTTCCTTAAGCTGTTAAACTTTTCCAAAGGAACCAAGCTCTGAATACTGAGAGGGGGGAATGAATCAGTATTCTACTAAACCATTTAACTACTAACGGTTCAATAATTAAAACATATCTAACTACAACTATAAAAAAAAGATATGAAAGGAATCATAATACCATATGACACATGAATGTTGATTTTTATGTGGAAAATCCAAAATGGAAAAAACCACGGTGAGGATTAGCTCACAATATATTATAATTGGTTATAAGATAATACAAGGGCACACTTCTAGGACACACTATCCTTGGAAGGCTCACAACTTGAAATGATTACAAAAAGGGAGTGTGGCTCACTGCCAAAAAGATGAACTGATGAATACACCTTCTATGTGTCGAGTTCAATTCCAATTAAGCTTTGTAATACAAAATTTTACACTAGTTTACAGTTTCACAACAATTATATGCAATTTCGCACAATATCACACTATTTTGCATCACTGCTTATTACTTGTCGCTTATCACACACCTCTATCTATATATTTTTTCCTTCAATGCAAAAATGTTTCATATATATACATCGTTACATCTACATGCATTAATTAGGTCAGCCTAATTGGGTGTATACATACTCGATTCAAAAAATATTTTTGGCTCATACCAAAACTTCTTTCATTCCCAAAACAAAAAATTCAAGACATAAATTAGGTCATCCCAGACCTAATAAATATATCTTTAACCATGCACAAAGAGTACACCACTTATCCATGTCGGCTAGAGGAATATACAAAGCTTGTATTCCAAACTTCTGTCATTTATATATTTCATCCCATTCAACCAAAATCACTGAAAGCTTGTCCATAGATGCAATTAATAGTCCTAAATAACATATTAAAACCACATAGGTCGATCTTTAATATGAACAATTTTGAACCAAATTATCGAATCAGAGTAACAAAAGCACTATCTACCGAATGGACAAAAACTGTCGCCAAACAATGTTGGAATCAATGACAACACACCAAAGGGCTTCATCTTCATTCTTCAAACACTCATCAATTCAAAATTATTCTTAACTTTTTCTAAAATTATTAGACTATATGATTCTTCATAGAAAACTCCACATAAACAAACAAAACATAAAATCATAAAGCACACATGAGTGAACACCAAATATATGTGGAATCCCAAGATGGGAAAAAGCACATTGATAATAGCTTCTTGGATCTACTATCCAAATCTAACCTCACAATACAAAAATATACAAGTGAATTTTACACACTAAAGTAGGAACCAACCTATCGAAGACACCAATCCCATATTGTGTTTGTAGGCACCAACCTATTGGAGACACTAATCCCCAACTAAAATAATACAACAAATAGAATACCAATCCTTCCAGGTTATAATGATAAATCTTGTGGATCTTCAATGTAACACATACATGTGCCAAAGCCATAGTTGACACTATTTCCTACTATAAACGATCTTCTGATATAAGCGCACACACTGAAATTTGATTCTCCCCTTTTATTTTCACCACTTTCTCTTCAATTTGCGCCAACAATCAACTCTTCTTCACACAGGTGTAATCCTAATTCACATTCAACACACACAGACTTACATAGATACTAAATACATCTGCACAAGAATAAATTATATACATGACATTATATTAGTACATCTTCTATTTCCGTCAGGGATCTATAAATAGCTAGGATGATATAAGGTGGACCTAAATTCAAATTACATGAAACACGTAACACATTGGTCCCAAAAAAAATATTTTTGCCAAAATACATGATACCATGTGCTACCACAAGAACCTTAATTAGGTCCTATCTTAATACCACACATAATATTTGAATTTTGAACACTACTAGTTGTTACTACACACACCTTGAACTCCAACTGGTTGACAAAAAAACACATAGAACCTTCTATCACTTCAAACTTCTTGCATATTGAAGATATTCTCCAGAAACTCAAGAATGTGATAGAACAAGTGTAGACATACTCTCCTCTAAAACCACAAAGAAAAAATGCATTTCTAAAAGAAATGTTGACCATAAATATTGCATTTCTAGAGAAATCTCTCTTCCTTGAGAATTGAACTAAAACATACTAGTATATACTTCCAAACCACCGCTATCACAATGAATAGATGCAAGCATATAGAGGATATACAATCACACCCTAACAACTAATAATGCATATTTCTTTATTTTTCTTTCTGAAAGTAAAATTACCAACACTAAACTTCTAACATCAATGACAACCTATGTTCAACAATCTCCCTCTTTGTCATTGATGGAAAACAACAAAATGTCAGACCAAAAAACTAGTTGGCTACACATGAAGATATTTCTCCCCCTAAGAATTATTTCTCCCCCTTTGGAATATGTATCATTTTGAGTTCACTTTCTCCCACTTTGACATCAATGGAAAAGGTTACCAAAATTTCTCCCCCTTTGTACTTGATTACACTCCTTTTGGATTTCAAGAACCCTTCCTCCAACTAGTTAGACATCCTTCAAACCATAGGACAAAAACTTCTAATGTGGAGAAATAATGAGTATTTCTCAAAACTCCCTAACTATAGCAACACATTCTTCATTCTGATGATTTTGAAAACTCTTGCAGTAACTTATATGATCTGAAAATGGGATCATACTTGTTTCATATTTTCCTTAACCAAATAGCTAAACCACACAACCAAATCTATAAATTTAGAATAAATACGAAGTATTTCCTGAAACTCCTTCAATATAACTCCCCTTGAGTCCATACTATCATGCTTCTAAAAAAATATTCCACAAGACCACCAAACCTTCTTGCAGCAAGGAGACCAAGCTCCCCCTCAACCTATACTTCCTCTTGATTCAAGAGGAGGGAAAAACAACTCCTAACTTCTACCAGAGAAACTCAAATGTCTCCTTAGGAAGTGGTTTTGTGAATATATCTACTACCTACTTGTTTGTCTCAAGATACTCCAATTTTACCTCCTTTTATGCAACCTTCTCCCTTAAAAAATGATACTTGATTATAATGTGTTTTTTCCTTGAATGCATTATTGGGTTCTTTGAGATGTTTATGGCACTGGTTTTATCACAAAAAATAGAGATAGGTTCCACAAACTCAATCTTCATTTCTTTCAAATTTTGCTTCATCCAAGCACTTGAATGCAACATGATGCTATAGAAATGTATTCTACTTTTGCTATAGACAATAAAACTGAGTCTTGTTTCTTACTCATCTAGGACATAAATTTTCACCAAGAAAGAATGCTCCACCACTTGTACTCTTTCGATCGTCAATTCATCCTACCCAATCTGCATCTATGTATGAAATCAAAGTGATTTACACTCTTTGGATACCATAGTATAAAACTCATAGTAGGCTTCAAATATCTAAATATTATCTCCATTGCTTTAACATGAGTTTCTTTAGATGCTTCCTATAATCTGACAACCATTCAAACTGCTTGTATAATATTTAGTCTAGATGCTATCACATAAAGAAAACTACCAATCATATATTTGTAGAAGGTATAATTTGTCAAAGTGGATTCATCATCTTTACTGAACTTGTATCTTGTGACCATAATCATTCCCACTTATTTTCAATCTTCCATCTTAAACTTAGCATCTCCTTTATGTAATTGTGTTGAGAAATGAAAATACATGTTTGATTGTGCAATGTACAACCCAATAAAGAAGTATAATTCTCCTAGCATTAACATTTTAAACTCACTTGTATTGCCTTCTGAAATTCCTTGCACATGTCATCACCACTACCACCAAAAATGATGTCACCTACATAGACCACAACTATTGGCAATTGATCACCTTCTCTTTTATGGATAGATTACTATTTTTACTCCCTCTTCGGAATCGTTTCTACTACAAGTATCCATCCAACCTTGAATATCAAGATCTAGAAGCTTGTTTGAGTCCATGCAAAGCTTTCTTCAACTTTCAAACATATTCTAGATTGTTAGAACATTGAAACCTTTCGGTTCTTCAATGTAGACTTCTTCTAGTTGTCCATTAAGAAAGGATGAATTCACATCCATTCGATATGCATTGAAATTATTGAATGTTGAAAGAGCTAAAAACATCTTGATTTCTTCTAGTCTTGCTATCGGAGAAGATGACTCTTCAAAATATATTCCTTCAACTTGAGCATACCCTTTGCACACAAGTATTCCCTTGTTCTAGATCACTTCACCTTCTTCATTTAAATTATTTCTAAAAACCCACTTGGTTCCAATAACGTTTTTTCCTTTAGGTCTTGAGAAAATTTCCCAAGTTTCATTCTTCTTGATCTGATTCAACTCTTCCTCCATAGCTTCTATCCAACCTTTCTCTTTGCTTTCTTCTTTATATGACTTAGGCTCTATCTTTGATAGTAATGCAAATTTTACTTGCTCATTTTATTTCTCAAGTCTCTTTTGGGTCTGAACCCCACTATATTTATCTCCTATGATCTGATCTTTAGAGAAATTCTTCTAAACATGCTTTGCTAAAGTTTTGATAACAACTTATTTTGAGTCTTTAATATAGCTATGAATTGGTTACTCATCGTCTTCTACTTCTAGAATACTAGTAGATTGAATAGTTTCATCAAATATCACATTTTCACTTTCTAAAATCCTCTTCAATCTTTTGTTATAGCATGATATATTCTTTACTTCTTAAAGAATAGCTAAGAAAAATACCTTCATCAGATCTGGAATCAAATTTACCCAAGTTTTCTTTATCTCTTTCAATGTAGCACTTTCTTCTAAATATTTTGAGATGTTTGAATGGTGTTGGTATTCCTCTCCATAGCTCATATGGTGTCTTATTAGTCTTGCATCTTATCTAAAATTTGTTCATAATATATACAACAATTTGAGTCGCTTCTCTCTAGTACATATCTAGTAGATTTGCTTGACATAACATTGCTTTCCATATCCTATATAGTATGATTCTTCCTCTCAACAACTCCATTTTGTTGTGGAATTCTAGGGGTAGAAAATTTCCACCAAATCCCATGCTCTTCACAAAAAAATTCATACTTATCAAAAGTAAATTCTCCACCTCTATCTAATCTCAAAATCTTGATTGCTCTTATGGTTTCATTTTCTACTAATGCCTTGAATGCCTAAAACTTTTGAAATACTTCTAACTTCTCTTTTAGAAATGTAATATGAGTCATCCTAGTGTAATAATAAATGAGCATAATGAAATACCTATCTCCTTATAAATTTTTTGTCCTCATAGGTTTGAACAAATTTGTATGAACCAGATCGAATGGTTTTGATGTGGAATACTCTTAATAGGATATTTACTTATCATT
This sequence comes from Sequoia sempervirens, assembly GCA_007258455.2. Taxonomy (NCBI): domain Eukaryota; kingdom Viridiplantae; phylum Streptophyta; class Pinopsida; order Cupressales; family Cupressaceae; genus Sequoia; species Sequoia sempervirens. Next base: position 527,676,069 of record VDFB02000015.1, on the reverse strand, counting down.
TTTTTTCCTTCATGACATGGTTTGTAACTAGTAGATTGAGGATTTTTAATCCTTGGCATGCCCCAAACCATTCTTCTGAAGCTAATCTTTACAACTTCATCAAAGTTAATATGTCCCAACCTTCTATGCCAAATTTAGCTTTCTTCTCTCTACATAGTGAGATAACTCTATCCATTTAGTTCACTAAGGTGATATATGGCACTATTTGTCCTGCTTCCTTCAACAATTAATTTTTTGGTGCTTGATATCCTAATTTCACAACCTTTAGCACTAAAAGATAGCTTATAACCTTTATCACACATTTGACTCACACTTAATAGATTATGTTTTAATCCTTCAACATATAACACATTATGTGTCTTTGTCCTACCACCATCAAGACTTAAAGTACCCTTACTAGAGATTTTGGAAATTGAATTATTTCCAAGGGTCACAAAACCTCCTCCAAATTTATTAAAATTCATGAACTTACTCTTACCTCCAGTCATGTGACTTGAGCAACTGCTTCTATGATCCACAGATTCTTCTCCTTTTGAGCATGTAGAGAAATTTGAGAAATCATTGAATTCTCTAACTCATAAAATTGCGTTTGCATCTCTTGTAATGTGTCCAAAATTATTGTATTTGTAGCAAATGATAATAAAATTGTACAAAAGTGAAAATGCATTGTTACTAAAAAATTTATTTCTTCTTACTAGAGATTTTCTATAGTCCATAGTCTTGTGGGGAAATATTATTGCAATTAAAACAATAACAGAGAAATGATAATTAAACCTAGTGTTGTATACCTATCTTCCAAATATTTTTCTCTTGTTCTACACTTGAGTAAAGCCATCATTCTATGTCATTATTTTATCACTTGCCATGATCCTTTCAAACTTTGAACTTTTGGAGCCAATCATTTTCAAACTTTCTTTAGTAGTATTCACAGACTATTATGTCACTTGTTCTTCTAATCATAAAAACTAATTTGGTTTTGACATGTGGAGCTCTTTGAGCTCCCAATATTTGATCAAATTTCCAGTGCTCTTTCCAAAATTCATATGCAGTTGTTGATTCACTTTCTCAAGCTCTTTTCTTACTATTACAATTTCTACTTCCTACTTCTCACAATCCTTGTCTCTTGATAGTATTTTTTCTATAAAAACTTCTTCAATCCTTTTTGCTTCCTCTGTCTGGGTCTTAAGATCAACAATCATCTTTTCTTCTTTCTTCAAATCCTGAGATACTTTTCTTTAGCCCTCACTTCTTTTACAATTATATTCTTCAACCTTTTCATTTCTTTTCTAGCACACATCAATTCTTCCACAAGATCCACTTCATCTTCATTGTTTCTAAAATCCATTTCAGCATCTCCTTTGATAGTCTCAAAATCCATGAACACATTTTTATTTTTCATCTTATGAGATGTCTTCATTTTCCTCTTCAATGGAGTAGTCTTCTTCCTCATTAGTGTAGAAGCTCTTATGTCTCCTCTAACCTTTATGCCTTCTTTGAAATTATTTCTTTCTATTCTTTTTCTCAAAAGTTCTATAATTCTTATGGTGACCCTTGGCCATAAAATGTCCTACTTCACCACAATTAAGACATTTAAAAGGTAACTTTCCTTTGTACTTACTAGAACCTCTTTTTAGCTTTCAAATAAAAAATTTCTTCTTCTGAATCTGATCCAATATTATAATTTTGATCTACTTCTTAGATACTCTGAATGCAGCCTCTTTCCTTATATAATATTCACTTTAAAATCTCATCTCAAAAGTAGTTAGAATTTTATGGAGTTCAATCAACTTCAAAGCATTAAAATCCTTATCTTCTTCAATAAAAGAGACTTTAGAATCAACCTTCTAGGAAGAGATCTGAGTACCTTTTTCACAACATTCTTTTCTTTTAGATTCTCACCAAGACCTTGGATAGATTTGACAACTTCATCAACCTAGAGTAAAAATATAGCAATATTCTCATCTTCTCTCATCTTTGAACTTTCAAATTGAGCTTTGTAAGTTTGTAGCTTTGTCTCTTTTGAATTTTTCATCACCTTCATAGATAGTCTACAATTGATCCCATATGTCCTTTTTTTGTTTTGTACTACATCACCATCAAAAATTTAGAATTAGTCAATCCACATAAAATAGCATTTATTGCCTTAGCATTGAGTTCACAATCCCTCTTCCCAACTTTATCAATAGGATGGTTTTTAAGAATCTCATATCCCTGTACTACAAAAATTCAGATGTTTATTCCTAAAGCTATCAAATAGGACTATATCCTAACTTTCCAAAATGCAAAATTGGATCCATCAAAGATTGGTGCTTTATTTCTAGAGAATCCATCCTAACCAACTGAGTGTTTCATCCCGAAACTACCTTAATCTGTTAGTCTTCTTCAAAGGAACTTAGATCTGATACCAATTGAAGGGTGCATAATCTACTAAGAGGGATGGGGTGAATCAATAGATCTAATCAATTAAAATTATTAACTTTTGTTGTAATTATCAAAGTATACATGATTCTTCACAAAAAAATCCACATAAACAAACAAAACATAATTTAATTATAAATCAAACAAGTGAACACTAGATATACGTGAAAACCCAAGATGGGAAAAACCATGGTGAGAATAGCTACTTGGATATAGTATTCAAATCCAGCCTCACAATGCAAAAATATACAAGTGAATTTCACACACTAAAGTAGGACCCAACCTACTGGATACACAAATATCCTATTTTTCTTATAGGCACCAACCTACTAGAGACACAAATCCCCAACTGAAACAATACAGTAGATAGAACACCAATCCTATTGGGTTACAGTGACAAAGTTTGTGGGTCTTCAATGTAACACATACATGTGCTAGAGTCATAGTTGACAATTTTCCTTACTACAAATGATCTTCTGATATAGGTGCACACACAAAAAATGAAATTCACCCCTTTTATCTTCACCACCTTCTCTTCAATTTGCACCAACGACCAACTCTTCTTCACACAGGTGTAATCATAATCCACATTTGACACATGTGAACTTACATCTAGATGCTAAATATATCTACACAACTGTGAATTATATACATGGCATTACATTAACACATCTTCTATGGCGGCTAGGGATTTGCAAATATCCAAGATGACATAAGGTGGACCTAAATTCAAATTACATGAAACATGTAACACTTTGGTCCTAAAAACAAATTTTGTTGTTGCTAAAATACATGATACTATATGCTACCATAGGAACCTTAATTAGGTCATATCTTAATAGTACATGGAAGATTTGAATTATGCATGCTACTAGTCATTATTGCACATGGTTCCTTGAACTCCAACTAGTTGATAGACAGACATAGAGAACCTTTTTTCACTTCAAAATTCTTGCTGAACATATCCTCCATAAACTTAGGAATATGATAGAACTAGTGTAGACATGCTCTCCTTTGAAACCATAGATAAAAACTACATTTTTGAAATAAATGTTGACCATAACTTAATTTCTAGAGAAATCTCTCTACTTTGAGAACTAAACTAAAACATACTAGTATTATTGAACACGCCATAATTTTGAGAGGGGGGTGAATAAGCATATAATAAAAATTAAACAATTCTATTTGTAGATTAAACATAAAATCACATTAACTAAAAGAAGAGAAGAAATGAAAACATGCACCACACAAGGACACCAAGATTTGTATGTGGAAAACCCAATGAGGGAAAAACCATAGTGAGAGTTAACTCACAATATATGAATCTCACTGCTTACAAAAATTACAATGTTGTTTAAAGATCACTGCCTAAGGACTTGCAAGATAAGGCACACAACCTTATGGAAAGATGCAAGGACCCACTAAAGAGGTTCACTGTTTGATAGTAGAATACATGAAAATTTCAATGAGAACATAAACATGAACTTCTATGAAATAGGCATTTAACATATGCTAATGTTGCAATCCCTTTTTTACACAATTACTCCATCATACTAACTTCACACTTCATATTCAACATATTGTACACTCTTTCTCTTAATAATTCACAAATGATTTATATCTTCAATAAATACCCTATGTAACAACTTAGAAAACTAAACAAGTCAGCTCCAAAAAGACCTATAACATGAAATGAGTGATAATACATAGGTTGGCTTCACACATATGCACCATGAAGCAAAATGAGTTGTGGATCAACACAACAAATAACTGGGCCCAAAAAAATAACAATACATTTTGCAAAGAAAAATTAATTAATCAAGATCAACCACAAATGAAGGAAACCAAACTATCGGTCCAAACAACATCAACACCACCAAAATTGTCAAATGTTCATCTTTACACCACTAGGGAAAAACCAAAAACATTATGTAGACCAAGATGTGAACAATGAACAATTTAGGTAATCAATAGCATCATTACAACCTTCTCCTAAAGAATATGCTCATCATATGTTAGCGCAAATCAAGAAACATTGAATATACAAGAAAAGAGCACTCTGAACAAACTGTGACACATCAACACTTAAGATATTATACCGTAGTTCACCAAAACAATTGAAACACATATGGATGAACCCATACACCTCTCTGAACATATCCCCAATTCCACGCCCATATCTATCACTCTGGAGTAATACAAAGGAAACTAGAGAACATCTAAGAATCTTAACTTTGTTATTCTACAATCCAGAGAGTTGTTACATCTAACTCTTGATGTAGAAATGTTTATGACATGAAATTATGGTACTAACCTCTTTTCTAACTTCCATACTTAACTCCAAAACCACACAACCATATCATGCAATGTGGAGGAATGCATACCAATATACAAATTCCCAGACATAGGAAGACACATTATTTAATCCTTAAACAACTTCTCTCAAACATACAAGTATGAACAAAACCTCATTACGTCAAGCATCATAATTCTATCATATTATGTATCTAGTAGGTCTTTCGGACTAACTTGCTCCAAATAGGCTGATCCGAAAACAATCTCTCTCAAATATTCAATTGTCTCATCAACTACATCAATCTATCTCTAATCATTTCTCAGCCTCTTCAACTTCTATACAAATACACTATACAAGCCTGACTCAAGTTGACAACAATGACAACACATATTTCCAATAATCTCCCTCTTTTTCATTGATGTCAACACATTTATTTACAAGTCTTCTCTCCCCCTTTGACATCAAGGGCAAAGGACATATTAGTCTTTTGCATATGACAAACAAAAATTATGTGAGAAATATGCCTAATTGTATGATCTCTATTAACAATGCTCCCCTTGCGATAGAGATGCCCAAAAACTTATTCTATATGTCTTCAACAAAAACAAAAATATACTACAAACATCTACAAAATATACAGTGACAAAATTGTCTTATCTACACTTTTGCAACACCCTTAGAAGGTAGAATGTTCTTATAAATTAGCTTAAGGTGTGTCAAATTTGTAACCCAATTTTCTTTTTTTGAAGTGAGAATATGATTTTGGAATTCAAATTGCATGCATAAATCCTCATCTTTGTCTAGAATTCTTGGATCTTTCAATCTTTCATATTTTGATCAAATTTCTCTACTTTAGCTAGCAACCCAAATAACGAAGCAAGTCTCAAGTTGACTACTTCCCTTAACTGACCAAACTATTTCTTTATTTTTTCTCTTTGATCCTAAATAAATGACAACTTTGCATGAATCTTTTCTATTTGATCTCTAGTTGATCCATCATTATCCTTTGATTGATCATATATCCTAGCCATTTTTGTGATTTGTGACTCAATGGATTCAATCTGGGCTATGATGCTCTTGGGAGAATTTGGCCATTTCAAACAAAAATGATATAAGGCAGTGACTTCATCTACACATTCCTTAAACATCTTCATATTCTCTTGTAATTTTTTGTGTACATTGGCACACTAGTCAAAAGCATCAACCATTCTTTTTTCATTTATCTTCCTCAAGGCCTCTTGTTCTTCCTTTTGCTCCATGTGAGAGGAATGATCTTTGAAAAAATCCATCAAAAGTTTCAAATTTTATTTCGGAGGCAAGGAAGAATCAATGTTTACCCTAGGTAAATCCTCCTCAATATTCTTCACTATATCATCAATTAATCCGCTCTTCTTCACATTTTCCTATATAATCTCTTTCCTTGTAGAAGCATGCAAAATATCACCAAGTTGTAACTTATGAAAGGGAGAAATATTTGAAAAGTCAACTTGTCCCTCATGAGTAGGAATTTGTAATAGTTGGGGTGTCACCACAAGTTGAAACTACATTTACAAAGTAAATAGGTCCTTAAAAGAATCCACTAATGAATAATCATGACCTATATCCATAGAAGCATCTTGCTTCTAATCTATTTTCACTGTAGCATCCTGAACTATCTCAAAATTATCCTTTCTTTTTCTCATCATTCTCCTTATATGTCTCCTCTTCTTTCTCTTTTTCCTTTTCTATCTCCATATTGGAGACTTCATATTCATCATGCATACCAGATAAATCTTCTCCTTTTTGTTGTGGAGGGTCATTGTACTTCTTGTTGACTAGGTATGTTTTTCTTGTTTGTATTTTCTAGAGTATGCATATTATCAATTTCTTTTTCTATCAGAGGTATTGGTACATTCATTTCAACATCAGTGTCATGCATTTCTAGAGGCTCTTGTAAATCAAAATTAACTTCACTTTGTAATTCATCAATAATTTTATTTGTAGCATCTTTAGTTTCACTCTGAATCTTCCTTTTGACATCTTCATACATGCTCATTAGCAAATCTATTCTTCTTTTGGTGCAGAGCTCCTTGGCTTGTCTCTAAATAATAATCTCTTTTTCTTCCTAGGAAACAAGAATCAACCTTTTCAATTACTTGCATTTTTGGCTCTTCATCAACCTTAATGGAATCTTCTCTTCTTAATCTTAAAGCCTCATCTAGGCTATCCAGATCTTTGTCTACAATGTCACTTAAGGGAATGTTCCGCTTCAACATATATTTAATGACTGCTTTTTCAATTGTCTTCTTGTCATTTGGAGGAACATCTGGATGCAACTTCATTGTATCATTCAAGAAACCATATATAACAATTCCATTAAATATTGCACCAAAATATAAAGGGTCGTGTTTGATTAGAGGAGTCTTCTCAGTCTTCTCCTCAACAATCTCCTTTCCTTTCTTTTTTTTCAAGGAGAATTCTTCTTCTTCTCCTTATCTTTTTATTTTCTCTCTTCTCAAAATAAAAGATTATACTTCTTGTTCATCCTCTTCATCATCATCCACATTTATAGGATTAATATTTTCCCTTTTTTTCTAGTTTCTTAGGTCTTGGCTTCTTCCTCTTTGGAGTCCTAGTTGGAATTGGTATCAAAGTATAAATTCTCCATTTTCTAGGAGGTGTTTGATTAGGTTCAGAAGGTTTAGGAAGAGTAGCAATGGCAAAGGCAGACCTACATGACCTTCTAGGAGCATGATTTGTGGAAAAATTGGTTTGTGATTTTTCTTTGGGGACATCACGAGTGCCAAACACCTTTTCTAACTCAGACATCATCTTCCCATATTTTTCATATTCTCCACCTTTTCTTCTACCTTATTTTTTATTAACTTGTTGGTTATCTCATCATACATCCCAAACCTTTCAACAGTGGGATCCCTAGGTTTTCTCATTAAAATTTTAGCATATGCAATCCAGTCAAGTCTAGAGACCTCATATAGAAACTTTGTTATCCATGAAGTTCTTGGTTCAGTTTCCTCCATATAATAATTATCTTTATCCACCATAAAAATGATATCATTCTTGTGTCTCTCCACAACTTGTGAGGGTATCCTATCCCTCTTCTACATTTCATTTTGGAAAGTTTTGAAGAATCCACAAAATATTGTATCACATTATTTGGTATCCAAAAATATATGCATATGGTCCCTAATCTAATGTGTAATAGGAATATCCCTTATCTAGACCACACTCTTCAAACTAGGCAATTCCTTCATGAAATAGAACATAGGACAAATAATTAGAGTGCCATACCAGAAATTATAGCATGAATACTTGGTTCTTTGCAAATTCTCTAGCAATTACTATTGCAAGAGATCACAAAGATCATAATCCTTTCCTTCCTTCACCATTTGATGAGCATTGTAGATGGTGTTTGTGGTAGCACATCCTTCCATTCTTGTGTAATAAACTTTTTATGTAATTCCCATCATGGCATACCAAACCCCTAGGTCAGAGATGCCATCCATAGTCAGGGTTATTTTTTTGAATTTTGTACCTATAAGCTTCATAAAATCTTCATTATTAACGACCTTTAACACCAGAATGGGTCTGATAGAGCACAACCCAATCACACCCTTGATATCTTCCTTTGTGTTCAAGTGGGGTTGATCAAGACAAAAGATATCTTCATGAATTTGGATCTTGAAGTGATTATGACTCATTCATTTTCATGGAAAAAGTTGGGGAAACCCTTCCACACATCTAATTATTTTACCTCTACATTTGCATACTTTTTCTTGAGCTAAAAATCATCTTGCAAGAGATGAGTGTTTCTAAACTCTTCCAAATTTAGATGAATGTACTCATTTAGGTATGAGTGAATATAGATGTGGACATCTTCACTATGAAGCACATTGATCAAAACATGATAAAATGCTCCATCCTTGTCAGCCACAATAGATATGTATGGATATTTCTTAAATTTTGTCCTTAGCTTCTAAACAACATCAATAACTATTGGTGTATCCATGATAACACTTTCTAAAATGGGTTTTTCAAGAAAATCTAAAAAATGCTTATGAATACTACCATCAGTGTTTGTGCGCAATTCATTGAAAACCTTATTCACTTCCTTATCTCTTTGTGCACACTTGATATCATTCAAATGAGATCAAATTTGATAAAGTAGGGATTAAATACTCTTCAAACCTACCCAGTTTGTTCTACATTAAATATATTTTTATTTTTGACACAAGCAACTTTTCATTGCTCTATAATATCACAGTGAACCATGATCATCCAAAAATCTTCTACAAAGAGTGTATTTACTTCAAAACCTTGAGAAAATGACATAATATCACTAGCCAAACATATCCAAGTCATCATTAACTATTATGCTGAAGACTTTAGCATCTTGTGCTTTATAGGGGTTTTAAAAGATTTGTAATTGCAACTCCCCCAAGCCAATACTTTCTTTCAATTATCAGATGATCCATCTATACCAAGCAAAGGTACACTCATTTTTTACTTCTCTTTCTTCCTTCTTCTAGCATATCTTGTTCATTTCCTTTTGCTGATTAGAGTGAATCTTTTTTTGAGGAGCAAGAGGTCTTGCATTCTTTCCATTACAAAACCTTGTAGTGTGTGCTAGTTTATTATAGTTGTAGGAAGTGATACTATATTGTAGACCATAGTTACTTATTTTCACATTAGATCTACAATAAACATCCCTATGACCAATTTTTTTGCATTTGTAGTAGTAATCATAGAAGGATTGAGAAGTCGTAGTATTATTCTTAATCATAAGACTATTCCTCATTACTTTACATCTACATTCATTATCCTTGTGGCCAAAATTATTGCAATAATAATAATAACCTTGAAAAGATTGATTGAACCTAGTAGAGGCATGTTGTCTAGCTGGTGGAGGACCTTTGAATCTTCTTTGTCTCTAGCCAGGAATGAATCCTCCTTATTTCTTGCTATCTTGATTTTTCTTTGCATCTCTAGAGGATGTCTCCTTAGGTTCTTTAGTGTATGCTTTCTCCTCCCTTTTTTTAGACTTTCCTTCTTCTTTGAAGTTATTATACAAGTTTGCAGATGCAATAGTTATAGGACTTTTCCCTTTTTCAAACCAAGACCAAAATTTTATTTTGATGGCTTGTGAGAATTAATCAACTCATCAATAATTTAAGAACCTCCTTTGAATTTTAAACCCTTGTTAATTTGTTCTTTTTTATTTATCCAGTTCTTTTCTCATACAATCTCTTCCTCAAGATTTGAATATTTATCAACTTTATCATTGAGCTTGGCATTCAAGTAATCCTCAATCCTCTTGCCTAATTTAATCTTAACTTTCAAATTAGATATCACATCTTCTACCTCCTTGAGTTTAGTCTCACATTTTTTACCTCCTATTTGAGCTTTCAGTTTTTATGTTTCTTCTTTTGATTCTCTAGCTTGTGTCTTCAATTTGACAATTGTATCCTTTGATTTTTTAAGGATGAATTAACAATTCAAGTTTAGTGTTCTTGATTCATCTAGATCTTCAAGAGCATATCGTATTTCTCCTTCAAAATCTACTTCACAATAATTTGGATTGATGTCCCAACCTCCAAGTTCCATTGGCTCTAGATCTAGTTCTAGAGTAAACATATCATTGATCATTGCTACAAATCCCATGTGTTCAAGTGCATGATATACCTCAGTTGTTAGGCTTATCAAAGGAACTTGGATCTGATACCACTTGTTGAACATGCTAAAATGATTGAGGGGGGTGAAACAACATATACTAAAACTTTAAAAAAATCATTTGTACATTAAACATCAAATCACATTAACAAAAAAAATAGAAAAAATGAAAACATACACCACACAAGGACACCAAGATTTTTATGTGGAAGACCCAATGAGGGAAAAACCATGGTGAGAGTTAAAACTCATAATATATGAAGCTCATAGCTTACAAAAATTACAATGTTGTTTAAGGATCATAGCCTAAGGACTTGTAGGCTAAGGTGCACAACCTTAGGGAAACATAAAAGGACCTATTAAATAGGTTCATTGCATGATAGTAGGATACATGAAAATTACAATGAGAATATAAACATGAACTACTATGAAATAGACATATAACAAATGCTAATGTTGCAATCCCTTTTTCACACAATTACTTCATCATATTGACTTTGCAAACATTATATTTAACATACTGCACACTCTTTCTCTTATCAATTCACAAATGATTTTTTATTCTATAAATACCCTCCACAACAACTTAGAACTTCAAATAATTTGGCTCCAAAAAGACCTATAACATGAAACAAGTGATTCTACATAGGCCAGCTTCACACATATGCACCATAAAGAAAAATGATTTGTGGATCAACTCAAGGAATAACTAGGCCCAAAAAAATCACAATACATTCTCCAAAGGAAAATTAATTAATTAGGATCAACTAAAAATGAAGGAAACTAAATTTTCAGCCCAAACAACAACACCACCAAAACTACCAACTATTCATCTTTACACCACTATGGAGAAACCAAAAACATCATGCAGACCAAGATGTGAACAATGTAGGTAATCAATAACATCCTTAAAACCTTCTCCTAAAGAATCTAATTATCATATGTTGTTGCAAATGAAGAAACACTGAATATACAAGAATAGAGCATTCTAGACAAACTATGACACGTCAATAATTAAGATATTACATTGTGGCTCACACAAAAAAATAAAATGTGTATGGATGAACCCATACACCTCTCTGAAAATATCCACAAGTCTACACAAACATATCTATCACTCTAAAGGAATGTGGAGCAATTTAGAGAACATCTAAGACTCTTAACTCTATTATTCTGCAATTTGGAGAGCTATTATTGTAGATGCTGAAAATTGAAAAGTAAATTGAGTTTACAAATGAAAATCAACCTGTATTCAGCATCATATCAATAGAGATTTTCCAAAATGAAAAAAAAATGCATAAATAAAATAATAACTTCTAAGAAATAAAATCAAAATGCATTCAAAAGGAAAATCACTCCATTGTTATCCTATCTACAAGATCTTGTCTTTGCTCTCAGATTTTTGCAAAAAAAGCACAAGAGGCCATGTAGAATGGATGTGATTAGAATGAGATTGGAATTCGACAATAAAAATATGTATGATTTTGTTGGCATTTGGCCTTGAGAGATAATTTTTGGCTACTTGTGTTGTCATTGATGGCAACTAGAGTCAGTAGTATGATCCGCAGTATTAGCATTTCCTCTACCGACAGTAAGTTTGGAGAACAGGGCATCTGATTGCACAAGTGAAACTACACATGATATCGCTCACTGTACCAGATCATTATTTCATGGTGTGGACCTCCAATAAATATTTCTTAACATTTTTACTATCCAATGATGAGTTTTGTGGTATAAACCTAAGTCGTAGTTGGAGTTAAGAGATTCGGTAGCATGATTTATGGCTTATTTTCCATTGTGGCTGACATACTTGGTATGATGTTTTGTGGATCTATGTGGAATATGTTTTTCACTATTACTTATGTTTTGGGTCCCTACTAAAGTCTATCCAACTTGTGTGGGTACGCTTATCTTCAAATTAGGTGATGTGAGCCAACATAAAAGAAAAATATTATATCCTATTGTGAGGCCGACATACTTTGAATTTCTGGTTAGTGGGTATATAAAGGAGATCAGGAATTCATTTTGATATACATATGAGGGTGTGTGTGTGAATGTGTGAAAAAGGAGTATGTATTCATCTTGGGAAGAGTGAAAAAGAGCAGATCATTTTTGTTAAGCAGTGCAGTGCAGAAGCATAGCAGAGAAGAAGTGTGATCTATTCAGGAGATCTAGAATTTGATCTTGAGCTTCAGTGGAACTGAATCCTAGCATGTGTTGATGTTGTATTCTCAGTTCAAATCTTGTTGTAAACTTTATCATATATGTAAGGCAGTAAGCCTATTTTCTTTGAGCAATGAACTCTAGGTAGTGCGCCTGAATGCAAATGCATTCCCCTCTTTTATTTACTTTTAACAGAGTAAACATTGTGGATTGATCTCCACCATGGCTTTTCCCCTAACATGGTTTCCACATAAAAATATATGGTGTTACGGTGTTCACTAATATGACTGCATGTTTTCATTTGTTTTGTGCTGGAAATGATAAATGAAGTTCTATTATTGTTGTTGATAATTTTAGATCTGTTTTGAAAGTAGAAATCATTGAACACTGATTCACCCCCCCTCTCATTTTTCCTAGTGTCCAACAATTGGTATCAGAGATATGGTTCCTCTTCAAAAGTTTAATAGCTTGAGGTGATTCTTGAATCTCAATGGATGTTGGTGGTATTCAAAAACAACTTATGGTGGCACTTGATGATCTTGATCAATCTAAAGTAGAAGTCATGGAACTGAAAGAAAATCTTGCAAATGCTGACAAATTCATTCAATCACTAAAGGATAAGATAAATGGGTTAAGGGAAAAGAGGAAAGATTTGTGTGATCAGTTGAAGAAAAAAGAAAGCAAAGGTCCAGATGATGTCCATTTGAATCAAAACCTAAAAGAAATAATAGAAGAATGTGAAAAGCTAGCCAAGGATAATGCAACCCTGAAATTTGAGATGGAATCTGTGACAATGAAGTTTATCAAAGAGATCGAACAAAGAAAGAAGAATGAGGAGAATCTTTCCCAGTATCTGAAAGAAAAATCCGAAGAATGCAACAAAATTAACTATAGAACCATTCAGTTGGAGGTTGAACTATAACAGGCCAGAAACTATGAACATGAGATTGAAAGACAAATAGTTACTCTTGGAAATGAGCTTGCTACTACAAATGAATTCAAGGAGAAATTCATGATAAGTTCAGCTAAGCTTGATGAGATAACCAAAAGTCAGAATAATATGAATGAAAAGCGAGGTATTGGCTATGAGAAGGATGAAAGCTCTGGATCCGAATAGAAGAACTCTAAAAAGAAGAAAAAAGGTAGAATACATCCGGTAAGGCAACCCAATGATCAAAGATTTAATGGATATTTCTTTGCTTGTAATAAATTTGGGCATATGGCTTCTCAGTGTAGAAGAAGGATAAATCCTAGTACTCCATCATTCTCTAGTCAATGTTTTAAATGCAAGAAGTTTGGTCATAAGGTATTAGAATGTAGAAGCATGCCTATCAATACAAGTAACATTAAATGCTATACCTGTGGAAGATTTGGACATGTCACTAATCAATGCAGGTCAAGAGGAAATCAGTGGAATAGCTGGTACAGACAAAATAGTCTGGTATGTTTCAATTGTAACAATCTTGGACACCTTGCAAAATTATGTAGGAATAGAAACTTGAATAAAAGAGGTTGGTTTATCAAGGAAGAAATTCACAGAAAAACAATAAAGGAAAAGAAAAAGAAAATGTGGAAGAGATAAGAGATCAAATGAAGAGAACATGGGTGAAGAAAAGTGAATCTGATGAAGGAAACAAGATTGTACCGGAAGTTCCCTCCAGTAGCTCTTCCTGAAATTAATATTAGGCTAGTGGCCTAGGGGGGGGTTTCCATGAAGATCTAATGTCCCCTTGTATATAATTGGCTCCAAATTGTTGGATGTCATCAATCGTCGTGTTAATTCATGAATGAAAATTTTAGCAATCATATGTTGAATTGGGTGGAATGGTATAGGTCTAAAGTCAAATTTTTCGCTTGTTGTTTGAGCTTGCAGAGTGACCAGAACTTCTAGGGAAACACATTTATTGTGGAAAAAAGTAAGTTATAAAAGGGGCACTTGGAACCCTAATTCATCACCATGAATTGAAGAAGGACAATTTGAGAGCATTTTCTGCAAAATTTTGAAGGTGTAAAAGGTGATCCTTGTAGCGAATTTCTAGGTATCTCAATTGATCATTAATTTCATATCTATTTTTGCGATCGATAGAACTTTGTTCGAGGTGAAACATGAAGCAAATCAAAAGAACCATAACTCTGGATGAGTACAGCAGTCAAAAGATTAGGGATGAAAGGAATTTTTTGTCACTCACAAATTTTAGGAGGCTTGAAGGATCTAAGCATAAAAGTCTGGATATATGGAATGAATACCCTCATTTTGTCAATGTAGTTTGTTTTGAACAAATTTGATGGTGATATCCTCACTCTCGACAAACCTTATCAAATTACTAAGGATGTGATTATAAATTTAATGGGCTTATGCAATATTAGTGATTTACCGAAGAAAATTTTGATTTGCAATGTTGAGGTCGAAGCCCTAACTGGAATAAGGGGAGATCTAGGGGCTCTATTAATTGCAACAATTAATGATCCTTTGATTAGGTATGTGGCACATGGAATCTCATACAAGATCTTCTTCAGAAACCATGAAGGATCAACCTCGGCAGGTGTTGCATATATCGCTCATAAAATGATAATTGAAAATGAAGATTTTGATCTATGCAATTTGGTAAAGGAGCAACTAATGGAAAATTTTCAATTAATGAAGGATGTTGACTACCCTTTTAGGTTTGGAACTCTAGTAATTTGCATTATGATGTATTTTCTAAACTGTTTTCCTGTGAAAGATAATGTAGTATGGAGAGAAAATATTCCAATTTGTAAGCAACTCTTCAATCATTATAATTCTTTTGAGAATTGTGAACAAGTGTATAAAATATTTTTTAGAAAGATGTTAGAAAGGTTTGGGGAAGGTTTTATCCTTGTCCCAATAAAGATAACAAAAGGTGGGTCATCCTCCGGCAAGGGTAAGAAAAAGCAGAAGAGATGAAGTGATGTGGGTGATGTCACTCCACTAGTACCCAAGTCAACAAAGGTTAAAGAAAAGGGAAAAGGTCAGTTAGTTGTGGATGTAGAAGATGAAGTTTCTAAAGATCATGCTTTATAAAATCAACCAAAACCAATTGAACCGGTTGTGGAAATTACAGAAGACAATGATGAAGAAAGTGTTATGTTCAAGTCAAAGTTAGTGCAAATCATTCAGAATGAAGGTGGTATGCAAAAGATATCAAATATATGGTTGAATGGACCATCCTATGAGCAGGATGTCTTTGAGGACACTCTAGGAAGATACTGTGTTGACAAGAACATTGAACTGGAAAGTCTACATAATGTACTCCCAGATGAGCTAATTCAATGTGTCAAGGAATCTATGAATTTTGTACCTCTAGACAGAAAAGAACATGAGATAATTTCTCATTTGAAGATGCAATTTAGGCTATCTCTTTCCAAGTTGAATAAGAAAATGAATGTGTTGAGACAGTGTATTGATTCGGGCAATAAGGTACTCAATTACTGTCTAAAGTGGCCTCATGTGGTAGGCAAGTACAAAGACAAGTTGCAGGAAATTGAGGATGAGATTGTCAAAATCGGTCAAGATTACTGTATGTCTTTGGATATGAATGGAGATGTGAAGAAGAAGGTTCATGCTCTGTAGGATGAGCATACAAAGGTCCATTGTGCTAGAAATACTCTTATTGATACGTTCTTTAAAGTAAAAGACCTAACTATAGGGAGATTAGAGCAAATGGTTGAAGTGCTCAAGTCAAGAGAAAAGCTGGAAGCTACAATCACCATTCCTGAGTCACTTATTCAGATCATGAAGAGAACCTCAAAAAATAATAGCTTGATCATTACCATTGGGATTGTAGTGGATTCCTGGAATAAATTCCTTCCAGAAATGAAAGCTAGGTATAAAATAATTTTTTCAACTCTTGCTGCAATTGTCAAATTTTGATGAAACTTTTTGCATTATTAGTTGGGGAGAGAATGGAATATGATTAAATGCTAAGGAAGGGAAGTATAGAGAGAAGATATAGTAAATATTTGTCATTGATGTCATAGGGGGAGAGAATGAGTGAATTTTTTTGAGATATTCATAAGAGGAGTAGTAATTTTGTTTTTGGGCTTTGACACTTAGTCATTTTCACTAAGTGTTGCCATCAATGCCAAAGGGGTAGATTGTTGGAATTTGGCCTTGAGAGATCATTTTTGGTTACTTGTGTTTTCATTTATGGCAACTAGAGTCAGTAGTATGATTCACAGTATTAGCATTTCCTCTACCGGCAGTAAGTTTGGAGAACAGGACATCTGGTTGCGCAAGTGAAACTACGCATGATATCACTCACTGTACTGGATCATTATTTCACGGTGTGGACCTCCTGGAAATATTTCTTAACATTTTTACTATCCTTTGATGATTTTTGTGGTATAAACCTAAATCGTGGTTGGAGTTAAGAGATTCGGTAGCATGATTTATGGCTTATTTTCCATTGTGGCTGACATGCTTCATATGATGTTTTGTGGATCTATGTGGAATATGTGTTTCACTATTACTTATGTTTTGGGTCCCTCCTAAATTCTAGCTGACTTGTGTGGGTACACTTATCTTCAAATTAGGTGATGTGAGCTGACATAAAAGAAAAATATTATATCCTATTGTGAGGCCGACATACTTTGAATTTCTAGTTAGTGGGTATATAAAGGAGAGTGGTAATTCATTTTGATATACATATGAGGGTGTGTGTTTGAATCTACAAAAAAGGAGTATGTATGCATCTTGGGAAGAGTGAAAAAGAGTAGATCATTTTTGTTAAGCAGTGCAGTACAGAAGCAGAGTAGAGCAGAAGTGTGATCTAGTCAAGAGATCTAAAATTTGATCTTGAGCTTCAGTGGAACTGAATCCTAGCATGTGTTGATGTTGTATTCTTAGTTCAAATCTTGTTGTAAACTTTATCATATCTGTAAGGAAGTGAGCCTTTTTTCTTTGATCAGTGAGCTCTAGGAAGTGCACCTAAATGCAAGTGCATTCCCCTCTTTTATTTACTTTTAACAAAGTAAACATTGTGGATTGATCTCCACCATGGTTTTTCCCCTAACAAGGTTTCCACAGAAAAATATCTGGTGTTATGGTGTTCACTAATATGATTGCATGTTTTTATTTGTTATGTGTTGGAAATGATAAATGAAGTTCTATTATTGTTGTTGATAATTTTATATTTGTTTTGAAAGTAGAAATCATTGAAAACTGATTCACCCCCCCCCCCTCTTAGTGTTCCCAGTGTCCAACAACTTTTTGGTGAGAAGAAGGGGCTTTTTTATAGTTGAATTCATAGGGTGAATCCAAGTTGGGAGAGATGTGGGATTAAAGATTGTAGTGGAGAAGTGCATGTTGGAATTAATTGAAATTGATTAAAAATGAGAGAAAATGGATGAGTGGGTTTATGATATAATGTAGGTTTAGAATTATATTTATATATGATTTGTGAATTTAAATGATTGATTCACGGAAAATGGATTTAATGATTAAATGATTGAATGGAATATATGAATGGATAAAGATTAATGTGATATGAATGCAAATGATATTTTAGTGATTAATGAAAATGGATAACAATTATGAATAAATAAAATATAAATGCTTATAATATGGATAAATAGTTATAATGTTCAAATGGATTAATGAATATGGAGATATGATTATGCAAATGATCAAAGGAAATGATAAATATTTATGAAATGGATAAATGTTTGGATATGCAAATGATTTAGGAGGAAAATATATTAATGAATTAATTAAATAGATAATGGAACCTATTTGATTAATAGAAGAAATTTAATTATTATAAGGACATTTTTGTGTGTCTACATTTTTTCCATCTTTGAGACAATGTAGCTTGTCATGTTGTTTCAAAGAAAAAGATGTTTCCCTAGTGTAAGGAAGAATGAAGAGGAGGTAGAGGTATGCCCCCTCGAGAGGACATGTGGATTCAAAGAACATGAGTTTTCTCTCGAAATGGATGAGAGGACTCAAAGATGAAGGACATGAATGATAGAGGAGAATAGATAAGGATGATGGAGAAAAGAATGAAATGATGAAGGAAATGGGTAATGGGAGAAATGATAGATGGAAAAGAGATATGAGGGAAAATGAAGGTGGTGAAGTCTCTTGTGCATGTCATACTACTTTATCATCATAGAATGCTAAAATATGACAAATAGACAACAAACACCATGTTATGACATAGACCAAGGTGTGCAAGCTCATCCATCTATAAAATAGATAGTCACAGACAAGGAATGTCCTAACTCATACTAAGGGAAAAGTTTCCCCAGTCTTTTTGTCAAGACAAATTGTAGACAACAATCAAATAAAAGACGAGTCATGAGACATCATCGCTCCTCTAAATCCTTCGTGGGACATCCTCGAGGTGGCTAGTAACATGACTAGAGAAAATCCAAAAGATAAGACAAAATAGACCAACAAGGTCAACAACCATTCAAATTATTTGTCAATAAGTGTTTGTGAGTGTGTTAAGGGATGAAGTGAATGATGGGTTGATTATTTTGACAAGGCCCAGTTTTAGGAGAAGAAACATGTCCTATAAGACGTCAAGTCTAGTTTCAATCATGCAACTAACTGTATAAGGTAAATGAAAAAGTGTAAAAATGACAAGGTTTGGTTTCAGGAAGGACACAACCTGTATAAGACCATTGGTTGTGATCAATTTGACTGGTTTGATTGATTTGACAAATGACTAATTTGACTTGGAGACTTGATGGCCTGCTTGTCTTGTTGATTCAGGATTTGTGTTTGAAGTTCAGATGATGATATCAAGTCTAAGTTGACAGTGTCCAATTTATTTTGACTGACTCGATGAACCCTAAAAGACTGATCTAGAGGGCCTCGGGGGCTCATCGGCAGATGGCCTTGCCTACTTAGCAATGCGCAAAGACCTCATAGTTTGACACAACCCTTGATTTTGTTTCAAAAACAAAGGACCAAATCATGATTTTATTTGACAACCCCTAAAGACTAACCTAATGCCTTGGGGGCACATGACAGATGGCCTTACCTACGTCTAGTTGCACAGAGGCAACGTAGTTCAACAATGACAATGACTAACATGATTGACTTTGACTCTGTTTTTGGGATGTTTTGAAAGTTATCTGAATGTTTTTGGGTTTTGACATGTTTTTATTTTTTTGGATTTTGAAGTTTTATGAATTTTTTTTATTTTGTCAATATTTGGTGTTTTTGGAGTTTTATCGTTTTATGATTTTTATGGATTTTTTCAGGACATTTTATGATTTTTTTGGAATTTTTTTCATGACATTTTATGATTTTTTTAAGATTTTTTTAAGATATTTTATGATTTTTAGGGATTTTTTCAGGACATTTTATAGTGGAAAGAGATGATTCACAAGTGAGTAGATAAACAAAGGGGGTAGTTTATTTGACCGCAAGATGTTCAGTATCCTAACCCATAGCTAAGTTTGGGGAAATGCCCCAATGAGGGATATGACCAACCTAGTATGCATGGCAAAGCGAGAAAGCGAGGGGAATGTCAAAAAATTCACAAGCCATGGTGAGTGTGAAAAAGGCTATTATGAAGTGGAGGGTGAATGAAAATGGGATGAAAAGATCAATTAGAGCTCCAAAGGAAAGAGGAGAAAATCCTCTACACATGGCGCTGATTTCTCAATTTTCCCCATGGTACTTGCTTAAGGTGCCACCGAAGTGGTTTTCACCTTTGAATGAATTGATTTCTCTTTAATTTTTTCTTTTTTTTTCAAGACTTTTTCCTTTTTTTTGTATTTTTTTAGGACTTTTTTCCATTTTTTGTATTTTTTTTAGGACTTTTTTCCTTTTTTTTGTATTTTTTTATGACTTTTTTCCATTTTTTTGTATTTTTTTAGTTTTAGCCTAGCTCTCTAAAGCTAGGTATAGAATTGATAAGCACTAGATCCATATATTTCCTTGATGATGCCCTAATCCTATGTGAATGACTATGTTGGATGAAAGGACCCGATTGGGATGAGTGCAAGTGGCAAGTATGAAGGATGATAGATGTGGCAGATGAAAGAGGATATGGTATGATCCCTAATGTGCACACTACATGGGGCATTAGGATTCAGACAAAAAGGAGCTTGGGTGACCAATGAGATATAGTACATGAAGGGGTCATCGTCAAAGGTACATTGAAATACATCACCAATGGTGTGATATGATAGATATGTGAACATGGATGGTGGAATGGATTATATGGTATGAGTGAGAGTGATGTGGATGGAGACCTTGGATCAATAAGCTCTTTGTTTGAATTTTTCCCTTGATAGATGCCCCCAGTGATTTTTGATGGAGAGGCATACTTGGAGATTGACTTTTGCTTGCTTTCACTTTTGACTTTTATTTTTAATTTTTTCTGATAGCTTTTTATTTTGGCTAGGGGACTTGTCTTAATCTTCTTTCATTTTTGATTTATCCAATAGCTTTTTATTTTGGCTAAGGGACTTGTCTTGATCTTATTTTATTTTCATTATGTCTTCCAATTCTTGATCTCCTTTTAAAGATAGCTCATTCATTGGAGCTTTTCCTTTATTATTTTCTTGAGTTATGACTTGTTTATCCATGTTTATGATGTGATTTGATGTGAGTGAGATGGATGAAATAGGCGAAGTGATAGGAATGTTTAGTGGATGAATGAAAGTGGCAATGTCCTCAACAAAGTCTTTGGGACTATCCTTTTTGGTACTACTAAATTCAAAGGAAGCTTGCACATCCTTAATGACTTGGCAAGATGGCTTAGTAGAGGTGACAAAAGGAGATTCATATCCTAGCCCATGGCAGGTGGGATGGAAGGATGATGATTGGATATCCTCAACGAGGTCATGATAAAAGAGTGGGTTATCGTAGATGTCTTGGTCAAATAGGAGTATATCATAGATATAAAAAGTTTGAGTGGAAGTAGATATGGAAAAGGCGGGTGTATCATCAAGATCCAAAAAAAATTTAATCCAAGCATGACCATATACTTGCACATTTTTTGAAGCTAACTTAACATCATCATTGGAAATCTGGACACTTTTAGCCTTATTATCATTGTAACATGTGGATAAATTGTCCATACGATATTCTCCACATCCCATGTCATGAATTAGGACCTTAGTGCTTGATGGTGTGGTAAATGAAGTGGATGACTTAGGCATCTATGGCTTGCCATAAATGTGGGGAGAAAAAGGTAGCTTTCCTAGGAAAAGAGCACAATCTAGGGTATATTCCCCTACTCCTTGTTCCTTCACTTGTATTTTGATCTCAGCTTCATTGGATTTTGAGGAGGACCCTTTTAAGGACTCAGGATCAACATATGCTTGGGAAGGAAATGCTTCACAGTTGCTTGGGATTGTGATTTCAATTTTAGGACTTAGATTATAACAATACATGAAAGGGTTTGGATCTCCTTGTATTGTGATATCAACACCATTGTGTGGGAATTTAATGCACTAATGGTATGTGTTGTGCATATTTTGCACACACGCCCTGCCGAAGCTAGGGACCCCCCTTCTTTTCACTCCCAACAAGCTATTTTTCTCTCATCTTGCTTTGCATATCCCTATTCCCAAGCCCAAGTTGGCCACAAGCATGAAAACAATCAATTTACCCTCAGTCAAGTTCACCTGCCTAAATTTCACTAAGTCATTCGCCTATGTGGATTGGGTCTTGTAGGTTTCCCTTAGCATGCTGCTTTGGCATCCATCAAGCTTGGCAGACCCGCAATCATGGATCTCCCCTTGTTCACAGCTACGTTCTATTGTTCCCCTACAGTCGAGCCTTTGCATCTTCCCAACATGTGGACCCCACATTCGCTTTCGTCACTACATCTGTCAACCACTGTGGACCCGCAATTGTGGGTTGCCTTATGCGGGTCTTCATTCTTGTTTCGCCACTATGAAATGGTCGATCTTCAACTGCCACCCACATGGCGGGCCCCGCATCTAGCTCCTCCATCCCATCATCACCATTACCAAACCAAGCCTGACAAGCTTCAAAATTTCCTATGTCCAAAAGAGTGCGGGTCTTTGCACATGGCTTGTTGTGGTTTGAGAGTTGTTGTTTAAATGACTAAGCCCTCACATCATCTTGCTAGGCAAGATCTGCATATGTTGTTTCCTCTAAGTGAAATCTTAAGCTCGCGAATAGACCATTGACTCAAAGCTTTTCGACGGTCTGCCATGTAGGCCACCGCCTGCGGGAGACCATCACCATGATGTCATTTCACAACAACCACCCTTTGCTACCTCTCTGCTTTGCAAGCCCACAACCCACCAACACTCCCATCCTCTTGTGGCTTCCCCAGGGAGGCTGTCATCCACCATTCCATCATTGCAAAATGATGCTGATACAAGGCTTACCCACACCATCCACCCACATTTTTCTAAACTTCACGGTCGTCTTCATGGTTAATAGTGTCGAACTCCTAGATGACGATCTCAGTGGCAAGAGTCCTTCTCAGCAACGCATGACAGAGATTTTTATATTTCAAGTGATGAAATTTAGATGGGCACTGGCATCAATCATCTATGTTGAAGTCATAATGTGGGTCTCCACCTATCTCTCATCATTTCTTTGATGACTTTTCCCAAACATCTATGCACATGCACCCATCCGCATCCAACTAGCTACATCCTTAGGGGGGCCATCCTTGCACAACATACCCACATGTCATTTTCTTTTGTTACAAGTGTGGGAGTCTTGGGAAGTGCCTTCGCACCCATTTTATGATGGTTTATATCAAATTGAATGGAAAATTGTGGGGATGAAAGAGTTTAAGAATGGGGGGTGAGTAAGGAAATGAAACCAATAAGGCATTGTCACACAAAATTAAGTGAAATGAAGCTCAATATAAGAGAGGAGGCGGTGAAATTTGCATACTAAGATAATGAAAGCTAATTTACCCTCTGTGGTGAATGGGTAGGAAAGTTTTGCATGAAGCTCGACCATCGTTCTTTTCTGTCTTGGGAAATCTCCCACAGATGGGCTTTATCTATGCAGAATCCGCTACTTGTAATGTCATTTACTCACCATGAGCTTTGCTTGATCCAAGCAAGGGCGAATGTTGGATGAACAATTCAATTTTGGAAATATGTGTAATCAAGCATGGCAGTCCCAAATTGATTAAGAACAATTTCATGTGAGAAACTAACATGGAATCAAGGAGGGGTCAATGGTCGAATCACTCGGCATTGTAAGTAGAACACAACTACCAATGAATTGAAGTTAACACGCGTGCTTGAGGCATGAGTATAGTTTGGTTGTGTGGGTGTTCATTTGCAGGCTTCCATAGCCTCAATGCCATTATTTATGACCGCTCCATCATGTCCCCTCGCATCCTTTCACCCGCACTCCTCCTCATGCACGAAATTTCTCTAGCATCTACCCACATTCCCTTCCGCATACACTTTTAAGATCTGGGTTGTCACCTCTTCTACATGCATCAAACTAAAGGAGAGGCCATTTTGGCCATGCAATATTTTGATGGCTTATCACCAAAATGGGTTGCAATGTGAACTTTGACCAATATTCACAAGAAACAGAGGTCGAGTGATTATCGCAAACACAACATAGTCCTCTCTAACAATGTCATCAACTTCTCATAATAAACATCAGTAAAGTCGGCATTTGTATTTCGTTTAATAGATCCTTGACCTTAATAAATCTTTTGGTGTCACTTACACAAAGAAAATGACTCCCTGGTCACATTTTTTTTAGCATCACTTCCTTCCTACCATTCTCTGTGGGTCTTTACTAGGTGAAGGTCATCATTTGCTTATTTGTTCCCAGATGGGGCCATTAACAACCAACTAGCTACAATGCCCCACACTCCTCTACCTGTAAGCCCCTCAACGAGGGTTGTCCATGCGGGGGCGACTGTTTATAATTCCGCCCAGTAATGAATATAACATATGGGCACCACATCGATCCAAACAATGAGAGTTCTCTTTATCTAAAGAAAGTTAGGTTTGTGTGTGCATGGGGGATTTGGGTGAAGCAGCTTCCTATTTTGTGGGTATCGCCTATCACAAGCGACATTCAATTTTTGATCATCCGTGCACTCACTTCTGCCCATTGGTTGCAGGCATCATGGTGATGGTGGTCATCATCCATTTTGGTGTTCTTTCAGTGTCACATCACCACCACCCCACATGAATTTCCCTCATGATCCCAGGTTAAGATAAATTTGTATTATAATAATTATGTGCTATTTACCCGACTCATTCACATCAAGCAAGCAATGAATGTTACAAAGTTTTCAAAGCACATCGGTTTAAGCACGTCGTGTTTGCGTGATCACTGGGGGAGTTGATACGAAGACTAGCGGACTATTTTTATGTGGAGCCGCCCTTTCACTCGCTAGTGGAAAACTTCATGCGGGCCTCCACTTTCATGACACTGCCTCACGGTTCTCCATAACAGCGGCTCTGCTCTTCCCTTCCACGAACAACACTATGCTCTCTTCCCTCCGCGTTCTACTTCCATGACCACATCATTATAAATACTCAAAGGATGAGGGGGTGCAGATCAAGGGAACCACTCTCCTTGTCTCAACATAACATCGCTGCCTCCCCATAATGATGGAGTTCTCACCTCTTGCGGGTGTTGCAACTCGGGTGGCTATCTTCCTAAATACATTTTCATTACGGTCATTCAACAGTGGAGCTCTGCACATTCTCTCCCACAACTCTTAGGAAACGTTGGATGATGGTGAGGATTGGGACATGGCCATCATAGCCATAAAGAATGTGCATAGCTTAAGGTGTGATCCATAAGGAATAATTTGAAGTTGGACATGAAAAATATAAACATTGTTTACCATCACACCCATGTATGTGTTGATAATGCAAGATTGGAGTCTTATGAGTATGAACGGAGGTGATGATTTTTAGATACATACCAACATATGGCCATGGGAATATTAACAAATGTGCAACAAATTTTCACCCACCTTCAAATCACCAAGTCCTTCAATATGAAGGATGGCCCCTCATTGAAGTTATATCAACCCTGTTTCGTTTAATAAGGAGAAATTTTTAGTTGATGCCTAGTTGCCTCACAGGACACTCATAGTAATAAATTTATGAATCATGCAAGTGATGATGGGGTGATTAGAATATCATGTTCCTTCAGGAGCACTGGTGATACCTCCTAAGGGCTCTATGTATTTAAAATCACTATGTGGTCATTGAGTGAGTTTTTCCTGATATGTTAATCTTCATCTCAACAAAAGGAAGGGTTTTTTTTGGACCTTCGGTGACGGCTTTGTCCCTAATCCCTACGTATTCCTCTACATTAAATTCAAATGATAGTGCCACTCTAGTTCAAGAACAAAGGTTGTAAATATGAAGAGAGTATAATTGGAGTGAAACAATATATATATATACCTTGCGGGTTTCTATCATGTTGGCGTCATTGTCCAATAGGTCATTCGAGTGGCTCTCCTTTAATTAAATTTTGTAGCCCTCATTTTTCCCTTCCTTGCACCCTCGTAAGTTCAATCGATAATAGGACATGACCCCTGATGCCAGATCCTATGGAAAAACATGCAAACTTTTGAGATTGTGGCATGCGAAAGTTTATGTTGCAAGAGTCATCGCCTGTCGAGTTGTCATTTAATGGAATTCTCATGTCCATTGCCTACATTTTTTTCCACATGACATCCTGCACCACTGTGCTAAGAGCACGATGAAGAAATAGGAAGTGAAGAAAACTTTGGGGAGTATGTAATGCCATGATAAATTTTGGTGATAGGGTGAGCAGGTTTTTAATTGATGACACACCTGATCAAAGATGAGTGTTTTAAGTGCATTGATTGCAATTGTTAAATGCCCAAGCTATGGTAAAATCTACAAATCAAAGGGCAAGCTTTGGTGGCAAGAATCAGATCTTTGGAGAAGGTAGGGAGACTACCATTAGATCTGTTGGAACCCACTATACATGAATGAAATGAAAGAAACCTAAGACCTTGATGTCCCTTCTATCTATAGGAAGTTTTAAAGAAAAGATGTAGCGGTGGAAGGATATTTGCATTATACTCAGTCTTGCGGCAACATGCAAGGATGCGTTTTCTCATCTACAAAACCAAGTCGGGTCATTCAAAAGAATACCATCTTGTTTGTTGATTTTGGATTGTATATTTTTGCAATGGATATTAAGATGAGTTGTTGGAGACGAACGGTGTTGTTAATCATGTGACACTAAAAGTAAGGAGGAGATTTGTTGAAAAACCATTATGCTAATGCAAAATAAAGGAGGGGTGTTGGTGTAATGCAGGACCAATAAGGTGGGCATCTGTTTTCCTTTGGTCATTGTGCTAACAACATTCCAACCGTAGTTTCCTACATCCTTTGGTCTAATGGAGATCATACATGCAAGACATGTGTTTTACTTTGTCAACGCAAGGATGCCAGTCATACCCCATGAAATTCCACTCACAAGTCTGTAGCAAGTGAACTCATGCACTTCTGGTGGAAAAATTGGGGGTAGATGATCCCCTAAGGGGCCATGTGAAGATTATCTTCTTTGAATTACAATGCACATTGATAGCTTAGGGGTCCATTCGAAGGAAATTCAAATTTTTCCATAAATATCGAGACCATTGCTAATCAATGAATCCTCCATGATGGTTGGCAATTAGGTAGTGGGGTGGCATCTGTATCGGCCAAGTGGAAATTGCTACTTCTTCATGATGTTAATTCTCTCACTACAGAGCACAAGAATAATGGCATCGTGGACCTCTTGGCCACCATCTCCATTGTCGAATCATATGACTTCCCTTCACGATATACCTACATGGGTATCTGCATTCGGGGACCAAGAATTCTTTCACTCGTAAGCGTATCATTGCATATTTGAAATTCAACCTAGGAGAGCTAATTCTCCCTTGATATAATGGATTTAGCATGATTAAATAGGAAATCAAAAGATTCTAAATGATGTTCAAATAAGAATTAAGAGTTGAGGATTTTAAAGGAGTATATGCTAAAGGAGGATTTAAATGTTGTATGTCATAAAAATTAAAGGAGTGCATATTTTAAATGGCGAATTTAATTCGCAAAATTGGAATAGGATGGGATACTCAATGATAGAAATTGGTTAAAGGAATTTGAATGGTTTAAATAGGGGTATACTTGAAAGTTACACTTAAATGGAAATCCAAAGACTCTTATTAATGATTGCATAAGTTATATTTCAGTAAACCTAATTGATTTTATCTTCGATACAGGGCAACTAATTATGGTTTATCGAGATGACCAGTATAGGAGGTTCATCATAATAAACATATGAAGACCCGCTAAATGGAATGAAGATGGAGGATTCTATTTCATAAAGGTTCACATACAAAAGATGTAAATAGAGGTCAGGCTACTAAAGTAAGGAATTTGCTTGTTTATGAATGTATGCTAAAAGAGGACCAACTTCCATAAGAATGAAGACTCAGACAACCTGTACCAAGGAAGTTAGTAACATGAAGTTAGGTGGCTTTCCACTAAGTAAAAAAGGAGGAGATGTATTGTTCTTTCATGATCCGTTAGGAGCTATCTTGTCAGATTAGGGAGGACTAATCCATTACATAATGCAAATATGCAAACAAGATGCAATTGATCAACTAGAAAATACTACAAAAATATCAATAAGAAGGTGGTCATTATGCAGTTTCAGCCACAACCCAGAAATCACCTAGAAGATAAAATTGTTGCAGTGACAAGGCCACTATAGGAAAAAATAGGGAAAAGAAAAGAATGTATTTTAAATTGCTATATTTTGGGGGTAGGTGAAACCCTAACTTGTAATGAATCTGAGCCTCATTGTAAATCAATCCTAATCATTCATTTGGGCTTTGGAAAACTATAAATAGGGGCTTGCCCCTCATTTGTAAATGGTTGGAGAATTGGTGCAAAGGGAATTTTCTAGGAATAGATTGCATGATTCAACTTCCATATTAGATTTAGTTGTTAGTTTCTTGAATGGATGTGATAATGGAAATTGTTTTTATGGTATTTGATGAGCTTTTAGCCCATGCTTTTGGCACTTGTTGATGACAAGATATTGTGCAAAGTTATCTTGGGCTTCCTTATTTCATTTTTGCAACTTAGTTAAATTGTATGTTCATGATGTGCATATACAATATGAAAATCTACAGACCTTAGGAGATTGCACTGGTTTTGTGTAGCTATAGTCTTCTCTTAGTCAAGCAAAACCTAGTTTAGGAAGTTTGTCTACTATAGCAGCCTCCATGATCACTGTTCATTCATAACTTAGGATTTAGAACAACTTTCTCAACCCTTCTCCTTTTGCTATTTCTTTTGGACCTTGGTTAGAGTAGGATTCAAAGTATCACAACAATGCTAAATTTGATGAACATGGTGAGTTTCAACTTGATGTTTTGAGTGAGCAACCACTATTTATTCATTTCCAACACCTTGAAACTCTATTTGCAGACCCAACTTCCCATGCTTTGTAAACCATAAAGGCTGCCCTATGATTACCAGAAAATCACATCAACCAACTAAGATATTTCAAGCATTGTCATGACTTGACACCTGAGAGACCTTTGGGTAGTAATATAGAACTTGTTTGTAGATTTCTACCTTTCAAGAAAGGTAGCACAATTGTGTGTTGCCTTGTGTTGAGAATGTGCAAAAACTACCATCAATAGAACTAGCGCTAGAAGGAGGGCATGGCTGAGCGTGAAGGCTACAAAGTTGAATGTTGGAAGTTGAAGAGCACTTACAAGTAAAAATATGAGATAGGAAGATCTCATGGTATGCTGGAAAAGTAAAACCAGAAAATTGAAGAAAAAGTAGCATTAGAGCCAAGATGAGGCAACAACTTCAAATCAACATCACTCAACTGCAAGAAGATCTAAATAGGAGATTAAGGAGACCATTGTAGCAATTTTCATTGGTAGAAAAATGCAGAATCCACTACACTCGTATACACAACGAACTGGGATGTCTGACATTCTTGGAAAGAATTGAAAGTCTTGCAAGGAGAAATTCCCTTTTGGGAAATATGTCATCCCTTGGCTCTTGCAAATCCAGAAGAGGAATTTGCTAATATGGCAGCCAAGGCTTTCAAAGAGTTGATCCAAGAGAACTTGAACAACAAGGGTAGACTGAGATTGGAGGAAGTGTTGATGTCTAGTTGGTGCAGATTCCACAATGCACCACATTTAGAATTTACTTGTTCATTATGTGCAGAAATCATCACTCATATCAAGGGCAGCTTCAACAAGTCAGAGCATCCAACTCCCAATGAAGAGGATTCATCCCATGAGACAGGAAATCTATCAACATCTTGAGGACAACATAATGAATTTGGAACAAGAAGCTCCATAGAAGTAAGTGTTGGGACAAAAAATATAGATGCTAGAGATCAAGAGGAAGGAGTTGATTTCCTTGGGACAATAGGAATATTTGGTAAAAGTTCACATAGAAGGGAATTAAAAAGACTTTCCTCCACTAGTAAATTGCAGTCTTCCACTCAAGAAGAGGAACTATTGGAAGTTGAAGATGAATTAACAAAGTTTGCAGCAACATATGTCGAGACAACCAATGTAAATGCTAAAGATCAAAAAGAGGAAGAGGTTGAAAGTCTTGGGACAACAAAAAATGATGATCAAAGCATAAGTGAAATAAGATTAGAAGACCTTTCCTTCATGAATGACAGTGATCAAGCATCTGAAAATGAAGATTTAGAGGAATGGGAACAACCACATTCCACAACTATCCAACATCAAACTTCCTTCTCAAGTGATGATGAGAACCTAATGGAAAAAAGATATGATGAGCTCATGTCAATACTAGCAAGGGATTGGTCTAAGCTAAGACACCAAGTGGAACTGGAAGTATTATTGTTTCCAGGATGGTGCAGACTCCATGATTTAGCACATTCTGAGTTCACATGTGAACTATGCCAAAAGGCCATCAAGCAAGTTAAAGAACAAGTGGGGCAGCTAAGTGTACCACTTCCTACCGTTACTTCAAGGATTGGACTAGATGACCAAGAGATGGAACCAAGTGAAAACTTGGTTGAAGGCAGTCCTCAAGAAGGTATTGGGACAACAACGAAAGAAAGACAACAACATTCCAAGCCTCCAAATGATAAAGCAAAACATATGGGAACGATGTCCATAGATTATCAAGAGTCTTTCCCTCTTGTGGAACATTTATATGCGATGGGTGATAGAATTTTTGGAGTACTTTCAAAGGAAGATCACTCATCATACATTGACCCTCTTGACAGACCTATGTCACTTGCTAATTTCTTCCCACTTGGAATTGTGCCACAAAGATATAGGGACATTGAGAACGAGTACATTTTAGAGGATGACAATGATGAAGATATACTACCTGAACCTCCAGACAATGAAATATTAGAGCTCCTAATTGGGAGAGGAACTCCTTCTACATCTACAACGATAGTGAACAAGAAGAAATGAGTGAACGTCATGGTGAGATACATGAACTACAAAGAGAAGAAGACAAAGGTGGGGGTGTTTTGATGGCTGCCAATGAGTATGACATACCTGGCCAACTACAAGTCTCAACTGAGAGTCTTTCCTCCTTGTCCACTACTAATCCTCTTTCACATTCAAAAGGCTGCAATAGGATAGATTCATCCATGTCATGTTCCTATAACATAGAACATTATAAAATTGAGATCAACATGAGGGAAGTGAGATGGGACAACACATTGCCTTTGAAGACAACAATCAAGTGGAGCCATTGACTATGGAAGATCAATGAGGTGAAGTCTTTCTCCTCAAATAACAATCGATAAGGGTTGCAAGCCCCTCATAGGGCTTAGAAGAGGTGCTTGCTACCTCTTTCTCTATGCCTTATGCAAGTCCAAGATCAGGGATGTTGCACCATCTAGTGCCTCTGCCTGAGGTTACCAATATAATGACCAACGATGCAGTGCTCGCTCTTGACTGTCAAACACTGCTGCCTCTGCATGACAACATCCAAGTTCTATCTTTCCTTACTCCTTTGAATACTTACAGCTGCATTTATCATTTTGATTATGGGAATGAGGGGAGACAAACTTGTTTATACATTGACCATGGGTTTGATGAATCACCTCAACTTTAGATTTTTCCTAATGATGTTATCGAATTTGAATGTTGCTACATTGAGCTTCATTTTCCTGGATATAAGGATAAATTTGCATGGCTTAGGACTGTAACGATTTCCCTTCTATGTGTGCATGTGTTACGAGGTCCAACAAGCGTAAATATTGGTTTTCCTTTCCTGAACGTCATTCTTTGTAAATTTATTTGTACATAGCTCATTTTTTAGTACTCTATGTTGGAATCAAGGAACACTGAGGGGGGGGTGAATTAGTGTTTTGAAAAATTTAACTTTATTAACCTGATCTTTAAACCACTTATAGCATTGAATCAAAAGAAAGATGCAAGAACACAAAGAAATCAACCCCAACATCATAACACAAGGATTTTAACATGGAAACCCTATTAGGGGAAAAACCACAGTGGAGGTCAATCCACAATATGAGTATACTCAAATATTAGTGTTTACAAATGGGAATACACATGCATTGAGGTGCACTGCCCAGAGCTCACTGCTCAGATACAAAATGAAGACTCACTATCTTACAAAAAAATTGGATTACATCCAGAAGATTTGAACTGAAAGAATAGCATCTACTAATGTCTGATTACAGTTCCGGTTAAGCACATCAATTGCATTCTTGACCTTTTGTTTGATTCTACTCTTCTGCTATGTCTACTTTAATTTGGATCACAAATCTTTTTCTGCACAAGTGAAATTGTGCATAATCGCTCTACAATCCTTTTAATTTTGTAACACACATCAACACACTTCGTACATACATCCAAATGATATATATGATCACTTATATATATCCACAACTAAAGATATAATCAACCACATGTCAACATCAACAAAACATAAAATATTTACAAATCGTCAGGTCAATCTATAGATAATTTTCAATGCATACCAACCAAGGTTAGCCACAACATAGTGAGGACCCAAAACAACATGCTCAAACACAAAACAATTCAAAAAATTACTCCTCAAAGATCCACAACACACTATATTCTCTTAGTCAGCCTTCTTGCACTGTTAGACAGAAAATCAATCAACTGGATCTTCTAACTTGCACAGAAATCAATACAAGGCTCTAAGATTCAAGGATAACATAGATCATACATAAAAGAAACCTTCCCTAATATCCACAACTCAAAATGATAAAAAAAATTGCATATGAATCAAAAAACACAACCCTGTCAAATGCTCTATTCTAGCTTGACAATTAATCACAAAACTTCAATCTAACTTCCGGCATAAGAAACTATTGAAGTGCCAATTGAATCACTGACTAGGGTTTCCATCAATGACAACACCAGATGAATTTTTTAGTGTCTCTTGCCAACAATCTCCCCCTTTGGCATTGATGGAAACACTTAGTGAAAAATGACTAAGTGTCGAATCAATACCAACATGAATACACTGCCAATCCCAAAACTTCAAAACACAACTCCTAATCACAACTCCCCTTGAGATGAATATGAAATTTTTCACTGTCCCATACTCCCCCTTTGACATCAATGGAAAAGGCGAGAATACGTATACCAAAAATCAAACAAAATTGCTATGAACAAACTGCATATGTACAAACATGCTTCTACAACTTACATAAACTTGAATATATCTACAAAATTTCTCTTCAACAATCTCAAACTAGTGTCCCAACTCTTTTTGAGACTCTCCAAAATAGTCATGTGACCACAAAATAAGTAATATTGCATCTTTGTTGACTCAAGGTTTGTCGGATCACTGACGACCATAGCGTCATGTGCATCCTTCAATGCACTAAGCATTGTCTCCATCTTAGGACCAATCAATCCTCTGAGCTCACAAAACCTTTCAACAATTTTTTCTTCTTAATGCTTCAAATTTTTATTTTTTTCAAGCAGGGATATGACTTGACCTTCTTGCTTTCCAACAGAAACGGTTAGAGGATCAAATTTTGAGAGATATCTGCTAACTATTTCTCATATTCCTTCATTTTATTTTCAGTTTCCTCAGTGAACATAGACAATGATAATAATGACTTATAAATTTCTCCACCTTTAGAAAAAGAACCTTGAATATTCATTATACAGGTAGCTGACAAAGATTCATCATTAGCAATCATCCCCTTTAATCTATTGAACCTTTTAGCATCAAGTTCCTTTTGAACCTTATCCATATCTAACTTTTCAAGTGACTCAAAGTGAGTACTTACAAAATTGAAAAGTTTCTTCAGCTGACCAAATGGAGAATCAAATGAATCCTTGACATATGGGCATGATCTTTTCCAAGATACCAGATGCAAGACTCAACAACTCATTGTCTTCAATATGAGATCTTAGTATTTCCTCCCTTGCCTTGGCCTAAGCAAATGATACTACCTTCATCTTCCCAAGGGGAGATAGAGTGGCCAAGTTGATAGAACTTTTAACTATTTTAGGATCAAACTCCTCTTGTTGTTCTTCCAAAAACTCCTTTACTTCCTTAGCAGTGTCTCTTTCTTCCATAGCAATCTATTTTACCTTAGCCTTCTTCTCTTCAACCATAGATTCTTCCTTAGCTTCAAGAATCTCTACTTCTTCACTTGACATCTCTTTAGGGGCTTCAAAATCCATAGGTATTTCAGCATCTTGCATGTCAAGAGGATTCACACTATCCTCAAATGTATCTTCTTTTCCTTCTTCATTTACCGAACCAGATGGAGCATCTTCACTATGAGCTTCTTCATAAACAACATTATATATGTTTCACAACAGAACTACCCTAAGGATTTTCTCAGTGGCTTTTGCAACTTCTTCAGTTATCCCAATCATTAGCTTATTCACCCTTTTCTTGCTCTAAAAATCCCTTTTTGCATCATTTAGAATTTTCTTCATCTCTTCTATAGACATCACCGAACACAGATCAACAAGTATTTGTTCTCTCATTTTCTCTTCTTCAGTTCTTGCATTCACTCTCCTCATTTCTAAGACTTCATATAGACCTTTAGGTAACTTAGACATTATTTCAATGAGATTCATATTGAAATTATTCAAATACTTTATTGTAGATTCCTCAAGAATTATTTGACCAGCACTATCAAAGGTGTCATACCATTCACAAAGTGGCCTAAGATTACCATCCTTAATCAGGGATTTTTCTACTTCTTCTATAGACATACCTAATTTGTCACTTTTCATATTTTTCTTTACTTTCTCTTCACCAGAGGGCTTTTCCTTAGACACTTTAGATGCTTTTGATCCCTTTTGCTTAATTTATCTTACCTCTTCATCAGATTTGACTTCTTCATCCTCTAAAACAACAACATAGACTCTTGTGCTTTTATCCTTCTTCCTCTTCCCTTCTCTCTCGGATGTCTTGGCTTGAGCTTTCACAGAGCTTCACTTCTTTGCAAGACCAGATGAGAATGCAAAGATCCTTGTAGATCTAGATTTGGCAGAGGATGCTTCTGAACTAGCAGACTCAGTTCTAGTTGGCTCTCCTACTTCAGCTTGTTCTCTTTTCCTCCTAGCTTCCCTTACAACTTCAACTGGTATCTCCATGCTTTCTGCAAAAGCTTCAACTTCCTTTCTCACTTTCTGGATTATCATAGGCTTCTTCAATTGTGCATGAACTTTCATATTCTTTTCCTCAAAGGTACCAAACCTTTCTTCTATTAGATCCCAAGGTTTACTTAGAAAGTGTTGAGCATATAGCTCCAAAATATGTTCCTCAACCTCATAACCCATACGCATTATCCACATTGTTCTAGGTTCTGCAGCTTTCATCAAGGACTGATCAATGTCAACCATGAAGAAAATTGTGTCCTTGTACTTTTCCACAATAGATGTGAGAATCCTTTCTTTGGCTTACATTTCATTCTGAAAACTTTTGAAATAAACCCAAATAGAAATTTTTCTAGCTTTGTTGTCACCAATTCCATACAAGATGTCTCTAATTTGAACAACTTCTAGTTTATCACCTTGCCAATGCATTTTTCCAACACCTGAAACTTCATTCATGAAGTAGAAGAATAGACAAAACAACATATTACCATACTTGAAAGAGTTCTTCTTATCCTTCTTGATTTTTCCAAGATTCTCAATTAGCTAGATCCAAAGTAACTCACATAGGTCATATTCTACATTTTCTTTGACCATCTGATATGCTGCCTAGATTGATGTACTGGATACAGAATTATCCCAACAGGAGTGATATATTTTGTAACCAATGACCATAGAGGAAAATCTAACATCCACTTTGATGATAGCATTGATTTTCATGGCTCTCTTATCAAAAACTGAACCAGTTGCATATGTGACTTTTTGATTCTTCACAGATTTCAATGTTAGCAACCCACCAAATGAATTCAAACCACTAACAATCCTTATAGCTTCCTTTGTGATCTTGAATTGCTGACTTAACCACATA
The DNA here is from genome assembly GCA_007258455.2 of Sequoia sempervirens. NCBI lineage: Eukaryota > Viridiplantae > Streptophyta > Pinopsida > Cupressales > Cupressaceae > Sequoia > Sequoia sempervirens. The sequence continues at coordinate 527,640,062 of VDFB02000015.1, read as the reverse complement.
AACTCGACAGGCACTCGACTCAATATGTACTAAACCCATTCATTTTCTTTGAACACAGGAAATTTCACAATCTGAGTGAACTTCTTCTCCTCCAGAGTTTTGAATTCAGGTTTTACATAGAAATCTTCTCCTACAATGTGATTTGTGTACAAATTCAATAACTGGGAGATTCCTAATTCTTCAACATTTGCATGAATGTATGCCCTAATATCTTTGATATGCAAAACACCATATGGAATGGAAGAAAATGCACCTAATGGTTTTGTCTTGATGGATTTGAATGGGTGCCATTTGAATTTCGGACATGGCCTATCCTTAATATCAACAACCAATGGAGCATCCATTTCCATAATTTTCAAGTTCACAAGTTTATAGATAAATACCTTTCGTTGGATTAGGGTATGATTGTTGAATCAACTTCAGACTTGAATCTTTTCCAAAGTTCACTTCAGAGCTCTCCAAACTTCTTATTCTCAAAATTCAATGTGACAAATGAGGGATAGAAATGAATTTTTATCATTCGTGCAGCTAAATTTTTCATCGTAATAAATGCTTTTGCCCTAGGTCTTCCGGATACCCTGTTTTCACAAACTGTGAAAGAAAATTCTTCTGTGAACCTTCAATTTTGCACAAATCACCTCCACAAGATATCCCAAAACATTTGCACATCACTAATGCAATCAATGTTATCTACCACATTCTGATACCAACTACTGATAAGGGGGTTAAAATATTTTCTTGAGAACTCCCCCTAGGCCAGAGGCCTTAAACTAGTTTTCAGAGGAATTACCAAAACCAAAATTTGGTGCTGAACCATTTCCTACATCGGAAGGACTCTTCTTCACCCATGTCTTCTTCATTTTATTCTTGATCTCATCCATAGTAACTTTTCATTTTCCCTTTTAATCCTTCTACATGTTTTTCCCTTGATTTACTGAACCCTTCCTACTTCTACAAAATCTAGCAATGTGACCGGATTTGTTACAGTTATAGCACACAACATTTCTTTGTCCAGACCAGTTGTTCCATTGATTTTCTCTTGATCTGCACTGGTTAGCAATATGGCCAAATCTATTTCAGGTATAACATTTGACATCTCTATTGAAAAATTTATTTGACATATTTTTGCATTCAGCTAACTTATGACCATACTTATTGCAATTAAAACACTGACCTGAGAATGATGGATCACTTGGATTCATTCTACTTCTACATTGAGCAGCCATATGACCAAATTTATTGCAAACAAAATAGTAACCATTGAAATTTTGAGCATTAGGTTTTCTTACCAGATACCTTCCAACTTTGTTCATCTGATTTCCTTGCCTAAATTTCCTTTGTCCAGATCTGGAGCTTTCTCCTTTCTCATATCCAAGACCTTGCTTGTCACTTCTAGTCCTCTAAATTTTAATTAGTTCATCAAGATTTTCTAAGCTAATCTTGAACTTCTCCTTGAATTCATTTGCAGTAGCAAGTTCATCTCTAAGATTTACAATTTGATTTTCAAGCTCTTCTTCATTATTTCTGGATTGTTCCAATTCAAGCTCCAATTGATTGAAACCATCAGTAATTCAACTGTATTCTTTAGATTTTTCTTTCAAGGACTAAGCAAGATTCTCTTCATTCTTTTTTTGTCTTCAATATCCTTGGTCATCCTTATCACAATAGATTCCATCTCATGCTTCAAGACAACAATATCTCTGGTAAGCTTTTCACATTCTTCTATCTTTTCCTTCAAGGCTTGACTTAGGTGTTCACCTTCCATGCTCTTACTTTCTTTCTACTTAAGATGATCACAAAGTTCCTTTCTATTTTCCCTAGACTCATTGATTTTATCTTTCAATGATTGAATTAATTTCTCAGCATTCATGAGGCTTTCCTGCAATTCCTAGAATTCAAATTTGGATTGATCAAGATCATCTAGTGCCACCAAAAGTTGTTGTTGAAGACTGCTTGAATCCATTTAATCACTTTCCCAAATCTTCCCCAAGCTTTTAAAATTATTTCGAGGAACTAGGCTCTGATACCAATTTTTGGAACCAAGGAACACTGAGAGGGGGGGTGAATCAGTGTTCACAAAATTTAACTTTATTAACCTAATCTTTCAACCACTTATAACATTGAATCAAAAGAAAGATGCAAGAACACAAAGCAATCAACCATAACACCATAACACAAGGATTTTTACGTGGAAACCCTGTAAGGGGAAAAACCACAGTGGAGGTCAATCCACAATATGAGTATACTCAAATATAAGTGTTTACAAATGGGAATGCACATGCATTCAGGCACACTGCCTAGAGCTCACTACTTAGATACAAAATGAACTCACTGTCTTACAAAACATTTGGATTACATCCAGAAGATTTGAACTAAAAGAATAGCATCTACTAATGTCTAATTACAGTTCTGGTTAAGCACATCAATCACATTCTTGTTTTTTCTGATTCTACTCTTTTGCTTTGTTTGCTTTAATTCAGATCACAAATCTTTTTCTGCACAAGTGAAATTGTGCATAATCGCTCTACAATCCTTCTGAATTTTACAACACACATCAACACACTTTGTACATACATCCAAATGATATAAATGATCACTTATATATATTTGCAACTAAATATTTAATCAACCACATGTCAGTTTCAACAAAACATAAAATATTTACAAACTGTCGGCTCAATATATAGGTAATTTTCAATGTGCACCAACCAAGGTCAGCCACAACATAGTGAGGAACCAACACAACATGCTCAAACAAAAAACACTTCAAACAATTACTCCTCAAAGATCCACAACACGCTATATTCACTTAGTCGGCCTTCTTGCACTATTAGATAGAAAATCAATCAACTGGATCTTCTAACTTGCACACAAATCAATACGAGGCTCTAAGATTCAAGGATAACATAGATCATACATCAAAAAACCTTCCCTAAGATCCACAACTCAAAATAATAACAAAAAATTGCATATAAATCAAAAAATAAAACTTTGCCAGATGCTCTGTTCTAGCTTGACAGTTAATCACAAAACTTTAATTTGACTTTCGGTATAAGAAACTACTGAAGTGCGGATCGAATCACTGACTAGGGTTGTCATCAATGACAACACTTGATGAATTGTGCAGTGTCTCTTTCCAACACTAAAGGCTTCATGTACATACTTCACTTTCCTACTTTTTTAGTGTATTTGGTTTGCTATAGGTTAGTTTGCTTTTGAGTAGTTTCCTTTTCGTTTTCTTTCACTTTCCTACTTTGGTTAGTGTAGGTGTTTTCTTTCCATTCACTTTTTGTTTGCTTCTATTTTGCTTCCATTTTTCTTCCGCTTTGTTGTTTCTTTGCTCGAGGTCCCTCTTCTTTTAGTAGGGTACGTTTGTGCACATAATAACCATTTCATTGTCTAGGGTTGTTTTATGTATTTCTTTGATAAACTTTAATCAAGTTTTTAGAGTGCACAATGAGGGTCTTCTGTTAGTGCCAAGTGATTTGGATGTTTGATTCAAACAGGATAAGTCATTGGTTGGTCTAATTCTGATGTATTGTAAAATATTATATCTCTCACATACTTTAAGAATCCAAAGGTCACCATAGATCCTTTGTGAAGTTGAGTTAAGTGAAAAATCTAAAAATTTGCTTCAATGCCACTATGATTCTCAGCCCTGAACATGAGCTTCATTGCTTGTAGGTTGAAGTGAAAGAATTGAAAAGGAAAATCAAAAGAAAAGAAACCAAAAAAAAAGAAAGAGAAAAGAAATAATTAAAAATAATGAAAATCAAATTTAATAAATTCAACTTTTAGGAGGATCCAAGCAACTCTATTAGGGCTATGGACGTCTGGCCGACAGTAGAGAAATGTTTAGGAGAATCATAGCAACAACCTCGTCAGGGCTATGGATGACAAAATGGCAGCAATGCAATGTACCAAATTCTTTTGGAGTTAGAATAAAATATGTAGATTAACTTGATGGAGCTTGGGTTCCTGTAACAACTTAAGGATAGGAATTAACGCATCTGCACACACTTGGATTTTCAAGATACTGAAGGTTGGGTTAACTAGCAGTTTTGATCCTTTGGTTGAGCATCTAGTTTGCTTTCCCTAGCATGAAGGTCAAAACCAGAGATTTTGGGTTCGTGATTCCAATTTGTCATCAAAATTCTCTGGAGCATTTCCTTAGTGAGTTACCATTTATTGTACATATTTTGTACACATGCCCCACCAAAGGTAAGGACCCCTCTTCTTTTCGCTCCTAACAAGTTGTTTTCACTCCTGACGGTTTTTTTTGCTCCCGTCTCACTTTACGCACCTTTGTTCCCAAGCCCAAGTTGACCACAAGCCTAAAAATGATCAATTTTCACTCGATCAAGTTCACCTACCTAAAATTCACTAAGTCATTCACCTTCATGGATTGGATCCTACAGGTTTCCCTTAGCATGCCGCTCTGGCATCTGTTAGGCTTCATGGACATGCAATCATGGATCTCCCCTTTCCATTCATCATTGCGTTCTGACGTTCCCCTGCAGTCGAGCCTCCACGTCTTCCCAATGTGCAAACCCCATGTTCACTTTCACCACTTCATCCATCAACCACCATAGACCTGCAATTGTGGGTCACCTTATGCAGGTCTTCATTCATGTTTTTCCACTACAAAATGATCAATCTTCAGCTGTTGCTTGCATGGAAGGCCTCGCATCCAGCTCCTTCATCTCGTCATCACCGTTACCAAACCAGGCCCAACAGGCTTCAAAATTTCCTAAGTCCAAAAGAGCATGGGTCTTTGCACATGGCTTTTCGTCGTCTGACCGTTATTGTTTAAATGGCTAAGCCCTCACATCATCCCACTAGGTGGGACCCACATATGTTGTTTCCTTAGAGTGAAATCTTAAGTTCATGAATATACCATTGATTCAAAGCTTACCAATGGTCTTCCCATGCGGGCCGCCACCTATGGGAGGCCATCACCATGACGTCATTTCACAACTTCCATGCTTCGTTGCCTCTCCACTTCATGGGCACACAACCCACTAGTGTTTCCATCCTCTTGCGGATTCCCTAGGGTAGTTGTCATCCACCATTTTTTCGTTGCAAAATGATGCTCATATGCAGCTTACTCGCATCATCCACCCTCATTGTTCTAAACTTCACATTCTTCTTCATGGTTAATAGTGTCAAACTCCTAGATGATGATCTCGGTGGCAAGAGCACTTCTTAGCTCCGCATGAAAGAGATTTTTATATTTCAAGTGATGACATTCAAATGGGCACTGGCAGCAGTCATCTCTATCAGAGCAGAAATGCAGGTCTCTGCCTATCTCTTGTCATTTCTTTGATGGATTTTCCTAAATGTCTCTATGCACATGCCCATCCACATCCAACTACCTACATCCTTAAGGGGGGAATCCTTGCACAACATACCCGAATTCCATTTTCTCATGTTGCAAGCGTTGGAGTCTTGGGTAGCACCTTCGCACCCATCGTTTGATGGTTTATATCAAATCGAAAGGAAAATTATGGGGATGAAAGAGATTAAGAATAGGGGGTAAGGAAATGAAACCAATAATGAATCACCACACATCATTAATTGAATGAAGCTCAATATAAGAGAGGAGGTGGTGAAATTTTCATACTAAGATAATGAAAGATGATTTATCCTCTGTAGAGAACGGGTATGTGGGTTTTGCATGCCTCTTGGTTGCTATTCTATTCTAACTTGGGGCATCACCCAGAGATAGACTTTATCTATGTGGAATCTGCTAGTTGTAATGTCGTTTACTCCCCATGAGCTATGCTTGAACTTAGCGAGGGTGAATGTTGTATGAACAATTAAATTTTGGCAGTATGTGTAATCAAGCTGGTGGACCCCAATTGATTAATAACAATCTCATGTGAGAAACTAACATGGAATCAAAGAGGGGTTGATGGCTAGATCACTTGATAGTGTAAGTAGAACGCAACTACCAAAAAATTGAAGTTAACACGTAGGCTTGAAGCATGAGTATAGTTTGTTGTGTGGGTGTTCACTTGCGGGCTTCCACAGCATCAATGTCATTATTTATGACCTCTCCATCATGTCCCCCCACATCCTTTCGCCTACACTCCTCATGCACTATGTTGCTCTAGCGTCCGCCCACATTCCCTTTCACATAAAATTTTAAGATTTGGGCTCTCACCTCTTATGTGGGCATCAAACTAAAGGAGAGACTATTTGGTCCATGTGATGGCTTATAACCAAAATGGGCTGCAATGTGAACTTTGATTGGCGTTCACAAGAAACAGAGGCCGGGTGATTACCGTGACCACAACATAGGCCTCTTCATCAACTTCTCATAATAAACATCAATAGATTTTGCATTTGTATGTCGTTTAATAGATCCTCAGCCTTATTAAATCTTTCAACGCCACTAACACAAAGAAAACAACTCCCTGGTCAAGGTTTTTTTAGCATCACTTCTCGCCTACTATTCTTTGTGGATCCTTACCAGGAGAAGGTCATCATTTTCTTAGCCATTCACAGATGGTGCTATTAACAACCAACTAACTACAACACCCTGCACTCCTCTACCCGTGAGCCCCTCAATGGGGGTTGTCCATGTAGGGGCCAATGTTTATAATGTCACCCAATAATTAATAGAATGTATGGGCACCACATCAAGCCAAACACTAAAAGTTCTCTTTATTTGAAACAAGTTGGGTCCATGTGTGCATGTGGGATTTGGGTGAAGCAACTTCCTATTTTGTGGGTATTTCCTACTGCAAGCAACATTCAATCTTCAATCATTTGTGCACTCACTTCTACCCATTGGTTGCAGGCATCATGGTGATGGTGGTCATCATTCGTTTTGGCATTCTTTTGGCTTCATGTCACCACCACCTCACATGAATTTCTCACATGATCCCAGGTTAAGGTAAGTTTGTATTACAATAGTTACATGCTATTTACCTGACTCATTCACATCAAGCAAGCAATGAATGTTACAAGCCTATCAAAGCACAATGGTTTAAGCACATCATTTCTGAGTGATCATTGGGGGAGTTGATATGGAGACCGACATACTATTTTGGTGTAGAGCTCACCCTTTCACTCACTGGTAGAAAACTTCATGTGGGCCTCCTCTTTCACGATGCCTCCTCATGGTTCTCCTCGACGACGACTCTTCTCTTCCCTTCCGCAAACAATGCTACACTCTTTTCCCTCCACATTCTACTTCCATGACCACATCGGTATACATATTGAAAGGACGAGGGGATGAAGATCGAGGGCACCACTCTCCTTGTCTCAACATAGCATCTCTTCCTCCCCATAATGATGGATTTCTCGCCTCTTGCAGGTGCTACAACTTGGGTGGTTTTCTTCCTAAAGGCATTTTCATTATGGTCATTCAATAGTGGAGCTCCGCACATTCTCTCCTGCAACTCTTGGGAAATGTTGGATGATGGTGGGGATTGGGACATGGTCATCATAGCCATAAGGAATGTACATAGCCGAAGGCATGATCCATAAGGAATAATTTGAAGTTGGTCGTGAAAAATCTACGCATTGTTTACCATCGCGCCCATGTATGTGTTGATCGTGTAAGATTGGAGTCTTATGAGTATGAGTTGAGGTGATTATTGTTGGATACATACCAACAAATGGCCATGGGAATATTAACAAATGCACAACAAATTATCACCCACCTTCAAATCACCAAGTCCTTCAATATTAAGGATGACCCCTCATTGAAGTTATATCAACCGTGTTTCATTTAATAAGGAGAACTTTCTAGTTCATGTCAGTTGCCTCGTAGGACACTCATAGTAATAAATTTATGAATCATGCGAGTGATGATGGGGTGGTCAGGATACTGCATGCCTTCAGGAGCACTGTTGATACCTCCTAAGGGATCTATGTATTTAAAATCACTATGTGGTCGTCGAGTGAGTGTTTCCTGATATGTTAATCTTCATCTCAGTGAAAGAAACTTAGGTTTCATTTGGACCTTCAGTGGTGGCTTTGTCCCTGATCCCCACATACTCCTCAGCATTACATTTGAACGATAGTGCCGCTCTAGTTCAAGAATGAAGGATACAAATATGAATAGACTATAATTGGATCAAAATGATATATATATACCTTGTAGGTTTCTATGATGCTAGCAATGTTATCTAGTAGGTCATTCGAGTGGCTCTCCTTTAATTAAATTCCATAGCCCTCATTTTCCCCTGCCTTGCGCCCTCATAACTTCAGTCGGTAATAGGACATGGCCCTTAATGCTAGATCCCATGGCAGACCACGTGATCTTTTGAGATTGTGGCATGCAGGATTCATCACCTACCAGGATGTCATTTAATGATGTTCTCATGTCCACTGCCACATTTCATTTCCATATGACATAATTTGGGGAGTATGTAATGCCATGATAAATTAGGATGATAGGGTGAATAGGCTTTTAATTGATGATGCGCCTAATCAAAGATGAGTGTTTTAAGTGCACTGAGTGAAACTGTTAAATACCCAAGCTATGGTAAAATATGAAAATCAAAGGGAAAGCTTTGGTGGCAAGAATGGGATCTTTGGAGAAGGTAGCGGGACTACCATCAAACTTGTTGGAACCCACCATACACAAATGAAATGATAGAAACTGAAGACCCTCGATGCCCCTTTTGTCTATAGGTAGTTTAAAAGAAAAGATGTGGCAACGAAAGGACATTTTCTTTATACTCGGTCTCGTGGCAACATGTGAGGACGAGTTTTCTCATCTACAAAAACCAAATCTGGTCATTCAAAAGAATACCACCTTGTTTTTCAATTTTGAATTTTATATTTTTTCAAGGGATATTAAAACAAGTTGTCTGAGACTGAAAATATTGTTAATTAGGTGACACTAAAATGAAGGAGGATCTTTGTTGAAAAACCATTATGCTAATGCAAAATAAAGGAGGGGTGTTGGTGTCCTTTGGGGCTAATGAGGTGGGCATCCATTTTCTTTTGGTCATTGCGCTAATGACATTCCAACCATGGCATCTCGCATCCTTTGGCTCGATGGAGATCATGCGTGCGGGACTTGCATTTTACTTTGTCGGGTCAAGGATGCCAGTCATACCCCACAAAATCCCACTCAAAAGTCTACAACAAGTGAACTCATGCACTTCTGGAAGCAAAACTGGGAGTAGATGATCCCCTCAGGGGCCATGTGAGGATTCTCTTCTTTGAATTACAATGCATATTGATAGCTTAGGGGTCCATTTGAAGGAAATTCAAAGCTTTCCATAAATATTGAGACCGTTGCTAATCGATGAATCCTCCATGATGGTTGAAAGTTAGGTAGTGGGGTGGCATCTATATCGGCCAAGTGGAAATCTCCACTTCTTCATGATGGTAATTCGCCCACTATGGAGCATGAGCATAGCGGCGTCGGGGGCCTCTTGGCCACCATCTTCACTGTCGACTCATACAACTTCCCTTCATGATATGGGTATCTGCATTCGGGAACCAAGAAGTCTTCCACTCGTAAGTGTATCATTGCATATTCAAAATTAGTTCTAGGAGAGCTAATTCACCCTTGATATAATGGATTTAGCACAATTAAATAGGAAATAAAAATATTCTGAATGACGTTCAAATAAGCATTAAGAGTTGAGGCTTTTAAAGGAGTTTATGCTAAAGGAGGATTTAAATGTTCTATGTCATAAAAATTAAAGGAGTGAATGTTTAAAATGGTGAATTTAATTCACAAAATTGGAATAGAATGGGCTCCTCAATGATAGAAATTGGTTAAAGGAACTTGAATGATTTAAATAGGGGTATACTTCAAAGTTACACTTAAAGGTAAATCCAAAGACTCTTATTAATGATTGCATAAGTTTATGTTTTAGTAAACTTAATTGATTTTATCTTCCATGTAGGGAAACTAATTATGGTTTATCAAGATGACCAACATGGGAGGTACATCATAACCAACATATGAAGACCTGGTAAATGGAATGAAGATGAAGGATGCTATGTCATAAAGGCTCGCATACAAAAGATGCAAATAGAGGTCTGAGGCTACTAAAGTAAGGAATTTGCTTGTTTATGAATGTATGCCAAAAGAGGACCGACTTCCATAAGAATGAAGACTCAGACAACCTGCGCCAAGGAATTCAGTAACATGAAGTTAGGTGGTTGTCCACTAAGTCAGAAAGGAGAAGTTGTCTTGTTCTTTCATGGTCTGTGAGGAGTTGTCTCATCGGATTAGGGACGACTAATCCATTTCATAATAATGAAAATAAAAAAACAAGATGCACTTGATCAACTAGAAAATACTACAAACAGATCAATAAGAAGGCGGCCATTAAGCAGTTTCAACCACAACCTAAAAATCAGCTAGAAGACAAAATTGCTACAGTGACAAGGTCACTACAGGACAAAATAGGGAAAATACAATAATGTATTTTAAATTTCTATATATTGGGGGTAGGTGAAACCCTAACTTGTAATGAATCTGAGCCACTCATTTTAAATCAATCCTAGCCATTCATTTGGCCTTTGGAAAACTATAAGTAGGGGCTTGTCCCTTATTTGTAAATGGTTGGAGAATTGGTGCAAAGGGAATTTTGCAACAATAGAAGGAAGCATTGCATGATTTTATGGTTGTTTTCTTTGAGTTTGTTCATCTTGCTTGCATGATTCAACTTCCATATTAGATTTAGTTGTTAGTTTCTTGAATGGTTGTGATAATGGAAATTGTTGTTATGGTATTTGATGAGATTTCAACCCATACTTTTGGCACTTGTTGATGACAATTTGTTGTGCAAAGTTAGCCCGGGCTTCCTTATTTCATTGTTGCAAATTAGTTCAATTGTATGTTCATGATGTGCATATACAATCTGAAAATCTACAGACCTTAGGAGATTGCATTGGTTTTGTGTAGTTGTAGGCTTCTCTTGGTCAAGCAAAACCCAGTTTAGGAAGTTTTCTACTGTAGCAACCTCCATGATCACTGTTCATTCATAGCTTAGGATTTAGAATAGCTTTCTCAACCCTTCTCCTTTTGTTATTTCTTTTGGACCTTGGTTAGAGTAGGATTCAAAGCATTACAACAATGCTAAATTTGATGAACATGGTGAGTTTCAACTATTTTTTTGAGTGAGAAACCACTGTTCATTCATTTCCAACACCTTGAAACTCCATTTGTAGAGTCAACTTCCCACGCTTTGTAAACCATAAAGGATGCCCTGTGATTACCAACAAATCACATCAACCAACTGAGATATTGCAAGCATTTTCATGAACTGACACCCGAGAGACCTTGGGGTAGTAATCTAGAACTTTTTTGTATATTTCTACCTTTCAAGAGAGGTAGCACACTTGTGTGTTGCCTGTGTTGAGAAGGTGCAAAAACACCCATCAACATTATGTAGAAGGTACTACTTGCATTGCATGAATCCAAGGTCTTCCAAGGAGGATGTTGTAGGTCATAAATGTTTGCAACATGAAATTTTGGGAATAAACTCTTTGCTAATTTTCCAAAATTAACTCTATAATTGCACAACCAAATCATGCAATTTCAGAGGAATGTGGACTAATATACAGATTCCTAGACATGGGAAAACACACTATTTAATCCTTAAACAACTTCTCTCAAACATAAAAGTATGAATAAAACCTCATTTTTTCAAGCATCATGCTTCTATCATCTTATGCATCTAGCATGTCTTTCAAACTGACTTGTTCCAAATAGGTTGATCCTAAAACCATCTCTCAAATCTTCCACTGTCTCATCAACTACACCAATCTATCTTTAATCATTTCTCAACCTCTTCAACTTCTATACAAAAACTCTATACAAGCATGACCTCAAGTTCACATCAATGACAACACATATTGAGTTGACATAAATGACAACACATATTTCCAATAGGTATAGGCTTCCACACCACCACTATCACAATTAATATATGCAACCATGATATTGCAAGCATACACAAGATATATAATCACACCTTAGAAACTAATAATATATATTTATTAATTTTTCATCTTGAAAGGAAAATTACCAACACTGAACTTCTAACATCAATGGAAACCTTTGAAAAACCTTTGACATCAATGAAAACCTATGTGGAACACTTTTCTCTATCAAACCCTGCAGGAAATTTCATAGTGAATCACCCTCTTTGAAGAAGAGGTTCATTCTTTCATTATCAAGTACCTTACTCTATTTCTTTATCTTTTGTCCTTTGCAAGACATCCTCATAGAATGGGCTATTATCTCCTCACTAACTTCAAAATAAATGTCACCCATCCTCACTAGTGCTTATTCCAAGCACTTGCAAATTGAATAGACAAACTCTTGGCATGTCCATTGAGGCATTCAAGGAAATGGGAAATCCCCCCTTCCAAGCAAATATGTAAAAAAAGAGGATCATCTTTGAAGTCCTCTTAGGAGCTCATTCCATTTGCATCCTTTCCCCATGAATAGGATCATATTATGTGATGTTTATATGGATGTAATATATGTTTTTTGTATCAAATATGTTTATCTATATTTTGTGAGCAGTGGTTCATAAAAAAATTTATGAGTGTTAATGGTTCACTTACCACTCTTTACATACAAGGGATTTTATAGGGGTACAACAAAGATACTTCCTTAGAGGTCACCCATACAAACAATAATTCAACTCAAGTGCACTTAACCCACTCTACACAAACATCCCATGTTTCAATGGTTAAATAATCAATAGAACCTTTACACCTCATCACCACTAAAAAATATAATTAGTTGTCCTATTTTTACTAGAGAAAATTTAACTTTGATCATTGAATGGATGAATGGAGTTTCCCCTATTGGAAATCAAAGTATAAATTGCAGCAATATGAACTTAAATATGTGGTTTCAAATCTGAAAATATGTTTACAATATTACCATTAAATGATTAAGTGATTGATAATTACAACAATGAAATAAAAATCTGCAATACCACAAGTCATCAACACAAGTGACACAAGATATACATGGAGAAACCATTTTGGGAAAAAAATCCACAACCAAAGAGATCTAATGTTTGTATTAATCTTCAAGGAATCACATCAATACAAAAATCCTCTCTACAATCTGGCAGTACTTTGTCATTCTGACAACCTAAAAAGAACTCATATTAAACCACCATCCAAAAGCTCCAATATATAGAAATTTTTGGGAGAGAATACCACAAATTGGATCCAAAAACAACAAGCAAGACCACCTAGAAAAACCCACACCTCCCTTAATGGATAGCCCATAAACATTGAATAAAATATCCAATAATCACATGGCCTTCACATGGGTGCCTAACCCACAACCAATCAAATTGAGTCAAACCCAAGCACTTCATAAGTCTCCAACAACTCCAATGACTACATGCAAGCTCATGCACCACCATGAAAACTTGGGTACCCAAGCATGCAAGAGTGTGAAAAACATGCAAATAACATGCAAGGAAATGCACATTCAAGTGGTCCCAACCTAGAAAGTTAGATTCCTAGGAAGAATATTCTCCTGGGGTGCCTTGTAACCGCCACCGTGAAGGGTCCACCTCTTTGAATGTAATTACAATATGTCATTGGAAAATAAATAATAAATATTTTTTCTCTCATGTCCTTAAGAACATTTTCAAAAGGATGTGGAGACACATAAATCAACTTGGGATAACAATTATAATGCCAACTATCCTAAAATTATCCCACTTGACATTATACATTGTAATTACACCCATGAGATACAAATATATAATTAAGTATAGTGATCAAGGCCAATGGCCTTCTTGCACCAAGAGAACTTATCTGTGGTCACTAGCTTCATTAGAAAATATGAAAAATTATCCAAATTTTCAACCTTCTCAATCAAAACCTTACCATTCTCTACCATTTCTCACACAAAGTGATACTAAACTCAACATGTTTAGTATGAGCATGATACATAGGATTTTTAGCTAAACGTATAACACTCTAACTATCACATCCAATCCTCATTGTCCTGCAATCAAAACCAATTCCATTACCAAGTATCTACAAACAAATTGCCTCCTTATAAGAATTTGTAGCTACCATATACTCTGCTTCAGTGGTGGATAATGAAATTGTAGGTTGCCTCTTACTCATCCAACTCACTGAACCTCCAAACAGAGTAAAAATATAGCCACTAGTGGACTTTCAACTATCTAAGTCACCTTCCCAATTTCCATCAACAAAACCATGTATTTCCAATGACTTATCCACATCATCGATACCTTGATAAACCAAACAATAATCAAAAGTACCACGCAAATATCTAAACACCCTCTTAATAAAATTCCAATGCTCTCTACTAGGGTTAGACATAAACCTTCTCAAAAGTCCCACTACTTGGGCTATATCTAGTCTTGTGAAAACCACTGCATACTTAATTTACAACTTAATTTATTACCAACTAGAAATTTGGATAATTTTGCATATTTTCTAATGAAGCTAGTAAACTAGTAAACCTTAGGACCATCATCAAAATTAGGACACATGTCTAAACTTAATTTATTACCAACTGGAATTGGAATATTTTCTAGTTTACAATCATGCATATTAAACCTCTGCAAAATAGTATCAACATACTTACTATGACTTAACCAAAGCTTTTTGTGAACCTGATCCCTACTAATCTCCATCCCAAGAATATATTTTGCAGCCCCAAAATCTTTCATATAAAATGTTCTAGAAAGCTAATTCTTAAGCTCCTTAATCATCACCTTGTTGTTACCCATAAACAACATGTCATCAACATACAAGACAATGATTATAATTTGATCATCAATAACCTTAATGTAAACACAATGATCCTCCTCAATTCTAAAAAAAACCCAACTTCAACTTCAATGCAAAGGAATCAAACTTCTGGTACCACATCCTAAGTGATTGTTTCAAACCGTATAAATATCTCTTTAACCTACAAACCAAGTGTTCTTTTCCTTTCACAACAAAACCATCAATTTTTCGCATATAAATTTCTTCCTCAATATCCCCATGCAAGAAAGTAGTTTTAACATCCATTGGCTCTATTTCAAAATCATAAGTAGTAGCAATAGATAATAGGAATCTAATAGAAGTTAACTTAGCAATAGGAGAGAAAATTTCACTGAAATCAACTTCCTCTCTCTGGGAGTAGTCCTTGGCCACTAATCTAGCCTTGTACTGCTCTAACTGACCATCTACTCCAAATTTCTTTTTAAACACCCACTTGCAACAAACAAGTTTCCTTCCTTTGGGAAAAATCACAAGATCCTAGGTATCACAACTATCCAAAGCCATCATCTCCTCCTAGATGGAATGCATCCAAGACTCACTTTCTTCTAAAGAAAGAGCCTCCCTATAGGATCTAGGTTCATCGTCAGTACTCAACAAATAAAATACACAACATAAATTAGGTGGGCTATACATTTCAACTGGATTTTGTTGCCTTGTGGATTTTCTCAAGGTAGGATTAAGGGGCTATTATTTCCCTTCTTCTTCATGCCCATCTTTCACATCATCTGAAATTTTTGAACTCTATGAACCCTCTTCTTCTTCTCCATCCTCAAATCCATCTGATTGTTCTTCCACATGTGCATCTTCCTGCTTCTCAATCTTTTATTGAAGTACACTATTTTTGTCTTATCTTTCTCCTTTTTTGTTCTTCACTTGAGTAAGCTCTAAACTCTCTAAAAATCACATCTCTAGAGAAACCCATTTTATGACTTAGTGTATTATAAAGCTTATAACCTTTTACATTCTCACCATAACCAACAAAGATACATTTTTGTGCCTTTGGATCCAACTTAGAACACTTCTCTTGAGGCACATGAAAAAAATCCTCACAACCAAATACCCTTAAATGTGAAACAAAAGGCTTTCTACTTATCCACATTTCGTAAGGATTTTTATCAACAAGATTTGAACAAGGAGATCTATTAACCAAATAACATGCAGTACTTACAACTTCTACCCAAAAGCATCTATCAAGCTTAGCACCACTCAACATGCTCCTAGCTCTTTCCATTAAGGTTCAGTTCATTCTTTTTGCTACCACATTTTTTTGAGGTGTATAAGGTGTATTCTTTTGTCGAACAATACCTGCATGCTTACAAAACTCATCAAATTCCCTAGAACAATATTCACCCCCATTGTTAGATCTCAACACCCTTATCTTATAATTTGTTTTCTTCTCAACTAAGGCTTTAAATTCCATAAACTTAGTGAAAACTTTAGATTTTACACAAATAAAATAAATTCAAGTGTATCTTGACACATCATCAATGAAAGTAACATAATAATGAGATTTTTCAAAAGAGTCAACATCCACTGGTCCAAACACATCTAAATGAATGATATATAATAATCTCTTAACTTTATTAGTCACATTAGGAAATGATGATCTATTATGTTTACCAAACACACAATTCTCACCAAAAAAAAAATTACCAAAAAAAAAATAGAAATACCATCAACCAAATTTTTGAGGTGGAACCAAAAATAGTGATTAAGGCATGCAAAGATGAGAATTGGATAAAAGAAATGAAGGAAAAGTTAGAACAGATAGAGAAGAATCTGGCTTAGGAATTGGTCCCAAGACCAATAAATAAGAATGTGATTGGTACTAAGTGGGTATTCCAAAAAAAGTTGACTAAAGATGGAAAAAATTTCAAGAACACGACTAGACTTGTGTGTAAGGGTTACTCACACATTGAAGGTATATATTTTGAGGAAATTTTGCTCGGGTTGCAAGAATGGAAGCTATCAGGATGTTTTTAGCTTTTGCATCACATAAATATTTCAAAGTATATCAAATGGATGTGAAGTCTACATTCTTGAATGGTGAATTGGAAGAAGAGGTATACATTAAACAACCAAAAGGTTTTAATTTTTCAAAATATTCAAATATGGTCTACTGATTGAAGAAAGCAGTGTATGAAATAAAGCAAGCTCCTGGAGCTCAGTATGCAAGGTTAGATAAATACTTGTTGTAGCAAGGATTTAGAAAAGGTACAAAATATAGAAATTTTTATTTCAAAGTTGAACGAGAACAAATCTTAGTTGTGGCGGTATATATTGATGAAATAATGTTTGGAGGAAATGAAGGTATGTGCAAAAGGTTTGCAGAAAAAATGTAGAAATAATTTGAAATGTCAATGTTTGGGGAGATGAATTTCTTCCTTGGTGTGTAGATCAATTAATCAAAGAAAGGTATATTTATATCACAATCTTAGTATGTTAAAGTAAGTTTTTTTTTTTGGAATGGATGACTCTAAACAAGTATGTACTCCTATGGTTACTAGTTGAAAGTTGAGAAATAATGATGAATCTCCTAAGATAGATCAAAGTAAGTATAGATCAATGACTGGTGGAATATTATAACTTACTACTACTGACCGAATATCATGCATTTAGTTTGTCTTTTCGCTAGATTTTAAGAAGATACCAAAGAATCTTATGTTGTAGTAGTGAAGAGGATATTCAGATATTTTCAAAGGACACTTTGAATTATGGTTTGTGGTATCCTAAGGATACTGAATTCTCTTTGAGTGTATACATAGATGCAGATTGGGTTGGATGTGTAGATGATGAGAAAAGTACAAGTGGTGGTTCTTTCTTTCTTGGAAGCAGGTTTGTTTCATGGCTAAGTAAGAAATAGGATTCAGTTTCATTATCTATAGTAGAATCATAATATATTACAACAATATCGTGATGTACACATGTGTTGTGGATAAATAAAATATTGAAGGACATCTGAGTTTCATATGATGAAACTATTGTTGAACACCCAAAATATTGAGAGGGGGGTGAATTAGTATTCCCTTAAACCATTTAAACATCAAACATCCAATTACTAATACATATTCAACTACAATAAGGAAAGAAAGCATGAAAACATCCACAACATCACATAACACATAAACACCAAGATTTTTTACATGGAAAAACCAAAATGGGAAAAACCACAATGAGGGTTAGCTCACAATATATTATAACTGGTTATAGTATATTACAGAAATGCTCACTATAGGTGGACTCATTGTCCACAGAGAAAAAGATAGAAGAGAGATGGTAGTTCATAGCCTATTTTGAACAGTTACAATCACATCTACAATATGCAGGAATACAGTTCCAATGAAGCACAATAAAAATCTTCTCACTCATTTTGATTCAACACTTTGCAATGCTCTAATATCTTTCACAACACAATTTACACTGATCTACTCAAATCTGCATCACACACAATACATGTCACATCTATATCATCAAAATACTAAAATAAATCCAACATATATGTCAGCATCTGGTACAACATCAATTAGGTCAGCCTAATTAGATGTAATACCAAGAATATAACTTTTTAGCTCCAAAACTTATCATCCATAACACACGCCATAATTCAAATCTCAAAACATATTAAGATAGGTTGGAATGGACCTATAATAGATCCAACATAAGATAAAAATACTTATTCATCCTCCAAACAACATCAAACATGTTAGGTCGGCCCCAAGTAAGACCTAAAACAAGAACCTTCATCTATGTATACACATCTTGATATGTGTATGGTGCAGGAGCACATGTCCATTTCAATGAATTTTCTCTAGGTGTTACATGAGAGGTTGAGTCTAGGTGTTAGATTCTAGGATGTTTGAGTTTTTTGAGTCTAAATAAGGTCTGATGAGACCATTTGTGATGTAATTGGCAACTTTGGGGTCTATATTGTAAATGTTGCAAATCATGTTGAAAATGTTGTCAAGTTTGACAAAAGTTGTCAAGATAAGTAAAATGTTGATTTTATCATGTGAAGCCATGTTTTGGAATTGAATAAGATATAAATAGACCATCTCTAATGTTTTAGGATTCAAGGAGGGTCAAGTTGAAAATATTGCAATAATATGTAATAAGTTGTCAACATAAACTTGCAAAAATGTAAAACTTGTAAAGGTTTAGAAGCCTAACGGTCATAAGGAGTTTGAAATTCAGTTGGAAATTGTTGAGTTAGTTTTTTTTTGTGGGAAAAACTTTAAAAAGGTGTGGATCATCATTGTAAGGGTTGGTTGTTGGATTTGAAGCAAAAACTCAATAAAGTTCTCACTGTTTTTCTAGAAATTACTATATTATTCATCTTTTGCAGGCTTGTATGGTAACATACAACCATAAGGTGGTTCAAATATCTCATATTTTCTATAGTGGAATGAATTAACTATGGTTTTCATCTGGTTTGAATGGCTCAAAGTGAATTTGTGAAGTTTCATACTTGTTTCCTTGAAGCGGGTTAGGTATACCTTGTTTTGGGGTTTTGTGAACACTTAACATGTTTTAAGGACCCTTTCACTGAATTTATTCACTATGATTGGTAAAATGGGTCCCCTAGAGGATTTTTAGATGTTAGGATGATTGTTTTGTGATGGGAGAAAGGAATAGAGAATTTTGAGTTGTCCCTCATGAAATTGTGAGGAAAAGAGCATGAAATTGAGGTTTTAGCCTAGGGTTTGATGAAATATGAGAGGTTGGGGATATCTCTTGACATTTTAAGCTTGTGCAGGGTTATTCAAGGGTTTTTGAGTTGGTGGAAAGGTCTGGTAAAGGCCGGAGGTATGTTTTTCAATAAGCCCTAGGGTATATTGTGAAAAGTGAGGGTTTTTGAGTTTGGGGGTGTTGCAAGGCCTAACTTGCCCTAAGAGTTGAGGTTTTGGTGATTACTCAGGCTGGTGAGTGCTTCCCAATAGGTTTTTGTGTGAAAGAGAAATTTTAAGGAACACCTCCTTTGTAAAACTAACCTAATTAGGGTCCTACACAATGTTATTTCAAGCTTTAGTGAAAGTTGCTCCAAATGAGTCATAGGTGGGATTGAAGTATGTCAGAGTAGGCCTTAATGGGTGTCTAGAATGGTAATTTTTGGTAGAGATTGTTAATATTTTCAGAGAGTTAAGTTGAGAAAATTGGGTTTGTTGACCTACAAGGGTGTCAAGGTGAAATAGTGGGAAAACAAGCCAAGTTTGAGTTTGTGACTAGAATGGTGATTTGAAATCTTTTGAATTGATAAAGTGAGGGGTTTTCAACCTAGGTTTATATTAGTGTACCTAAAAACTTGATACCATCTATAATTCACACTCAACTGACATTTGGAAACTTATCTTCAACACTGTAGAACTAAAAACTCATTCGCGGAGAAGTGTGGAATCTCGCGCACAAATACACTGTATAGAAAATGATTGTAATATTCTAGGCCAAACTATTTTAAATTTATCTCTCAACCTATATGTCCAATCAAGATGAAATATTGGATTTGAATATATCTAACAACAACAAAAATTAGGTTAGAATTACAAAGAAAAATATTCTTATGTGGAGTGGCATGGACCCAAAAATTTATGCAGTGTAACACTAATCTAGAAATTTTGACACTTGTTAAATTTCTATATAATTGATCTTTTTGGACCGAATCAACTTGCATAGATTACATTCATAGCAACTCCAAAACTTGTTAGGTCTGATCAAAATAGTTCACAACAATATTGACATCAATGAAAACACTATAATATACTATTATATATAATCCATGCTCATGTTTCCAAATAGCATCATCAATGATCATCTCTTCAAACTTCTAATACCTATTCCTATCATGTGTGACAATTCAAGTGCAATAAATATTTCAAACAATTTGATAATACATTCAAGAAGAAAACATATCTCAATCTGGTATCACTTCTTAAGAGATAAAGTTGCAGAGAATAAGGTGAAGTTGGATTATGTGCCTACTAAGGATCAGATTTTCAATATTTTCACAACTTGGCTCTTCCAAAGATAATTTTGAGTATCTCCAAGAGAAGTTATGGGCTATTTCCCCTCCTTTCAACTAGATGCATAAGTGTTTGCATCTATACAAAAATCATTTCAAGATACATTCTTGGTCCTAGACTGATGTTGAAGACTACCTCTCAAGGGGAGTAGGTAGCAATGGTTGCTATAGTGTGCAGTAAAGAGTGAGTGTAGTTACTTTTTGGTGTTGCAAGTAGTGTATGCAGATGAGGTGCAGGTGTTTCCCTTTGAATATTGTCAAAGGGGGAGAGAAAAATAGTTCAATGTTGGGAAAGGAGTTGGATGATTCTATGGCCCTTTTCCATTGATGTCAAAAGGGGATAGAGAATCTAAAAAACATGGAGAGAGTTAAAGTGGTTGAAAAACCATAAGGGGAGAAATAAAATCATAGTGCAAAATTCAATATGTTCTAAAGACCATAGGGGGAAAGAGTGTTTTATGAGGAGAAAAGGAGGAGAATGATCTATAATACAAGTGTTATTGATGTTGCAAGAGAATTTTATGAAGAAATAAGATGAAGAGTAAAGATTTGTCCCATTCAGGGGAGTATTGCTTATTGTAGTATTGATGTTGGTTGCTTTTGTTGTTGATGTTTTTTTAGAAAGCAGGTGTTTCCATCAATGAAAAATTGGGAAATTATTGGAAGTTTTGACATGTTGGAAGCTTGATTTGTTTGTGAGTTTCTTGGGTGTTTTCATTGATGTCAACCCCTTGTAGGAAAAAAGGGGGGATGATGGGTGATATAGGAAGACCTAAAAATGAGGGACCTATGCCAAAAAGATTAAAGGTTTTTCCACTTAATCAAAAATTCACCTTTTCCAATTTAATTATGAAGAAGGATAGTGCCACAAGCAATTAGAATTGACCAACAACCCTTAAAGTGATTCAAATCCAAGTTTTAGGACACTATGTGTTCTTTTCTTTCTTATGACAGAAAACTATAAAATATGACTGAAAAGCAATTTTGGGAGAAGAATAAAAGTGCATTAACAATCCAATATCTAAGATCTATCACTTGGAATGTCAAGTGATATGATAAGAATATCAGAAACAACAATCAACTAGAACATTTGAGAAGGTTAAGATAGTTTGTACCCAGCTTCAAAATTGTTGTAAAGCATCATGTTCAAGTGAATGTGCTCTTGTATCCTTTTTGAAAAAAAAATTGTAGTCCTTTCATGTTAGTTCTAAGGCTCTAATTTCACTAGGTTTTACAGTTGAAAGGCCGAAATTAAATTATGTAGGTGAGTTTTCATGTCTTGAAAACTTTGATAACTTTGACAACTTTGCAAATTTTCACTTTTAATCCAATTTCAATCCTTCTTCACTTGTAAATATGCACATACACAGAGGGGAATTTTTTTGATGTATAAGGGTTTTCCTTGGTCAAACCCTAGTTTGGTAATTAAACCTTGATAAAGGAATAAAATCATAAATGGAAGGATTGATGAATGAACACTAGCTTCTTGCAACTCACCAAACCCTTTAATGGTTGCCCTTAGAGGACTGAAGTCTAACACAAAACTCCAAGGATTATATCTTGCATGAAATGGCTTGATTGGATGCTTGAAAACTTTAAACTTACATCACAATGTTAGCTCCAAAAACATGCATGAACACATAAAATTTGACATTATGATGAGATCTTAAATGATGCAATAATTGACTAATAAATTTGTTGTCTAATTCTCTTGACAATAATCTTTGCTCTTGTGAAATTTGAATTATGCCACTTAGATTTAAATTGATAAAAAAACATTGTATTTATAGGTGATTTTCTAATTTCCCGCTAATTAAACATCAAAGGAAAAAAATTGCAATTTGAATTAAGGTCATTAAAATACCACTAAAAACATATTAATAAATGGGATCCTAAACTTAAGGAAGACCCATTCACCCTTGGTTGAATGGGTTCTAGGCCCTAAACCTAAGACGCACATTCCCAAGATGTGTAATTTGATGTTTGGAATGGTTTAATGTAGGTTCTCCATTGAGAAAACATTAATTAGGATCTTAAATGCATAATTGGGTCAATTAGAGGCTTAATTAAGTCTAATTAATTAAGGGGATGCAAACATAGTGTGAAAATGGAAAGGAGTACATTTTTCAACACTACATTTAGCCCCTACTTTAGTGAGAGGATGAGCCCTACACTCAAACTCACACTAAAGTAGACAAATAAGTCAAGATGTATAAGTGCACAAATCTTGATGGGATAGGGTGACAAAGATCAAGGATATTGTGCAAGCCCCCAAGATCAATATCCCATGGAAAACCAACATAAGGACTGTTACTCATTTTTGTTTCTTGTCAAACTAAGTGAGCTAAAAGGTGTCTACAAACTGAAAATGAAGTGCATTTCATATCTATCTTCCCTATATTGCATTCAAATGTATAAATATAAGAATAAAAAAGACTACAATTTTCAATAATAGATTATTGCATTTATACAAGTGCATACAATATTGAAAAGATCTATACAAATATTGTTGAAAGTTATCTGTATTGATTCAAGAGTACAAATTTATCTCACACAAGCCATGAGATTTAGTTTTTTCAATGGAAATAAAGTACAATTTATACATTGATGGATTAAAAGAATGAAAATGAAAATATAGGGGGAGAGGCCATTCATTGCCTGATGACTAGTCAGAGTATGTGGTCTTGCTTGGTCTCTTGTCTCAAGTTGCTTTGTGTCCACCGTAGCTCCCTTGTTCCATGCCTTGCACCTGAAAATAATTTTCAATGAGGTTAGAGTAGAGCTCTAAGCAATAATGATCTCTAACACTACATATACATCCACCCACCAGTGTATAAACTTCCCTTCACATGCACGAAACAAGCAATAAGTTGTCTATGTCCAATGAAAAGAAAACAGGATCATCAAACCTTTTGAGCATATGCACACATTTTTCTAATTGTTTTCTTCATGTGCATTTACAGGGTAATCATGTTGTTTCTCTATTCATCCTAATTCAACATGTGGGGTAAAATAAGGCTCCTACTAGAGTTGAGCCCAACATGCTTGATAAAATGAGATATTCAGGGTGAATCTTTATTTATACCTTGTTTTGATATGCAAATGAGTAGTATTGGTTCATGTCACAGTTGTGTTTTGCTGCCTCCTTGTACAATTTTATTTTGATATTTCCTACCTCTTCTTTAGAGATTCCCAATCCAGCATTTTGATGCTCACATGAATGAGATGACTCTAAAGAAAAAGGCAGGAAATGCCAGAAGAAATTGTGTCACTTCTAGATAATGGCATAACTCCCAGATTAAGGTGATGTACCTAGAGGTCAGGTTATCTATGTTAGATATGTACAATGGACAAACTAATGATAGCTAGTGAAAAGTACAGCAACAGTGGTGCAAGAGGTGGTAACTATAAATGTAAAAGGCAACAATTCAAGGGCAGATTTGTTTGATAAAGACTATTAATTTCTAGAATAATAGTGAATATAAGGTAATGTCTTTCAATTATCCCTTGAAAAGAAAATGTAAATAGCATGGCAATGGACAGATATGAATGCATGAAAATCAATCTGGGAGAAGGGGAAACAACAGACCATGCATGACAGTATTGTTGTTTAAGCTTTGAAGAAGAGCTTGTGATAACATACTCTTTCAATTCCTGAGGTCTATTCATATTAGATGGGTGCAATGAAAACAATAATATTTTGTTTAAGTTGGTTGTTTTTGTATGGTATTCATTCAGTTACAAGTGTAGATTCATTCTATTGGATGAATGTTTGGTAACTTTGAGGATCTTGGAGCTGCCAATGTCATCCTTGTTATTGTTCAATTTTCCCAGACATAGTCAAAACTAGAGAGTGGGGATTAAACAAATAAAAACTCAAAGTGTTTCTGCTTGAACCAAGATTCAATAAACAAGCTTATTGTCAAGTAGTGACAATCAACACTTATGTCTAAATATATGAATATGTTGATGTTATGAATGGCTTAGAGGTTGAATTAAAAAGAAAAATTGAAGGTCTTATACCAATAGAGAGGGACAGAGATGGCATTCTTTGTGTGCACATCATAAAATTCATAAGTCTCAATAACAGAGCATGTACTATGAGTAAGCAACATAAACCCTCCATTGGTTAAGATAGCATGATCATATTAAAAGAGGCAGTCCTTGTAAGATGCAAATCTATTAGCATAGCAACCAATTCGATATTAAAAGCATGTAGAAAAACCAATACTATGAGAAGAATATACAGAGGTAATGTCACAATTGTGTAAAGCAAAGGTCAATGTTGTAACAACTGATATAAAAGTCGTGTAGGAAAAAGCATGAGATGTAACAGTTACCTTGAGGAATGAGCTACACATTTCCATAATAAAGCATTGAGGGAAACAAGTATATTACAAATCACATTATGCAATAAGTTGCTCACATATAATTCAATTGAAAAGAGAGGTTCTTACTAAATCATGCTACAGTAGAGGAGTATAGTGAGAGGACTATTCACAATGATGCAATTACTAATTTTTGATTATCAAGATAGCATTTCAAAGGATAACAAATTGAAGAGCATGGGTATGATGTAACCCAGTCAATATGTAAACAATAGTGATTGTGGGTTTTGATAAATCATTCACAAGTCTTGATACTTGTAAGGAAAAACTCAGCCGTGGGTATTATATAATGAAAATTCATTTTTCTTGAAACCCATATGGGGTTTTTTTTTTAGAAACAAGGGAATATCCATAAAGGACCTCTAGAAACTGAAAGAAAAGAGCTCAAATACAAAACTATTAGTTTGTTGTAAGGAAATGCCTTTTTAGAGATAATGACAAATGGAGGACTAGAGTTTTGAGACTATATTTTTGTTACAACTGCAAACCCAGAATACTCATGGCCATGGAGGTTTGTTTCACATGTTTACAAACAAAATATTAGAAGCAGACAAAGAGTCACAGAGAGAAAAGGAAAATATAGATTTCTTCAAATATCCAAGGAAAGTCATGGCGGTCTGTAGCATTTTCTGTAAGTTTCAGATTTGTGCAAAATGAAATTTCATTTTTGGTAAAACACAGTCACAAATATAGATAAAAGACAAAATAACAGAGCCTTTAGTATACTTTCAGAATGGAGCCTTTAAATGGCCAACATTACATGAGGATTAATACTTACTCAAGCATGTTTCCAGCATGTGCTTGTGAGTTTCTTCATAAAGTCTCTATGAAGTGCAAGAAAAGTCTCCCAGATGATAAAAATCTGCCATGTAAAGCTTTCCTCAGAGCTTCAACTCTCACTGTCGGAGGCATTGCTTCATCATGAAGCTTCGAGAAAGTATGAAAATATATCCTTCTTTTCTTTGCTTTTGTTTTAGGGTTTTTACCCTAAGTCCAAATGATGCCGATAGGAATTAAATGGCATTTTTTTATGTCATTGTTTTTTAAATAAAACAACTCGAACGAAGAAGGTGTCAGGCATTTTTTCTCTTGAATAATTTTGAGGTTTTTCATGATAAATGCATGTCTACACATGGGTTTCCAACATGGAGAAGTTGTGTTACTTGGATGCCACTTCAGCTTGCAATTGTAATTTTGATAATTTTGACTTCATAATGCCACTCATCATAATGATTGTAATTCAAATTTTCCTCTTTTGCATTATTTTTTATTGTAAAACAAATAACTTTAAGGTGTATTTATAAACCTTTTTTTGTTATCTTTAAATGCAAATAGAGGAGGAGAGGAACAAATAGAGAGAATATAGGGGAAGTTTTTTTCAATTTGGAGACATGTTCCCACACTTGTAGGTGTCATTAATGCACTTTTTGGTGGTTTTTTCTACCTAAGGTATTTGGTTTGACTAAAACCTTCTTCCCCACATGTTGGAGGTGGTATTGTGAAGAATCCAATGCCTCATTTTTAGGCTTTTCCAGTGCATCCGACCCAAGGTGGTTGCTTGCTCCTACTTTGGTGCAACCACTTGGGTTGTGTTATATTCACTCACGTAACTCATTTTGAGTTCAATTCATATTTGGCAGATTTTCTGGAAGATAGTTCTTCACCACAGATTTCAACATTGTTTTTGTAACTCATTCAGTCATGCAAAGTATGAGTACCTTGGATAATTAATAGTATTGATATACTTTTACCTTCTCATCACTTGTTTTTCTTTTGTACATGTCATGGTGATTGATCAATATACTTGTGAAAACTTGTGCTTTTTCCTTGTATTTTTGTCTCATTAAAAGTACCTGCTTACAGGAAAATACTTGTTTACAAGTTATGAGTTGTGTGAACAACACAAGATCTCAAGTTATGAAATATGTATTTTCTTTCTAGAGTCTTGTGTAAGCACCCTCTTGTAAAATACTTATGTAATCAATATGCAAAGATGAGTTTTGTAAGTCTTCTATCAATCTATTAACTAAAAGTGTAACAAAAACTGAGTTTGCATGCTTTTAGTTAGTTTGGGTATTTCACCATAAGATAGAAATTTTAGTTTCATTTCAAAAATTGTATTTTTTCTTACCTTTTTCTCAAAAAGAAAAGTAGTAGTTTTAGGTTAAACCAATAAAGAGCCAGCTTTCTCTGGAGGTACTTTTTTGTCCTAAGGTCACCCGTAGCCTTAGAAAAGTTCCCATGTTGCTCATGATTAGCTATGTCAAATCTTAGCCTAGGTGCAAATCATAAGAGTTAAAAAGCACAAAGGGACACATGCTTGCAGTAGAAACAAAAGATACATAATCATGTAATGTCAAAATTAATGAAAAAAGAAAGAAAAGAAAAAGATGGACTAGCTACGATTGTGTTGTTATCAAAAAAAATATTCACAAGTGAAAACCCATTGTCCACTATTCAAACAAAATATACTCATGAGGGCTAGTGAAACCTAGTGTCCACTAGTTGAGCCTCAAAAAGGTAAGAAACACACACTAGGTCGGTATGTACCCACAAAAGGTGGATGATGGGAAAGTCATCTCAAGTCTACAAGATCCCATACACCAATCATACCAAAAGTTATGCCCCTTTATAACTTTGATAAGGTGCCACACAAAAATGGTTTTACAAGGCTAGCAAGATACATTATGCTAGATACTCATGATAAACAAAAAGGATCCACTAGCAAGCAAGTTGTGTTATGCTTGGTGGCCATGACAAAATTATAAATGCAAATAGAATAAGATAGTCAAAAGGGATTTTGCTTAATTCATGAAAGGTCAAACCTTAGGGAGCATCATGATTAATGTCACCAAGAGAGGACTAATTGAGAGATAAAAGATTTGCAACTTAGGGAATGAAAACCATAGCATTACCACTAAAAGGAATGTCATATACCAAGAAAGGTCATTGGTGCAACCATAGTAGGAGGGTCCTCAAAGAGAAAAATTTGAGCCGTGCAACAAGAGTAACACAACGGAAGCAACACATAATATGAAGGAAAATGCAAATGAAAATATCCTTATTAACAAAAGTCTCAATTACATTCATCCAACAACATCCGGGCTTACAGATTCAGCTCACAGTCCTGATACAACATATCTAGGAATATAGTATTCCAATGTTCTCCTATATGTGAGAAAAATATTACAAATCTAAAACCAAACTTATTTATCTATTCTTCACTATCCACTACTACTCTACTACTAATCTGTTACAAGTTTTATAGCATATCCACAATTTTGGAAATATCTGCATCGGCCAAAGATCATCACATTCTCCATGGAAAGAAAATGTAACGTGAGCATGAATAAGTCGGCCTCAAATTTGAATTACTCTTCAACAGGTGTGTAAGATGGAGTGTGGACCTAAAATGAAGGTTTTGGGAAACACCCAGGAACAGTTAAAATCACACTGTTAAGATCCGAAAGTTACGAGGACGATCCACAACAATCAAAATGGCCGAAAGTTTGAAATTATTCTGATGTCGATTCAAGAAACTGCCAAGAATTCTGGAAGTGATAACTTGTCAGAAAAAGATCCAATCACGCTCAAATCTTGGAACAAAGAAGATGAACATGTAGATGATGTAATCCAAGATCCACAAGGTCTGATTAATAAAGATGATATATCCACCAACATGAACTAAGAAAGAACCAAAACAAGAAAAAAAATGAAAGGAAAATATTTTTGGTTGATGCAAGATTGTGAAGAACCAAGGATGCTCCTGCATCAAACATCTGGGGTTAATGAAAAGTGAGTCTCTCACTTTGTAGGGGCCAAAGGAAAACCAAGATGGTCTACCTCAGCCTAATAAATCCATGATGAATCCTCCACTGGTCTATCTCTCCACTTCACAAAATATTCTTTATACTGTCTTTCATGAGTCTTCCTCCCATCTCTGATATCCAGAACCTCCTCAATCCCATCTAACTATTTTTTAGGAAATTGATCCTCCAATTCCATTGTACTTTCCTTACTGAATTTTGCTTCATAATACTGATGTAGGTCTGCGATGTTGAATATAGGTGATATGCCCATACCTTTCGGTAACTCCACTTCATATGCATTTCCCGAGTCAAACTTCCTCAAGATCTTACAAGGTCCAGACTTCCTCATCTTTAGCTTGTTGTATGTCCCAACTAAAATATTTCCTTCCTCAAATATACCATCACTTCATCTCCAACTTTGAACTCCTTATGTCTCCTCTTTTCATCTTCCTTCTCCTTATACTTCTGGTTCATGTCTTCCAAATGTTGTTTCACTTGAATATGTATTTTCTTCATATGTTCTGCAAATTCCTCTGCTTCTGCACTCCTTTTAGCTTCCATACTGATGTCTCTTAATTTGGATATAGCTCTAAGATGAACTCCAGTAACAATCTCAAAAGTTGTTTTCCCTATACTCATGTTCACCAAATTATTGTATGCAAATTCTACTTGTGCCATGACTAAGTCCCAACTTCTGGTCTTCTCTCCAACCAAACATCTCAGCGAATTTCCCAAGCTCTTGTTCACTACTTCTTTTTGTCCATCAATTTGTGGGTAAAACGTAGAACTAAACTTCAAATCTATCTTCAATTTCTTCCAAAGTGTTCTCCAAAAGTAACCAACAAACTTTTCATCTCTTTCTAAAATAATACTCCTAGGCAAGCCATGCAATCTGACCACTTCCTTGAAAAATAAATATACTACATGCACTGCATCTGTTGTCTTGTTACAAGGTAT
Source organism: Sequoia sempervirens (assembly GCA_007258455.2). Taxonomy (NCBI): domain Eukaryota; kingdom Viridiplantae; phylum Streptophyta; class Pinopsida; order Cupressales; family Cupressaceae; genus Sequoia; species Sequoia sempervirens. The sequence continues at coordinate 527,610,126 of VDFB02000015.1, read as the reverse complement.
GAAATGTGCCATCTTAGAAAATCTCTATACCACCACAAATACTAAATCATTACCTCTCTGTGTCTTCGGCAATCCAAGTATGAAATCCATGCTAATCTCCTCCCAAGGTTTTTTTGGAACTGTCAAAGGCTTATACAATCCAACATTCTGACTACTCCCTTTGGCAACTTGACAAACTCTACAATTCTGCACAAATCTCCTAACATCCTTATGAATCTGCGGCCAAAAATAGTTCTCACTCACCAATGCTATTGTCTTATCAATTCCAAAATGTCCTGCCAAACCTCCACTATGCTTTTCTTTCAACAAGTTTTCGCTCATTGAACTTCGGGGTATACACAACTAATTACCTCTAAACAATATATTCTCCTAAATGAAATAATCCAACCACTGGCTTCTATCCTCCAAAACTAGTTCCTTACAAGTTTTTCAAGGTTCTACAAAATTTGGGTCTTTCTCATACAAGTTCTTCAATTCACCAAAGCCTAATACCTCCACTTTCATCTCTGTCAACAAATTCCTTCTACTCAATGCATCAACAACTCTATTTTAATTTCCACTCCTATGCTTGAGAACAAAAGTATAACTTTGCAAGAACTCTACCCATCTCATGTGTCTCTGATTCAACTTACCTTGACTGTTCAAATAGTGTAATGCCTGATGATCCATATACAACACAAATTCCCTAGGTAGCAAATAATGTCTCCACTTCTTCAAGGCTTGAATTATAGCATAAAATTCTTGATCATACACTGAATATCTTCTCCTATCATCATTCAATTTCTCACTGAAATAAGCTACAGGTATTTCATCTTGACTCAACACTGCTCCAATTGCATTCCCACTTGCATCACAGTCTACTTGAAATATCTTAGTGAAATCTGGTAAAACCAACACAGGCTGCTCATTCACTTTCTGATTCAACAACTCAAAACTTTGATCTACTCCAGATGTCCATCTAAAATCCTTCCTATCTCCTCTCATTGTTTCTGTCATAGGGCTACAAATAAAACTAAAATTCCTAATGAACTTTCAATAGAAACTAGCCAATCCATGAAAAGATCTTACCTCTCCAATGCTTTCAGGTGTAGGCCATTCAACAATTGTACTAACTTTCTCAAGATCCATCTTCAATCATTCCACAGATATCACAAATCCTAGATATACCAATTCCTCCTTCATGAAACTACATTTCTTGATGTTTATCAACAATTGTTCCTCTCTCAACCTCTGCAGAACTTGTTTGATATGCAACAAATGTTCTTCTCTACTCTTACTGAAAATCAAGATGTCATCCAAGTAAACAAACACAAACTTACCTAATAATTTCTTCAATATCTCATTCATCAATCTCATGAAAGTACTTGGTGCATTTTTCAATCCAAAAGGACTCACCAACCACTCATACAATCCTTCATTTGTCTTAAATGTTGTTTTCCACTCATCCCCTTCTCTGATTCTGATCTGATGATATCCACTCTTCAAATCTATATTTGTAAAGTATCTAGCTCCACTCAAAAAATCCATTAAGTCATCCATCCGGGGTAAAGGAAATCTATACTTCACCGTGATCTTATTTATGGCTCTTGAATCCATACACATTCTCCATTATCCATCCTTTTTAGGTGCCAATACAGCAGGTACTGCACATGGGCTTAAGCTTTCTCTGATCAAACCTTTCCTTAACAATTTTTGCACTTGTCTATTCAACTCTTCATTCTCTATAGGTGTCATCCCATGTGCTGCTTTATTAGGAAAACTATCTCCAAGAATCAAATCCACGCAATGACTAATACTCCTTACAGGTGGTAATCCATTAGGTACATTATCTAAAATGATCTCCTCATATTTTGTCAGCAGCTCTTTTATCTCTTTCGGGTGTTCTTCCACATACTTCAAATCCTCAGCCTTCTTAGGAAATAAGGCATAACACACATTCTCATGTCTCAATCCATCTAGGAATCTCCTTCTATCAACCAGACAAACCCTAGCATTCATATAGACTTCAACTGTAGGAAGATTTTCTAATGGCAACAAAATTTGCTTCATCCCATTAGCAACAATAGTGTATATATTATTCTTTCCATCATGAATAGCCTGTCTATCGTACTTCCAAGGCCTTCCCAACAAAATATGACATATCCATAAGCATGATATCACACAAAACTTCATCATGGTAATTTCCTATCTTTAATTTCACCAAACATTGTTCACTTACTAGAATATTATGTTCATCTTGTATCCATGCTATCTAGTAGGGCTTTGGGTGCTTCAATCTTTCCAACTTCAACTTAGTCACCATCTCTTCAGAGACCAGGTTCTGAGAACTTCCACTGTCAACTAGCACCTTGCAACATTTACGAGCTACCTTGCATCTTGTCCGGAACAAATTTTTCCTCTGCAATAGTTCCTACTCCAACTCACTCTGGCATAGTACTCTTCTATTCACTAGTACTTCCCCTTCTTTCGGTTTGTTAGATGATCCAGTATGATCTTCCTCAACAAAGGTTATTATTCTATTGTTCTCTATCTTTCTGCTTGTCTCTCCCTAATTGCATTCAAATGCTCTACGTCCTTCTCCACCACATTTATAACAAGTTCCTCTGAATACCCTCTTCTCTTGTCCTCTATCATCTCTTCTATGTACTTCATTCCGGTAGCCACCATATCCCCCTCTTCTGTATGAGTTTCCATCACTTTTCTAATATGTATTATCATTCTTACTACCTTCCTTATCCTTTTTCTGATCCAGAAAAGGTCCTCTTCCTCCTCTAGCAAAAGTTCTTCCTCTTTGAAATCTTCCACCTCTTCCTCTTTGTCTCTGCTAATGTCTCTTATTCAGATTCTCTTCTACTTTTAGGGCACACTGATATTCCTCCTCCAAATTCTGCAACTTGATCAAACTAATCTCATCATGTATAGATGACCTCAAACCATTCACATATCTGGCTACTTTCTCGATTTCCTCCTCTGAATGTTCAGATCTGATATTCAACTTATAGAACTCCTTAGTATACTCTATCACGCTCGAATATTTTTGTTTCAAATTTTACAATTTTCAAAACAAACTAATTTGATAGTCTGCAGGCATAAACTTTGTCTTCAACTTATTCACCATTCGATCCCAAGATTTCATCTTTTCTTTCCCTCTCCTTTTTCTATCTATCTACAAATGTCCCCACCACAAGGATGCATGTCCTCTCAACTTTGTACAAGAAAATTTCACCTTCTTATCTTAAGTGGTACCTTCAAATTCAAAATATTTTTCCATCTCTATTATCCAATCAATCAATTATTCTGAATCCAACTTACCAGTATAATCTGGTGGATTGAAATGTGGCTTTGTATTTGCTCTAGTTAGGGCTATTATTAACCTTTCTTCCCCCTGATCTAGGCCAAGTTGCTCTTCTCTTCCTCCTTCCTGAACTTCTACCTCTTCATCAATCACATCATCTACTGGTCGACCTCTTCTTTGGGTCGTTTCAACTACATCTAATCTAGCAGCAATTTCTCTTAGCATCTCCATTATAGCTTGGTCTGTATTTCCACACACTCCATTTCCTCTTACATTTCTTCTTCCAACCATCTTTACAACAGTCCTCTATAGTTGTAGGTCGGATCCACAATCCACCACCCCACATCAATTCTTTTACAGGACTCTACAAATTCTTTTGACCTCACACAGATCGAAGCTCGCTCTGATACCAATCTGGTGCAGCTACAGTAGGAGGGTCCTCAAAGAGAACAATTTGGGTTGTGCAGCAAGAGTAACACAATGGAAGCAACACAAAATATGGAGGAAAATGCAGATTAAAATATCCTTATTAACATAATTCTCAATTGCATTCGGTTAGCAATGTCTAGGCTTATAGATTTGACTCACAGGCCTGATACAACATATCCAAGAATATAGTATTCCAATGTGCTCCTATCTGCGAGAAAAATATTACAAATCTAAAACCAAACTTATCTATCTATTCTTCACTATCCACTACTACTCTACTACTGATCTATAACAAGTTTTATAGCATATCCACAATTCTGGAAACATCTGTGTCGGCCAAAGATCATCACATTCTCCAAGGAAAGAAATGTAACATGTACATGAATAGGTTGGCCTCAAATTTGAATTACTCTTCAACAAGTGTGTAAGATGGAGTGTGGAACTAAAATGAAGGTCAGGGACACCCAAGAATATTTAAAATCACACCGTTAAGATCCGAAAGTTACGGGGATGATCCACAACAATCGAAATGGATGATATTTTGAAATTATTCTGATGTCGGTTCAAGAAACTTCCAAGAATTCCGAAAGTGATAACTTTCCAGAAAAAGATCCAATCGCGCTCAAATCTTGGAAAAAAGAAGATGAACATGTAGATGATGTAATCCAAGATCCACAGGGTCTAATGAGAAAAGATGACGAATCCACCAACATGAACTGAGAAAGAACCAAAACAAGAACAAAACTGAAAGGAAAATATTTTTGGTTGATGCAAGATTGCCAAGAACCAAGGATGCTCCTGCATCAATCACGCTCTTGAAGTACATCAAACCCAATGCCACCACCAAGAAGACACATCACATGAAATAAAAAAAGACCAGAATTTGAAGCAAACAATGAGTAGGAAAATGTATGCCCCCACTTTAAAGAAATTGCTAAACTCCATGCTATGAGCAATTAAATTAAAGTAGCAAAATGATAAATGCCAATGCATGAGAGATTTATTTGGAAAGGCTTATGTAAAACATATGTTTCCAAGTAGAGCTATGTCATGGAAAGGAGGTTTCCCCCCTTATGCAATCCTAAGATAGCACATAAGGGATCCATGGATCTGGGGTTAGTGTTGTCTTTGCTACAATGATACAATCAAGCTCAAAATCATCTTCATTCCCCAAATAACTCATGAAACGAGCACAAACGAAGAATGACACATAGAGAGCGAAAATAAAGAAAAGATTTTGGGTCAACATGAAGAGACCTAAATTTATCAACACCTTGTGTCATCCACAAAAGGAAAACACAACACAAAAAATAAAGGTGTATGAAGGATAAAAGAATGAAGATACAAATAGAAGAATGTCATGATAGATTCACCTCCTTTGTATCATTACACCAACAAAGTAACAAGGCTCATCCAAAGTAGGATCACAAACATATAAAGACATGTCAAGCAACACTGTACATGGGATCACATTACACACATGCAATCACAAAGAACATGAAAATAAAATAAAGAAGACTAGTATGACACATGTGAGTCAACCTATAGCAATTCATCTGCATCCCAATCTTTTTCATCATATACAAAAGGTGGATAACTATCCAAAGGGACAACAACAAGAGTTTTACTAGGAACATCACCAGGTTCAACATGTGGTGAGTCACTCTTGTTATGAGGATCATCATGGCTGTTATCATCTAAGCTCATGGAGGAGGAAAACAATAAATTCAGCTCATTGTGCACTTCCTCATCAATCTTACCAATATCATCATCATCATCTAAGTTAATCATAATGGGAGGCCTAATGGTGATGTCCATTAAGTTTCACTTTGTTGTGGCGAAGGTGGAGAATCATCATGCTTTGTCTCAATTGGTGTTTGATTTTTATTTTCTATTTTTTTCTTTTCTTCTAACTAATGAGAAATAGCACGATGTCTATGCCTACACTATTTATCATTTCTATTTAATCTTGCACAATTTTCAAGTTGTGATTATGTAGGAGTGGGTTTATTAACCATTGGTCTCTTTTCTTCCCACAAGGGAGGAATAGAAGGAACCATGGAAGGTTGTTCAACCACTTTCTCTTTAGCTTTGTAAATTTTTTTGATCTTAGGAGGTACAACAAGACTTATATGGTTATCTCTTGGTCTCTTATAGGAAATAGGTGGAGGATTTTTCATGAATTGGTCTTGGTTACTTGGAAGGGATTTTGGTTCAATCATGGGTTGAGGAATGTTGCTAAGGTATATTTCTACTATGCAATTTGCCTTAAAATTTTAATAATATTTGGAAAAGAAATCTCATGAAGCTTAATAGGTTCCATGGGTTTGGACCAAAATAAATCCAATGAGAAATTCCCACGAGAAAACACAAGATTAAAGCCACTATGATACATAATAAATATTTCATTTCCAAATGGAAATTTTAAGCATTTATGCACTACCAAAGATACAACATCCATGGAGCATAGACATGGAGCCAAGCTTCACACAAAATTGGTCTGATGATGAGATGATGGAAAATGACACTACTGTATTTTACTGCAAATTCCGACAAATGTTTGGTGACATATCAACAAAATATTGTTGAATTACCGACGCAATACTATTCTAAATTTCATCGCTGGAATTTTGTCGCTTTAATGACCAACTTTTATTCGTCAAAACCATGAACCAGCATCCTCAGTCAACACCAAAGATAATTTTGGTGGTGTTCGTCACAAAATCGGCATATCTTTGTAAATCTATCGATGACAGGAAACACAAAAAAATTGCAGAGTGCCCATTTGAAAGCATCGATAAAACTCCAAACATTCGTCATTTTTTTGATGATGTTGACTTTCCAATTATGACGAAAACTTCGTCGCTTGTAAAGCAACCTTGTCGCAAATTTTTTTGGTTTGTCGTACTATGTTCGTTGAAATTTTGACGAAACCCTACAGTTTTTTTTTTAAATATTCATTCAAAAATTATTTGTATTACTATTGGTTCTACTACAATGAAAAGTTAGCAATTGCATTTGGTTTGTTAAACATGACCCCTGGTACAACTATTAGAGTTGTTAAGAACATTCAAGTATGTTATGATTTCCACACTGCATCTCAAAGAAGAAATTCAATACTTGGAGGGCTCAATATCATTATGCCCAGACCTCATTCACTATAGGAAATTCCTTTGGATCATGTATTTTGTAGAATAGGGAAAAATATTCCTCAAATGCAAATGCATAATGCCTAGAGAAACCTAAATTTGTTGATTTCTAATGCCAATTAAATGGCTGGAATACAACCCATAACTTAGGGAGTCAATCTCCTCAGTTTCCATAAACACTATGGGAAAAAAACAACTCTCAACTACCATCTTCCCAAGCAGCAACTTGGCATTCAAATCATGGTCTGCCTCTGAAACTATACCCTTACAAGAAAACTCCTTGAACAATAAGAGTTAATCTTACTATGCCAAGTGTCCTTCAAATGTTTCCTATTCATTACTTGGATCCACCACCTTAATTGCCTAAACACAAGACAAGATTAACAATTGAGATGCTTTGGCTTTGATGATCAATGATATCAATGGATAGATGGACTACCAAGGTGGAAGGTGGACCAATCTACCAAAATCTACCAAATGACACCACATGGTTCTGCAAAATCTAATTGATAATCCCTTATAATGCACTCTAACCTCACTCAATTAATGGTCTAGATCAATTTTACATCAATATTAATGGTCAAGGGAGATCTTCTCTTCAGCCCAAAATTACTTGAACATATTTGATTTCAAAATCCAACCAAGACATGTCGTGTAAACTTATGTTTTTGCACTTGACTATATACCCTTTGATTCACCTTGAAGATCAACAACTTTAGCAAATCAGTAGACTACTAAAGTGTTGAATGGTATGATTTATCAAAGTACCTGCATCCACCAAAGTTCATTAGATCACACCACGTGGTTTCACCAAAACCATTTGATAAAACTGCTTGATATCTATAGGCTTTACATAAAAATCAATCAACATTGAAAGTGTAGATCAACTTGCCTCAACTATTAGTGATTATGGCCAATTGGTGGATGGCTAAAGTGTTGAGTGGTTTTATTCACCAAAGTGCAAACATTGTTGAAATCCACTAGTTCATGCCACATGGACATATCATATATGCACCTAGCCTCCTACTTCCCATCAATGGCCACAATTTTCTCCTCTCAAGATTGACACCTTCAATAGATGGTTGAGGAGATTGGTAGCTTGATCTACTAATATGCTACAATACACTAGATTGTACTAAGTAGCCACATTGTCCATTGCCAAACAGGGACCTTAACACATACTTGTTGTGCCTCTATCCCAATAAGAATCATACACCTCAGCATCCCTTTGAAAAAGGCTCCATGTTGGAGATTCCCATGCTAACAATAGAGACCTTTTTAGTAGATCAACATATGGAAGGCCACAGTATGATTCCAATGGAGAAGGAATAATATTAGCAGGTCATAGTGAGCTGCAATATTATCTATCCCTTATGAATCAACAATTACCAATTGAGATCCACTTTATCTCAAAATTAGAAGATCATTTAAATGCAAAAATTGTCCTAGGTATAGTTCAAAATGTAAGGGAGGAATGCACATGGTTGGGATACACTTATCTTTACATTCACATGCTATGAAACCTAGTTCTATATGGTCTATCTATTGATGCTTTACAAAAAGACAATACCTTAGAAGAGAGAAGGGTAGACTTGGTAAGCATAGCTTTGATTTTCAATTCAGTACATAGTAATTTTACTATGGTATTTTTAGACAAGTATGACCCTTGCATTTTACTTTAATGGTACTTGTCGGCGCTTCTAATAATTGAACTATTAGTTGCAACTATCTTGGACAAAAGTAATTTGGTGAAATATGATTGGAAAAGTGTATATTTCTAGGTTAATGATCTAGGACGGATAGCTAGTTATTACTACATCGCTCATGGGACAATGGCTACTTATAATGAGCACTTGAATCCAACAATGGGTGATATTGAGTTATGCCAATTGTTTTCATTAAGTGAAGAGTTTAAATATGTGACAATAAGAGAAGAAGACAATATGGAACAACAGTATTCATATTTTTTTGGTGTTTTAATTTCTAACTCTTTATCATGGGGGAACAAGATAGGAGAGAAAGGAAAAGATATTCATAATATTACATTATTGAAACCATAAATCTATTTTTTATATTATTATATTACATTATTTATCCTTTCATTCATCTAAGCAGGCTCCTATTAGTGATGTGAGAATGAAAATTGATTAATTATTTCAATATTCACAAGCAGGTGTTGTATTGTTGTGTGCTAGTGGAAGGGGTTTGTGAGATAGTCTTTATCCATCTTGAGGTTGCAAGTTTTGAAACATGGATGAATTTTCATACTAAATTGTAAATTCACTTTTACAAAATATTCTAAAAGTTGTAGTATAGGAAAATAATTGGAATTACAAAAAGAACAATTGTACGAGAGTAGACAAAATGTTGTTTTTGTTTCAGAGGTAGTGTTCAATACATTGCTATAAATATAGAGAGGACCTGTAATAAGATCAATACCATAATAGTAGAAGAGGGGGCATTGAAAAAAAATTACATCTGTGTCTATATCCATGTCCATGCAACTCTTATTGAAACTAGTGCATTATTATTTATTGTTACACGTACAAGTCACGTATTGTTATTCTTCCAAAAATTCTCAGACATCCAATCAACTACTTATATACATGCAACTCCTTTATTGGACCTTCCTAGATATATCCAATATCATAAGGCTTGGATACAACAATATATGTAGTACATACTCATGTATTGAATAGAGTTCTCTTCCTAGTCTATATGTTTAATAATTTTAGGAATAATGAATAAATACAACATAGTATAAATAATGATTGTTAATGATGGTTGTTTTAACTTACACACCCCTTTTCACCCTCTATTCATTGTAAACTATGCATAAATTGAACATATTAAAAAAAACTATAGCCCACATTGACATTGTATGCCACATTAATCCAACCATATGACAAAAGATAAGCAATCTAGCCTCTTGAATGAATGTAAGTAGAGAATTTTTTGTATACCTACAAATGGTACAAAATTTCATGGTTAAGTGGAACCCTCCCATCAACAATAAGATCCAAATATATGTGTATCTCTCTCAATCAACCCTCTAAACCCTTCAGAGCTGTCTATTTTTCCACTAACCCGCTATGCACAAAAGTCAAATTTTAGAGTTATGTCACCACTAAAAAGAAAAGAAACAGAGCTTTGAAACCAAATCCACACACAACACAATGTGGTATTCATACAAAGCCATACAACAAACTAAACTCAGAACATTGGAATGGAAACAACTTCAAATTATGATGCAGAGCATGGATTCACTTTACTCAACTGGAGGCATATTTCACAATAATGGGTTCTTCATCTAAAACATTTGTACAAGGTTCAAATAGTAAAGAGATTGATGAAAGATAGAGGAATTAAAAATAAACTTGGATGTAGTTGGATTGAAGTTCGTAAACTGGTACATGTTTTTTGTGTAGGAGACATATCACATCCACAAAAATGGCAGAGCTATGCAAAGTAGGAGAAATTGGCTTGGAAAATGAAGGCATCAGGGTATAAAGAATCATTTTTCTGCCACCATAGTGAAAAGTTAGCACTTTCTTTCATCTTTGCATATTGGTTTGATGCTTCAAACGATGCATTTCTTATATTGAAAAGTGAATTATCTTATTGAGCTTCTCTTTGTTTCAAGAATAGTTTAATATTATCTACTTAACAGGGCCAACCACGTGATGGTGGAAGCTCATTTGGCCCCTCCCCCCCTCACATCACTCTCAATTCCCCATACCCAATCATATAACATTAATCATTCATTCATCCATTAATAACATATAACATTCATTCATTCATTCATTCATTCATTCATTCATTCATCCATTAATAACATATAGCATTCATTCATTAACATATAACATTCATTCATTAACATATTTGCATTCATTCATTCATTCATTCATTAACATATAACATTCATTCATTAACATATTTGCATTCATTCATTCATCCATTAATAACATCTAACATATAACATTTATTCTTTTAGTTTTTACATATTATCAAAAATATGGTTGTCATAATATGATTACAATCACTTTTTTTTTGTTTCTTTTTTGAAGCTTAAAAAAGTTGAAGTGGAGTATCATTTTCTAAATCATTTGTCCCCCCTTCAATTGTTCTGCCCTTTGCTCGTGATCTTAATGTATGCCTAGTTGTGTACTCACGATGTGGAGGCTGTTGCAAGGGGGGGTCTGTTGTAATAACAAATAAATGTTAAATTGATATGTTTTATTATTATTGTTACAAGTATTTCATTAATTAAAATAACATTAGAGTGGTGCTCTTTACCTGATGGGACCACATCATGTTCCTAATCTTGTCTTATAGACTCATGCTCAACATGTCGAACACCCTCTAAATCCTGATCTGGAGTTGAAACATGAAAGGTTACATTAATTAATACACCAATTGAAATTAAATATGTTTAAAGAACATTAGAGTGGTCCTCTTTACCTCATGGGGCCACATCATGTTCTTGATCTTGTCTAGCCTGATCATGCAACATGTTGATCACGCTCTACATGCTCTAAAGTTGAAACACGAAAGGTTACATTAATTAATATGCCAATTGCAATTAAATATGTTTAATTGTATTAATCCATAATTTGTTTTGTATATCACATGAATACATCTAATACTGGGATGCACACCATGACCTTCATTTGTAGGTTGTGCTCCACCCTCACCAAGTTGCATTCCAATGTCATGTGCAATATTATCATTGCTTTCCTGTTTAAAAAAAATAGGCACATAATTACTTTATGGTGGAAATTAATATTGAATAGATTGCACAAGTATTAAATTTTAAACAAACTTCATTGAGTTTATTTACCTGTGTCGGATGCAGTGGAAGCTTGTGTTTTCCCAGTCAAGAGTCTTAGCCTTGCTAGAAGGCAATCTTCAGGTCCTCTTCTGTGGGAACTCTATTGAATTCAGAGCCATGCATTTTTGCAGAAGATCATGAAATTTGCTTCTATGGTGTGATTAAACCAAAAAAAATTGCAATTTATTATTTGGATGCAATATTTCATTTATTGATACTTACAATTTGTACGGCTAATTTCATATAACCACCAAAGCCAAGTTTGTGTTTCCCATGTTTTTCTAGTCTTTCCTTTGTTTCCTTCAATGTTTGGGCAACCTATGAAAAGTTTGAAATATGTTAGATTATGTAAAAAGAAAGAGTAATCAGTATATAATTACATTGTTGATAGTATCACATACCTTCCTTGGCCCGGTGGTGTCTTTCTTTTCTTTTCATCCTTCTCCTTTCCATCTGACACCAGGTCCTTCCACTCCCTCTCCAGAATCATGGGGGGATGCTCGTACTTTTTGTTCTTCTCTAAATGTGACCTATATTGGTCCCTCACATACTTTAGATAGGTACCAACTTTCTTAAGGACCTTGGTTTGGTTGAATGTGTTATTACCGAACAACACAACTAAACGGTTAATGAGCTCATCTTTTAAATCTTGATTTTGGGAATTCCACCATGTACATATGGTGGGCCTAAAGATCTCCAATGTAATATCATTTAAATGTTTATTAAAAACATCATTTCCTACAAAATGATCATGGGATCATTAGTCTAAAAAGAGTGATCAATAAGTAAATTTTAATTGGATTATATATAATAATAATTAAAACATTTTAAAGTACCTAGGACCTTCTCTATCTTTATGGGAATGAATTCCTCGGTCACAAAAAATGTGACCAAAAATGTTCCCATACTAGTAATACGGGAAGATCCAGGAAATGCTACTAAAACATCACCAGTACTAGTGGCCTTTGCATCCCCAGGTACATGACTTGACGCATGTTCTGGCATGTGTTCGCTGCCAAAGGGTGCACTACCTGATGTTTGCATGCTATGTGTTGCCAACATTTCAGTCGATAATATAGGCACGGATGATGGGTTCAGATGATGTGATGTATGCACAAGAAGATCAAGATCGACACTTGTACCAACCCCTACTCCTCAGGAAGCACCTGTAGTACCCTGATCATGGCCAACAACATCATGAGGAGCAAAAAATCTTGTAAAAACAACACATATTTTAGTTCATGACATAAAAGAGTACAAAATATAAAACCATGAATGAAATTATGTTATAATTAAAGATATCATGATAGGTTACTTGCAAGTTCTATGCTCTCTCAGTCAATATTTCAACTCTTTCTCTTATCTCATCTGTTTGAGGCACTATGAATAACAACTAAAGGATTTCTTCATTGCATTTTTTTGGGTCTTTCTTATCATATCCAGAGGGTTTGTGGAATACGTGATCTCATCATCACATAATAGTGATTGTACCTCCCTATGGATGCTCTCCTCTACTGCTAGTGCCTTTCCCTAATCAGTCGACTACGACAAGAATATTAAAAACATTATCGAAATTAACCCAATAAAATTATGAAAAAAACATAATAATAAAATATTTTTCTCATATCTAATTTGTACAATTACAATGAGGTAAACCTATCAAGTAGAAGCACCTGAAGATGCATCGTGATCTTTGCTCTGGGTCAGAGCCTTCCCCGTACGATCAATGTTTCGTTGTGACAAAAATTAAATATAAAAAAACATTACAAAAGTAGAACCAATAGACTTCTGAAAAAACATAATAATAATAAAATGGTATATTAGGTCATTAATTGGAAGCTGGAGTAAATGGTATATAAATGTACCAACCCCATAGTAACTATGTTTGTAACTATGCGATTCAAATTATAATCGATTAGCAACTCTTCCCCTGCAGTTATTGATTTTATCACACATATGAATACACGGTTTCCTTCGCGCGCCTCGAGTATGCAATTGGGTTGCTTATTATTTGACCCAGGTCGTGTACTGTTTATAAACCTCTAGCCATTCTAATGCTTTTGGCCTTCCGTCAATGTACATAGCCGCTCCTTTATTTTGATCCTTATCTTTTAGCTGTATATAATTTGCTGACAGTGCATACCTATGCATACTTCGTGTATATCGAACCAACTGCATCCAATCTTTCTAACTTCTACTTGAAGTTTGGGCACATAAATGATTTGACATGACACCTTACTTACCTTTATGCCATCCATGCAAAATAGGCCCAAACCATGTAATGACGATGGTGCTATGCGATATATCCTCTCGTTGACACAAAAATCAGTGTTTATTGGAGGAAGTTCTTTGGGTACCCATTGTTTCCGTAGATGTTTGTACCTCAAGGGAACCTCGACGTCGCCTATGCTCTCATCATCATAAGAACATGACACCCCTTTAGCAAGAAAAAATTCCATGCGTTTATGAAATTTTCTTCTAATCTTTTGAACTCTAGTTGATCTCCCTCTTTTTAGACCTACCTGTGTCACGCTTTCCTCTTCTCTTCACGAATTTCCTAAAGCTCGGGAAGACGGATCGACAAATACCTATTTAGTGGTACCCTCTGATCATAAGGATGTTGGATGAAATTATTGTATGGTGATGTGATCCCAAGGTGACATTATGATTAATCTATCATTTCATCGCCAGAATTTGATAGGTTATAAGGTAATCAAGTCTTGATAGTTTGCAAGTTATTGTTACTACCGTCCAAATGTGTCCATCGCAAATCAAATCAATGTATGAAGGAGATTGTCCCTTGTAATTAATGACTTTAAAATGTCATTATTTTTAAACCTAACACAACCATGGAGTTTGGGAGAAGCAATTCATAGGAATCAAGGCTATGGAAGCCTAAAAAACCTAGACTCAATGATGAATTTTCCTACATGAACAATGTATGGCAATGTTCCATGGATTTTTGCATGACAATTGAGGGGAAAAGGTAATGAATGATATTCATTATCAATCTCATATTCTTTAAGTGTGTGAAAGTGTTGCATGATCACATTTCATTGGATAGTCCATAGGTTCCAATCATAGTAGGCAAGAATCTTGATGAGGGAGGTGCCATGGAACAAAGTATGATTGCTCTTGGTTCAATAGTTTTGTGTTAGTGGGTTTTTTATTTTAATTAGATTGCAAACCATATTGATAAGATTCCCAATAGTGAAGTTTCTTCAAAGCATTCTATGATTGTTCTTGGTTCAATTGCTAGATAGCAGTTTTTGAGGAATGAATGTTATGCGAGTATCTACCAAACACTTATCATTTGGAAAAGTATATTTAATAATGGTACAACAAGGTTAGATTTCTTATCCCTAGGCCTCTGTACTATTTTTAAAATATTGAAGTGAACGATTGCATTTATAGAAATATTCTTAGGGGAGAGGAAAACATAGTAATTTAAAATCCATTACATAGTGGAAGAGAAAAAATTATACTATTTTTTTACTTTCAAAATATGAATTATTATGATCTTGTACTTAGAGGATTGTCAAGTGGGTTTGATTGTAATTTTTTTGAAGGAAATAAGTTCCTCGATAATAGTTCCTCAAAAATATTCAAACATATTTTGAAAGTTGAGAAGACCTTGCTAATTTCATCAACCAAAATACCTTGATGGATTTGGAGTTAGAAGGTACATATTTCACTTGGTCAAATTGATGGTTAGGCTCCTAACCAATTCAAGGGAGATTATACAACTGATGTTATTCTCTATTGTAAAGTACCATGCAAACTCATACAACAGCACAAAATTGTGAATTCCGTTATATCTTCTTAATCCAAGTTGTTGATTTACTGAGCTTCATAATGTACTAACTCAAAAACTTTTATAATATTAGCAATTTAAATGTGACTATGGTCACGATTACCCAATAGGAGGCCTCAAATGTATTCTCTAATATTGTAATCAAAGATTTTTCTCTTCATTCAAACTAAATAACTTGAAGAGAAACACCACCAAGTGGTTTCATTGGACACCTAGAAGCTAAAAAATAGCATAAAATTTACATTTAATGCAAATTTAATTCAAATTTCCATTGAAATTTTATGTATTGTGCAGAAGAATGGTTTCACCATACATAATATTTTGGTTTAAGTTGTCTTGAAAAAGATGAATTAGAACACTAATAGACATAATTCAGGTGCACTTGTGAGGTGGTTCAGCTGTCCACTGATAAACTACATATGTCTAAGTGGTTAACAAGGAGGGAGTGTGTACTAGGCTTGGTTAAGTCATCATAAGTTTATGCTTTGGCAATAAAAATTGTTTAAGTCATCTTAAATCTTCCTATGTCTAATTGCTAGGAGTCTTTTGGTATGTTTTATGGTAGGATGAGTGGTTGCATCAATGTTCTAGCTCTCTATGACAAGGTTTCAACATCTTTAAATAGTGAAAGTTAGTGCTCATATTCATTTCAAACAAAAACATTTTGATTATGTATGATGGTAGGATTTGATAACTTAAAAGAATTGGCTACCCAACAAACTTAATGTTAAAAGAAACTTTTTCAATTTAAGGGGTTAGCACTTTCTTTCACCTTTGCATATTGGTTTGATGCTTCAAATGATGCATTTCTTATCTCACTTCTATCATATTGTATTCCCATCCTATTGTAAAGAAAAAAGGTTAAACGTTTATCAATCTGCCATTCTTAGTTTTGAAGTTGTTGGCCTTGCATACTTGTTTTTGTTGAGTCACAAGTTTGCATGATAAGAAAGGAAGAATGAAATTTTAAATTTTAAATGTTGCTAAGACCCTATCTTTGATTTGCTCCACTTTTTTTCCCAAGAAACCATATTATTTTTTTGTGAATGGGGGTCAATAATATGTTCTACAATCAATGGAAGACGACTCCATGTGATATAGATATAGCTCATTGGGGAGTCTTTGGTGCAGGAGCACCTACACCTTATGTTCACAACTGGAGAATTAGAGGTTGATCATAGAAGTGTCTAGGGAGGTTTTCAAAAAAAATTAATGTTTTAATAAGGTATAAAAGACCATTTATTGTTTCATTGATCCATATTGTAAATAAGATCAAATATGTGATGAAATTGTCAATGATGGTCAAATATTGTCAAAGTAGGTAGAATAGGTTTTCTCATAGGGATTCATGTATTTAAGGTGAATAAGGTCTAACAAGACCATTTTCAATGTGTTTATGGTGCTTTTAATTCATCTAGTTGATAATGTAAAAAGTTGCAATTGTTGACATTAAAAGTTGTCAAAATTGCAATTTTGCAAAATAATGGGTTGTTAAGTGTTTGTAAGTCAGTTATAGAAATTGGTTGAAGGTAGTTGGGGTCTGAGATTATTTAAAAATCCTTCCAAGGCCCAAGAAAAGGTTTTTGGAGGAGTTGATACCAAAATTTCATATCAAATACCACGTTCTTGAAGCAATTTTTTGTGTTTTTACTATTTTTGGATATGTATATTTTTATATCCTTCCTTCTTTACATGGAACCCTTGGTATTTTACCCAAAACCTTGGCATAACTTTGTGAAACCCCACCAACATTCTTCATTCACTATCATGATTTGATAGATTCTCATGTTTTTTATTAAGCTTCCCCCATATCTCACACAGTTCACTACTTTGTAAGTTGTCCTCTTTACTGTCATAAACCTTCCCATTCTTCATAAGTAAGATATTTTAATGGATCTACAAGGTTGATAATGTTTGAAATAAAAAATATTCCCATCTTTAAAGTATCTTCAAAAGTGTTGACTACACTACCTTGCAAAAATTCTTTTGTTCTTTCTCAATAGTAACTGTTAGCATCATCTTATTCCTCATCATATTTACTATAGCTTGAAGTGTTCAAATTCCATTTATGAAATGTCTTCAAGGCCAAATAAGGACAAATAATACAAGAACAATATCCAATTATACATGCAAAATGATGGGTGCTAAAGCATTTAGCTCAATCAACAACTATAGAAGTTAGCATGTGTGGTCCATTTGTATCAAGTGTTGATGTACAACTCCAACTAATAGCAATAAAGGAATTGCAAGCCTTGTAGATTCTTGACTAGAGTATCTCAAGGCCTTTTATCTATGTCCTTTAACATTTCATTTGGCATATTTCATTGAAGGAAAATCATCTTTGTTCTAAGCTGATGTTCATACTAAATTGCATCCTCTCCATCATGTATTGCTCAATGGACTTCCCCTTAGCCTCAGACTATTTCTACTCCTTCATACATTTTTGTATAGTGATTGCTTTGATTTCAGTCACATAGTCCATAGATCTTGTGGTATACATTAATCTTGTCAAAGGTATATCATGATCTACCCTTTTGACTACCACTTTGGATTGGAATTGGTATGAAATGATTGTTCTCCTATACGGATCATGATTTTTCCTTCTTTATTGCTCCAAATCATTCATGTCATTGCTCTCAACTTTAAAAGACTATCCCTATACCTCATGGATAATTTTATCTTTTATGTAAAGACTTCCCTCTCTATTTTTGTGTTGACTATCCATTCCATTTTTTTGATGTTTGTCTCTTAAATTTAGTGCACTTACTCCTTATTTTCCCTATGATTGTTCTTGCAAGTGTTTGCATTCAATCTGAACAAATAGACTTTTAACTATTCACCGCTGTGAAACACTCACTGCTTTAGTCCCGCATAACTAAAGTTAATGAATGAAACATGAAAAATTATGAGTTTGTAATTAAAAATTTGTGTTGAAGTGCACAAAATTTTATAAGGTTTTTGACATTTGATAGGGGTTCTTCATTGTTACTTTGTGAGCCAATGATGGACTCATTTAAATTTTGTTTCAAAGATCTTCACTATCTTTTCATTGTGCATGGATGGTATGCCAAGGCTTATAACTATCCTTGTAGTATTTCCCTCTTGACAAGGCTTTTCATAATAACATCACATGATTGTTTCTTGTCACTGTTCACTTTCAAAACATGCCAAGATCTGCTCTCTTTACAACCATTATGATATTTTACTCGAAGCTATCTTGGGTGATAGCTTGAATGTTGATATTGGCCTTTTTCAGTGTATTAAAAATATTAGCACTAAATCTAGGTGTACTTGCCACAACTTGTCCAATGGTTTCTAAAATTCTATGGTAGTGAAGAATCCCTACTTGAGAAAGGACCTAGCCTCTAGAGCTTGTTTGAATCTTTTGTAATACTAATAAGTTATTCCTAGAACCAACAACTAATCCACCACAATTTCATCACTGACTTGACATCTTTTTAGTGATATTTTCTAAAGTGATCTTCAGCCACTACTAAGGTATGCAATTATCCATACAACATGTAAGTAAAGAGATATGGAAACCACAACCCCCTTGCTACACACACATGAATTGAGCATGCCTTACTCACTTTTTCCATACCTTCTATAGACCTATCCTTTGTTGCTTTCTTAAACCTATATTATCATTAAGTATTCCCTTTGAGAGCATATGTGTGTGATAGAAATCATTGTCTTTCATAACCATAAGGTTACTCTTAGGGAATACTACATAGGTTTACCATTACACACTACCTCTAACACTTTGAAACTATTTTCCAGTTGATTGCTTGGAAGTTTCTACTACCAAGAGTTAACTAATATCATTACTTTGTTTGTCATATTTCACTATCAAGATCCCCTTACGAACACCTTTTTTAACCAACTTCAAAACCCTACCCTCTGTCACCTATTGGTATGTAAGCTTACATACCTTCATAGACTACACTTACATGGTTTTGACTTTGCTTATTTGTTTGAGATATAAGTGTTTGAAATATTATCCAATTATTCAAGGTTAAAGGACTCTATAATTTATTTCTTGTCTATTGAAAATGAAAGTAACATGTGCATTCATTATTTTATACCTTGAATCCCTTTGAATAATGAATCTTTCTAGCTATGTGTAATACTATCATGTTGAAACTGTCACTGATTTATTGATGGCTAAGATGTCTTCATGCTTTGAATACTGAATTATCCTAATGTATGAGAAATTTAGACAAGTCATTACTATTGTGGATTGACTTGTACAGAAAAGATCCCATGTCAAGCCTACAGGTATGAATGTCATCTTGAAATCCTACTACTATGTCTGTTGGTGCAAGGGAAAGTGACAAAATGATGAAGGCACTATGCTTGAAAGACAAAACGGTGTAGGCACTACCTTGGTTTGTAAGTCAGTTATGGAAGGGAGGAATGGAGATATTTTATCAAGCAATGAGCTACCCTTGGTACTCATTGTCCCTTGGTTGTCGATTGGCAAGAAAATTTTAGGTTAAAGAGAATGGGGGTGCCAATATAAAATATATAAATCACTTACAGTACTCATTTTCCCTTGGTCATCGATTTTCCCTTTCTGAGTGTGCTCAACCTCATCACTCTGGCTTTCCTCCTGCCTTGTTTTTCCAGTTAGGGTCTCTGTGCACTAAGCTATGTCATGCTCCTGTGCGCATCGGGCCAAAAATCAAAATAAAATGTGAAATTAAAATTAATATTTAAGTTTGATTTGTATGTTTTATTTTAGAGCTAGAATGGTAGAGATAGGATAGAAAATTGATAGCTAAGTACTTGAATTTTATTTTATTAACACTTGATAAATGCCAGATTATAGAGGTATTATGTTTGTCAATTGAAGTAAAGAAAGTGGTTGACATGGAAGTAAAATATTTTAGAAACTCATAAATGATACATATATAGATATATCTTCTTTATATTATCCTTGTAATTAGTTATTTATCTTCAAATATAAAAAATTAAAAGGAATCCAATGTGTATCATCTAATAATAACTTATAGAAAATATCTAAAAGATCAATAATATATATATATATATATATATTAACTAAGAAGCCATGCAAGCATACAATAGTATATGTTGGTAAAACTATAATATATACAAGAAAGAAATATATGCATACAATGTCACATGTTAGTAATACAAAATAAATGTACAAGAAAGCTATATAGGAACATAAAAAAATCATAATATAATCAGTCCTCTCATCTAGGATGGAAGAGTTGATGGCCTTTTTATTATTGAGTAGATAGAGAGACAAGTGATGATTTTTTATTTTGAACCTACTAACTTGAACTCTCTAACTTTTTGGAGCTCCACATAATATAATAAAAATATATAAATTAATATAGAAAAAAACAATTATACAATGATATATAAGGGAATAATCACTTACCACCATTTGATAATTAGGAACAATATATGAAAGAGACGAAGAATAAGGCAACTTATATTATTAGGAAGGACGAGATTCCTTTATATAGCATGATGTCATGTTTGAGTCTTGAAACCCTCCCATATCGTCAACACATGCATCTAGGCTAACCATGTCAAGTTTCACTCCATACAAGCACAAATTGAAAAAAATTCAACATTGGCCCCATTCACATGTCACTATGTCCATACAAGAAATTAAGTCATCGATCATAATATCTATTTTTTAACCAAAGGTTGATTCCTAAACATGTAATTTAACTCTTATGCAAATTCGATAAATGATATCATGTTGTTCCTTGCATATTGATTTCTAAAATTTTTGACCATGTTTAAATAAGGTTGATATATGAAAGTTTTATTGGATTAATGGTTGGATAATTCCTAACTAGACCAGGCTACCTTGAATAGATTAGTTGGTATTAGAGTAGGGTAAAGCAAGGTTTGATATTAGTTGATATTGGAGTAATATAGTAAGGTTAGTAAATCAAGATGTATTAAAAAGTTGACAACACAAGTCTTCTACTAAGATAATGTTGTGTAGAATATTCTCATAATTTAAATTATAGTAGATAGACTAACAAATATTGATGTAGTTCATATCAAAATTTAAAGATTCTACCTAGAAGAATGGATAGAGGCTAAAATTATGTTTTAGAATTAATTGAGAAAATTTTCACTATGATTACAAATATCCATATTTGGTTGGACATGATAGAAGAGGTATTATTAACCCTAAATTGGATGATAGTGATTATGAACATGATGATGTTGGATTAGAAGAAGCATTCATAGTTGAAGAAGAAAGAGACAAATATAGAATAATAAAAGCACTTACAAGATTTGGTAAGAAACATGAAATGGATATACATAATTTCTTGAATAGTCTAGATCCTAAAGAATTGATTGATTGGATTAATGATCTTGAAGGATATTTTAAATATGAGAATATTTATCATCCTAATAAAGTAAATTTTGGTAAGGTAGAGTTGAAATATTATTCTAATAAAGAATGATAAGAAATATGTTTAATTTTATCTTCATGGGTTAGTTTTTACAAGAATTTATCAATAATTTTATCTTGGGATATGGTTCATTATAGATTTAAAATTCAAATATGTTTAAATTATTAGTACATAGGTCATTTTCATTATTCATGGTCCATTTAAGAGTTAATTTTAATATTCTTGAAAAACCGTCTCTATTTTGGATGTGGGAGTTTTTTAATTTTAATATTTCTAGGAGAGCTACAATAGTTGTAACATAATGAATTAACAACATTAAAAAGTACATCATGAATTAATTATGTAACCATATAAGTCAAATATAATTCTATCAAGAAATCAATATCAAATAGATAATATAATTTCATAACTCATACATTTCAATGTCATTGATCTTCTTCATCCAACTCTTTGTCTGTATCATCCAATCCAGATTTGACATTGTAAGGATTGGTCATATCATCATCATTGTCATTGATATCATTTTCGATAATGTCATCATCCACACGGATATCATCTTCATGAACATTAACTCCTACATCATCATGATCTAGTTCCTCTTCTTCAACATCTTCATCAGGCACATCATCAACTAACTGTTGATCCTAATCATCATCTACATCATCTTCTATTTCTTCGGTATCTTCTTCTTCCACCACATTATATACGGCCTTCCTCTTGGATCATGTCTAACAACAAATGACCAACCAGTTTACACAGGAACCTCACGAGTAAAATACCTACTACTCATTGATTGGGAAGAACATAAGGCTCATTTCAAAACTCCTTTCAATTTGACTTTGTATTAACCATGGTAAATCCATTATCATGTTCAATAACAGTTCTCTCGAGGATCATTTCACATTCAATCATCTTTGTACCATTGGAGCGACGAACCAAAACTAATTTGAAGGACTTAAAGTCACACTCAAGTATATCATCCAAATTCCATGGAGTTCGATTTTCTAAAATTTTGGATGTATGTTGCTTTCTAGATAAAACATTAGTCCTTTGAAAGGCGCATTTATCCATAATCACAAGTTTTTAACTATGTCATCAACTTTTTGATTTCAATGATTTCTCTCGGGATCATTTCATTCAATGGCTGCTTTGTACGCCATTGGACGTGAAGACAAAACTAATTTGAAGGACTTAAAGTCCACTCCAAGTATATCATCAAAATCCATAGGATGTTTCTAAGACTTTTGGATATTATGTTGCTTCTAGATGAAACATTAGTCACGAAGGCACATTCGACCATTACCACCACACTTAGCCTTGTGGTGTTCACATAATATGTCAACATGTAAAAATTAGCCCCATCCTCGGGTTGATGAACATATTTATTCTTGTGGAAATGTATGCAAAGAAAAAAAACTTTCAACATATACATGCATCAATATAATTGAAATAATTAAATAGTATGGTTAATATATTTATATATACATGTTATCTCTTAAACCATATATACATCAGGCTCATAGTGTAACATTGGAATCTCATTATGTATGATCATGGGTGGTCAGGATTGTGCACAAGGATGATTGTGACCACGGAGGGTGCACACACTCTTGTGGAAGGAAAGAGCCAGTGGATGCACCCATGTTTGTTTGCTATGCGAGGAAGATGTGTTTAAGAACAAAGAAGACAAAGAAATAGAGGAGGTTATAGAAAATTTCATGAACAAGTTAGAGCAAAAAAAGCAAAGGTTGCAAGAAATGGATGATTCATCTGAAGAAGAATCTGCAGGAGAAAATGAAGCACAATGAACTATGAAGCCATTCTTGAGCATGGGAGAGTGAAAAAAAGATTGGGTACTAAGAGACATGATATGCAGCTACATGAGGGATCTAAAACCAATTCCGTCTCGGTCATTGAAACAATCATGAGAAAGCATGAAAAATATGATAAATACTTATCACTCAGAAAACGCGGGGTTTGATGATACTGTGAAGTTGGGATTACCCAAATTATGTGATAAGAATGGGTTTCTGAAGGAACGAGATGATTAGATGGATGAATGCAATAAGATACTTCAGGAATCATTGGATATAGTCAAAGCAGAAGGGATATTGCTAATGGAGCATGCAAACATATGGAATTGATGTTAAAACTTGAATACAAAGCCCGAAATGTAGTGCATGATGTGAATACCCACACCTTGGAGGATTATAAGGAACATCTCTCAGCGAATAAGTCAATGTTAGGAGAAGATTAAATTGTTTTATAAGTTTAATTAAGATCGGTAGTTCAATTATTTTCCAAAAGACAATCCGAAGAGACACCTTTGTTGGGTCTTCTTATATATATGAAATTCAAATTGTAATATTTGATCATCAGCACTTTTTAAGATTTTAATACTTTTTAGTAGTGAAAGACTTATTTTCTGGAGTAATACAATACCAGTACTTTTCTATTTGTGTGTGGAAGATTCTTTCATTTGGACTAGTTCTCTATTGTTTATTTTCAAGCAATTGAAGGAAATGTAAAATTTATTATAATTAATCTCCATGACCATCTTATAATTACCTCTCACTTTCCTCAATCTACCTTTCCCCATCAGGTACTCCCCTTCAAATTTGTTAATGGATTTGGGATCCCAAATGCGATCTACATGGATCTTTGTTGCGAACTTAGGAAGATATTCAGTAATGTACACCATGGTCTGGTATACCATATATCCCTCCACCATAGAACCTTCAGGATGTGCTCTTTGTCTAACCAAAGCCTTCAAAAATTTCAAGTGCCTCTCAACCATCCACATTGACCTTGTGTGTACAGGTCCACACAATTCAATCTCCTCAACTTGGTGTATAAGGTAGTGTTCTTGTGCATTAAAAAATGTCAAAGGTAGACACTTTTTCATTTCACACATTAGATGAGGAATTTTTCTCCTCCAATAATTTATATATTCTTTATGGATTTCTTTAGATGATATCCATCTACAAGTGATTCAAGGTGCAAATATATTAACGAGATTTAACAAAAATATACAATATATTACATATAAACAAGTAAAACAAATGGAAAATATAATATCTATACAATGAATTGAACAAATAGTGCTACTTACCTCATGTATTTTCCAAGATCATATATAACTTGCTTGGCATTGTTGTCGAAGTTGTTTGGAAGAGATAGAGGTAGAACATACTGCAACAATTATAAAATGATCTTTTCATTATTTTTCCAAAACTAGTAAACATAACATAGTGAAAAGTACATGTAGTATACAAATATATATAAAATATACCAAAATAATTACCTTAATGAAGGTATGCCAATCATGCGCTTTCATACCTAACCCAAATTCACCTTTCTTTGTTATGATATTGTTTTTGTTTGCAGAAAATCCTATGGGAAATCAAATTTTTAATATGACTTATTTTATAGCATTGCTTTGCTACTTTGTTAATAACCAAGGAAGGGCGATCATATTAATTGGGTCTCCATCGCTATTTAATTGAATGACATTTTTCATTGCATGATTGGCTTCCTGAATGTCACTACAATTTTTGACATTTTTTTCTTCGTCATTCCCTCCATCCAATATTTTCCATAATGTTTCTATTATATTCTTTCTGATATGCATTGTATCAAACAAATGCACAATTTGTAGCTGCTCATAGTAGGGCAACCTACTAAATTGTATGGGATAATTTTTTAGTCCCTATGCAAGTCGGCCATTAATGTCTTGATGACCTTCATGAAGCATATAAGTTAAACAAATTAACAATGACAATCATTGTCAATTACATCATGAGTAAACAAAACATAATATAAAAATATAAATTCCAAACATATCATTTATGATAGATAAAAAATTTGATCCGATGTATAACCTTGATGATTAATTCTATTATATTCCAACTTCCATAGGTGAGGTGTCATTCTTCTTGGTTTTGATGTATTCTCATCTTTCCCATTGAAAAAAAAATTTCAGTAGTTTGATACTTATGATTTATGTGGAGGAAGTGCCTATACTCATCAAACACCTACTTTGCTAAACATGTTGAACGACGAGATTTCATCTTTGGACCACAAACTGGACATGCAAATTTTCCCTTTGTTTGAAGACCTACAAGATCATATATAATTGGATTAAATGTCAATTTTTATAAATATATATGATGAATAGATTATTTAAAAAACATGCATGATATCTACTTCATAAGATTAAATATCATTAAAGTTCATTCAAACATTATAACATACCACAAAAATGTGTTAGCCTTGGGGCATCATGAATTTTCCATACAAGCATTTCATGGAATTGAAATTGTCTTTGTCCTATTGGTCTAGAGACATCATACATAGTGACACCATTCCATAATTTTAGTAACTTGTCGATAAGAGGCTCGATATATACATTCATATCTTTAACTTGGTACTTACCTAGTTGAATGAACATAAACATTACATAATTATTATAACCATTTTACTGTAATATATATAAATTAATGTACATGACTATTAAATGAAAAAAATATAAGTCAGTATGCAACAAATAAGACAAATGAGATGCTACTACGTTAACGACAATTGATGTAAACAAATACCTAGAACAATCATTTCCAACATTATGTGCTCTCTCTTTATTGACATCCATAAGGAATGTTATTGTTGATAACAAAAATAGGCCACACCAAATAAATAGATCTCAGCTCTCCAAATGGATTGACACCATCCGCTGCCAATGAAAGCCTGAGATTATGAAGTTCTTCTTTAAAGTGTGGCCATTTTTCCTCCATGTCCCTAAATGCAGAACCATCTGCAGGCATTCAAGAATGTCATCTCCACTTCTATTCCATGCATGGTAATCCATAAATTGCGCTAAGCATTCGCACCTAAATAATTGTTGCATACATGGAATAATGGGAATATAACGAAGAACCTTGCGAGGCACCTTTTTTGTTAGTTGATTTGTTTGATATCTACTGATATGACATTCTAGGCATTCTGTTGCAAATTCATGTTGTTTATGATATATAATATGATCATTGGAACATGCATATATTGCTTGATACTCCATTCCAATAAATTTCATAATGGTAGATAAATCTCGATATGAGTGAGGTAAAATATTTGATGGTGGTAACAAAAATTCACCTATCAATCTACAACAAAAAAATAATTTGTTAATATAAAGAATATTAATGGTACATATTTCATCATTTATTTAATAGTGATGAACTAACAACAAAAATAGATGAAAAAAGATGACATATATGACATACCTTAATATCTGTGAGATTGCTATGTTGGATAAACTATTCATAACCTTCAAGTTCACCAGTTGCAACAATACAACAAAGAGAAGAGTTGTTTGGGAGCCTTCATAAAGGGGCTAGTATGCCTTCTCAATTACAGGTAAATCATGAACATCATCAAAGTCATCTTGATCATCATGATTAGTTGCGCCACTAAATGTGTCATGGATCAATGTATTTGTATCATCATCTTCAACTGTGTTTTTTGGTGCATGATCATGGTCTTCCATAGGATCATTAACTTCATCTTCGATATTCACAGCTCCATGTTCCTTCGCCTTCAAAACCACATTCTTTGGGCCATGATAATCCATATCGTGTGCCCTAGGGTGCCCCACCTTTATAATAATGATCGACACAAATAAACCATGATCATGATCAAGTGATTATATATATATATATAAAATGTTAAAATGATATAAACATTTACAAATTCAATCAATATAAAGACATATAATGAACTTACCAATGGACGATAATCATGCCCCCCTTCAACATGACCATGCTACCTACAATGTTTCTTAGCTATTGTGATTAAAATTCTTCTCATCTTTAAGCCCTTACAATTATTGCAAGGACAATAAAATTTCCCATCACCCTTTATTTTCAATCTAGCCCACAATATAGCAAGTGTCTCTTCATTTTTTTCTGCACTAATATTATCTTACATGATTTTTCTTTACCAAGCTTGAATATTAAAAGCTTCAAAAAATATCAAACTCACACTCCAATAATTTTTAATAATAGACAAGTAACAAAATCTAATAATTCTAATATTTTGCACCCAAAAAAATCAGCCTATAACCTCCACAAACTATCACAAGTATAGAAAATTTGAAAGTTTAGCATGAAAACACTATCGCAAGTATAGATAAATTGTAGAACTCACTTTTATTTATTAAAATGCATACCCGATGTTCGTTGAAATAGTGAAGAAAATCATAGATCGTCACAATTTCAATGAACGTCAGGCACAATTTTTTAAAAAAATGGAAAATTTCACATTAAATACATAGGTACTTGACGATTCATCTAATTATACATCTTTCATTGGAAATTTTCATCATTTTTTGTAGTCAAATGAGTTAGTGTGAGACATTCAATTATTTCGATTAGACTTTTAAAGAAAGAGTGATTGAACCTATCGTAGGGAAAGAAAAACCATTATGTGTTTTAATCCATTCTTTCAATTGTTCATAAGAATCTTGATAAATTTCATGCACAAATAAGAATTCCTCGGTGATCACATTATCTACACATAGGGATCAATTAATATCCCATTGGTAGGCTTTTCATTTATTATTTTGATGATGTAAATAGGACCATCAAGTGCATGTTTGATTATGTCATTTTGTGAGAAAGCGATGTAAAAAGATATTTTGGTGTAGCCCTTACAAGGTTGAACATCAATGAAGTTGACCAAATTATCATATTTTATATTATCAATTCATGTTATCATCAATCATGTCAACATTCATCCCATCATTCTTGGCATCATCAACTTTTACAAAAGAGATGTTATGGTTTGGCATGGGATTAGTGAAAATTTATCAATTTTGGATGGGTGGGTCAAAAGACTTATTTTATTTATCATTGATACCACCAATATGGATGTGATTAGAATCAATGAGGTCTTTTACAATGTGTTTAAGACACTTACAATATAACATATCATGTCCATTTTGTCAATGATAATGGAAAAAGGCATTGGAATTATAGTTTGAAAGTAAAGGTTTAGTGGTATCGAGGGCTCTAATGGGATGTAAGGTAATTAGGTTCTTACCCAAAATTTGTAACATGATAGAATGGACAGTATCAGGTAACGGGGTAAATTATCTATTACACTCTATGAATTGATATGGATTTGTGGTTTTTATTGTAGCCACTTGAGACTCAACATGTTGACTTTTTTGGGGTGGATTTATCTATAAAAAGATCCTATTGTGTGAAATAAAAGGAAATATGGTCATGGGAAATGTTATGAAAGGGGGATCACCAAAATACCTATTTCCCTAATCTCATTCAAGGAAATGAGATCCAAAATAATGAAGTGACTAACAACCAAAAAGGTGAGTCAAATCAAGGTATGAATCAGAAAATTTCCTATCTATGCAAGGTCGGGGGTAAAAAATCAAATAACACTTTGGAGAGAAATATCAAAACCATCAAAAAAACTCCAAAATGCAAGCTATGAAATCCAAATGAAGAACAGTAATCAAATCTGACATAAATAGTAATCAAAAGGAAGATCTACAAAGGGGAAAATAATGTGTACCTTTCACCAAAAGTCACCTTTCAAAGCTCACTAAGGACTCATTTTCCCTATGGAAAATGGGTCTTGGCTAAGGTTCTTGAAAAATGCTTTCTAGATTCTCTTCTACTATGTCTGCACTTCCAGATTCCCAATTCCCATTATCGTACAACCAAAAATAAATTTTGTATAGGAGTTTATGTGATATGACAACTTTTCTTGCAACTTTGCAACTTTCTTCAATTTTTCTCTTCAAATGATCCTCAACCTAAAATTTGCAATCACACATCAAAGAGAGAAAAATGTTTTTTGTTAGGTGAATGGGGGTTTTCCATGGTCAAATCCAATTTTGGTAATTAAACCTTGAAATGAAATAGAAAATCATGAAGGAATGATGAATGAACAACTTTATGTAACAACACACCAAACCTTATTTGAACCTTGGATTGTAGATCTACAATTAGCATGAATTGGCTTCAATGGATGTAGATCGTGATCATGAAACTTATCTTGAAATAATTTCCTTGAATACTTGCATAGATCTTGAACACTACATCACCATATTAGCTCAAACAACATGCATGATGCAAGAAATATTTTACATGATAATGGAATCTTGATTGCTGCACTAATCTTCAATAAATATGCCTTTGACTGCCTTGAAAATGCTCTTGAATGCTCTTGATCTCATAAACTTGCTATTAGGACTTGAACACTTGAAAATATAGGATTAACTTAGTGAAATAACCTCTTATTTATACATATCTTAACATTAATTCTCAAAATTCAAATATCACAAGCTGACATCTGAATATAAATTTGAGATCATTGAAAAACTACCAAAAACATAATCTAAATTTAGGTCCTAGGTGCAAGTGAGGACCCATTCACCCTATCACGAATGGGTCCTAGGCCACTTGCCTAGGAAACACATTGCTCAATGTTAAATCTTATGTTGAGGCATTTATGAATGTCAAGTTTTATCCCTCATAATTTGCAATTAATTAGTCTTGGATTTGAATTAAAGGGGCCAATTAAGGAAAATTAACCTCAATTAATTAAGGAAGCCCTAGATTAGTGTGAAAGTGTAAAGATACACCTTACAACACCAAAAACAAGGAACAATTAAGTCCATTTTAATTTAAATGGGCCCTAAACTTAATGTGGATATGTAAAACATATTACAACACTAAATTAAGGCTTCATTAAGCTCATTTATTTATTAATTATTCATTCATTCTAAAATTAAGTGTGAAAAAGGAGTACTTTTTCATACACTAAATTTAGCCCCCACTTTAGTGCGATGATGAGCGCAAGTGAAAAATCACACTAAAGTAGAAATTCAAGAAACTTATGTATGTAAAAATGACAAAGATACACAATCATACACCATCAAAAACTAGGAAGATCTAGCCTAGACGGTTTGATTGGAGAAAAACACATATAAGCCTTTAGTTTTACACTCTTCGGGGTAGTGGAACCTCAGGATATCCACAGGTGAGTATCCCAAAATGGTGGTAAATGAGAGAATCATTGTTAGGCTCCATACCATATCAAAGCTATCCTCCTTAAAAATCTAATAAGGCACCACAAGGCAAGGATCCATAGGCAAGAAAGATGTGTTATGCTAGGTGGTCTTGAATTTAGAGTTTAAGCTTCATAGGGCTTAACAAGCTACATTATGCTAAACACTTATGAGCATAATGCTAGTAAAAAAAAATTTTCAAAGGGATTTTTCTTAGTTCGTGTAGTCTTCTTCTTAGGGAACATCGTGCCTAATGTCTCCAAGAGACGACAAGTCAAGAGTAAAAGATTCATAACTCAGGGAATGCAGTGTGTCACATCACCACTAAGAGGAAAGTCATTCACTAATGGAGGACATCAAACCCAATGAAACCACCAAGAAAAGGATGCATCACAAGAATAAAGAAAAACACACCATGAAACATGAGAAATGTCGAAAGATATCATCAATGTATGCCCCCACTTTAAAGCGGTTGCTAACACCATTGTTATGAGAAATTGCTTTAAAGTAGCTGATGTTCAATCCTAAGACATGAGAGTTACTTGAAAATCCCTATGCCAAGTCATATGTTTTGAGATGAAGCTACATCATGAAAAAGAAAGGAGGGGTTTCCCCAAAAAATACATAAGGGATCTATGGATTCAGGGTGAGTATATCTTTGCTACAATGTTGTTATAGAGCTGAAAAATGTCATCATTCCCCCAAATACTCATAGAAATTGAAGAATGACACAAAGAGATCAAAAACAAAGAAAAATCCTTTTGGTTCAACATGAAAGAGACCTAAATCTCTCAACACCTTGCATCATCCCCAAAAGGAAAGAGCAAGACAAATGAAAAGATAAAATGTTTACGACATAGAGAAGGATGTAGATACAAATAGAGGAATGCACAAAAAGAGAGAGAGATACATCAAACAAAATAGTAAGGGGGGTCACATTATGCACATGCAATCACATAAGAAAACATGAAAAGGAAAAATGAAGAAAAATACTAGTAAGTCACATGTGACTCAACCTCTAGTAGGTTGTCTGCATCCCAATCTTGATCAATATATATGGAAGGCGAACAACTAGCCAAAGGGACAATATCAAGTGTCAAAACTAGGACAAGGTTGTCTAACCCCTTACCTCCACTAAGTGCAAGACAAGGATGATCCATGATGGGTGATGAGAATGAGCTCCTTGCAATAAAGAGAATGATTTGCAATGAATGTAAAATATGTAAAAGTGAGGGTGTTATGATCCTACAACTATTACATGGAAAGGAGAAAAATGTATGCGGTTTCTATCCAACTATTTTGTCATAGAAATCATCATTAGAATAAAAATCACTCAATATCAATTTTAATGCATGACAATCATCAGTAAGATGCCCAAGAGCTCTATGATATCCACAATAATTCATGTTTTTCTTAGGTATACCACTTCAACTAGGAGGTGGAAAGTTAATCTAACCTTTTTTAAGGTGTTCCATCTTTCGTTCAATTTCTATTTGAGTGTGTAGGAATGGAAACTTCTTGAGTTTGTAAGGTTTGGATTTATTTCTTGAAAAACCAATTTGTTGAGATATATGTTGAGAGGGATGACCTAAGATGATCCAATCATCCTTGTGAGGTGTTGGTTGTTCCTTAGGAAGGACGAAACTTATGTCTGGAGGAGGATCTTGATATCCTAATCCTTTGGTTTCTTCAATGGGAAGTTTCTCTAAAAGTTTTTGAATTTCATGCTCATTAGTTATGTCACATCCTTGCTTAGTTAAAATCTTAAAGCCTCTACCATAAGTCTCTTCTAGATTGATGGGAGTGTTGGTCACTTTGTTAACATGAGATGGAAAGGTATGCACTTGATTAGAGGAGCTAGGTTCACTTTGTTGAACATACAAAATACTAAGAGGGGGGTGAATCAGTATTCCATAAAACCATAATAAAATCCACTTAAACATTATCACAATTCAGACTGAATCAGCGAGAGAACATAGAAATCAAACAATACAACCATACACATGAACACCAGGATTTTTACATGGAAAACCCAAAATGGGAAAAACCACAGTGAGGGTTAACTCACAATATATTATATCTAGATACAAAATATTATGAGGCTCACTTTCAGGACTCACTATCCTTAAAAGGCTCACTGCTTGAGTACAAAATATGGCTAACCGCCAAGATACAATGATAGTGGCTCACTGCCAAAAGAATGAACTGATAGGATAATGTGCAGGGTTCAGTTCCACTAAAGCCCAGAATAAGAAGTATTGTCTCACACAGTAGTCGCTCAAAAAATTGTACTGATCATAACTGATAAAGCATTTAGGTTCTAATCTTCTCCTATGTTCACATTCACTTCTCCTTCTTGCTCTCATGTACATCTCTCTACTATCTTACATAATATATATATACAAGTATATCTTATTCATCAATTAGGTCAGCCTATTTAGATGAACACAAAATAATCAAAACCTTTTTCATCGACACCATATAAGATTTAAACATTTTATCCTCGTAGTGCACTATACCAAGTTAGCTATCATCCATAAAACATAACTAGTCTTCATAATATATTACATTCGCTAAGTCGGCCAAGACTAGAACACAATTCTCCAAACCAACAAATAATTCTCAAAGCAAACACCTTCTAAATCTAAGAACACATTAATTTACCATCATACTACCAACAAAGATACTATCAACAAAACCACAGCATAAGAATGTTCACCTTAGTAGAATGCAGAGTCTCTTACATAGTATGCCACACACAGATTAATAGTAGGATACAAAGTTAAACTCTATCAGAGATAATTTTCTGCTCACAACAAAAAACATCTCAAGATCCAGGATATAGTTGTCTGAATGAGTCAATAAAACATGGTTAAGAGATTAGAGTCATATTAGATCTTTTGGTGAGTTCCAGACTCA
Organism: Sequoia sempervirens; assembly: GCA_007258455.2. Taxonomy (NCBI): domain Eukaryota; kingdom Viridiplantae; phylum Streptophyta; class Pinopsida; order Cupressales; family Cupressaceae; genus Sequoia; species Sequoia sempervirens. The sequence continues at coordinate 527,576,191 of VDFB02000015.1, read as the reverse complement.
AATACCAACACACTAATCCATCATAAAAGAGTATTACCGATAGAGAACAACTTCTGGTAAACCAAGAAAACTTCCCATATAGTTATCACAATGTCAACATCAATGAGAACATATGAACAACCAACACAACCATCCATACTTCATGCTCATGTTGCAAATATTCCAACAATCTCCCCCTTTGGAATTGTGTTGATGGTGTTGTCTACATAGCAACAACTCAGACAGAATATGATATCCTATCTATCTTGAAAGGTAAATCTCTATCAACAAGCCTCAAGAGATAACCCCAAGGTCTCTAATGTCAAATATTGACAATGCAAAACAACTCAGTGATAATGTGAAAATGTTGGTAATCACAAGGTACCTTACAAAACAAACACTAGAAACTTCAAACTCATCAAATCTTCCAATATGTTGATCCTTTTAATCCTAAAACTAACAAATATTTTAAAAGAAACAAAAAAAGATAAAAGGGTTGAGAGAGTTCCTATTCTTATTCTAAAACTAAACCTAAGACCAATCGTGCAAATAATCAAATATTCAAAGTGGACCAATCCTTTAGAACTAATTCTTGCTAAACCCATATTAAATCTGCAATCTCACAGAAATAGTGCAATCTTCTAGGGAAATAAAGATTTTCAAATCTTGGAGCATTCATACAAATCAACTTTTTCTTTAATTGAAATGAATAAATACCCACAATTGAACATAGCACACAAATTTCAGGCCTAGGCTAACCTTACACAACAACTTACAATCAAGAAGTTGTTAAAATTATGGACCAAGGATTGCTCAAACACTTCAAATATTAAATTACTAACACAATTGCATCATTATTAAATCTAAAATTTAACATGCAACCACAAATTCAAAGTAATTTCTCAAAGATCTGGAAAACATGAACCATGCAAGGTGAATAACACAAGAAAGAGCACCAAAGAACAATTTCTTTACTTATATTGAATCACCAAAGTTTGCAACAATTCAAGTATCCACAATGTTTCAGCACTTGCTCTCAAAATAATACTAACTGCTAGCTCAGTTCTAACTATTTCAACTCTTTCTAACCTTTACAAATGAGGCTAGAGCCTCAATTTATAGAAAAATAACATTAGGTCAGCCTAGACTTAGGGTTTTGAATAGGTCGGCCTAGAGAGTTTTTAAATAAAATAAAATTACAATAAATATTTGTAAACTAGCCCTAGGTTGGCCTGGACCCTTCTATAAATATCCCTCTTTTATGGAACAAAAATCTAAGTCGTCCTTTCTGGCAGTGAAGTCACATGATTGGCACAAGTTCCTAGGAAGCTGCAAGCTAACTATTTTAACCTTCTTTATTGGCCTCTATCCTATTGGAAAACTCCTTAACCTTTTCTAATATTTCCTTCACATCTGTTGGATCTGGAATTGGGATAAATTTAATTCTTATTTTATGAGTCTTTAATTCATCAACATATTTTGGAATTTCTTTATCCCATTCCACCTGTAACTCATGATATTTGTCCAACTTTGGGATGTATATGGTTGCATCCTCTAGATGATCTTTACCAACCGGTGCACTATCAAAAGGAGCATATATCTCATGCCACCATGCCTACAACCTACCAATGTTCATGTTTTTCTAACCAAACTTCCTCCTCCCAGTCATTATTTCTAGAAAAGTAATGCAACTGTCATATATCTCTTTCATCTCCCCTTATAACTTCATTATCTTCTTTAAGGCTTTAGAAAAGAGCTCTTTCTTATAATTCCATACTTCAATCCATTCCATTACCTTGGCAATATCATCAAAAATGAAAATATTCATATTTTCCAATTCTTCTTTAGGTACTTGGAGGATCTTTTTCAACACTTCCACAGTTGTATCATAGACCTTGTTACAATCTGCAGCAAACTGGGAGGTGTCCTCAAGAAATTCAGCTGCCTTAGTATGGATACCAAAAATATGATCAATTGATTAATCACCTCTCATGTTGACTTCTTGAAGCCATTCATGTGTATTGTGTACTGAATATTTTATCTTCTCTATCTCTGACACAACTTCTTTAGGAAACAACCCCTCTGGGATTGAGGAACTACCATCAATACAATCTTACAGAGGCTTCATTAGGTGTTGAACATATTTTTAGACATCACTTAGCTACTTTTGTGGCTTTTCCTTCTATGTTTCTTTATCTGGTCTTTGGAAGAAAAGATAGAAAAGCTAAAATCTTCATAAAAACATGAACATTGGAAGCTTTTCTACCTTTGGTAACATCCTGGATACTTTGTACACTTATCCTAACAGTTGGAGGTGGATTGATGCAGCTTTGTATTTTCTCCACTGTTGTTTAGCATAGGCAGCATTCCAACTCCAAGTGGGAAGCATTATGGACCCTACACCAATTTGGAAGAACTCTTCAAAGTTCATGTCTTTTCCTAGTTGAATTTGGTCCTATATGCATTTCTGAATAAACTCTTGAAAGATATCTAACAGACTGAGCTGACCATCCTCTTGATCATCACCCTCTTCCATTGATTCAACCAATGCTCTAGTGTTGTTGGATTATAATGTAAGCTCATTGTCTATGCTTTGCAGAATGAAGATTTCATCTGTACCTGGTTCTGGGGGAGAGGCTGCTAGTACATAATTCCCCAAACTGACCTCTAATACTAATATCTCATTTGAATTATTTTGATATTCAGTGATCACATACTTCATCCTTGGTTCCCTCTCAATCCTAATTTCATTTGGTACTCCCTTCTAGGGAAAACACATGTGATAATGATCGGTTGACACATATCCATTTAATTCCTTAGTGAAATCTCTTCCTAGTATTAAATGATACATATCAGGAATATCTACTACTTGAATCTTGATAATTTTTTGAATCCTAGGGTCTGATGCAATTTGCATAGGAATCATATTTAGTTCTCCTACCACATTCACCTTTGTCTTATCCAACTGAGTGACCTTTCATTGAGACACTATAAGATTAATACCTAGGGATCTATAGACAACAAAAAGGAATTACATTTATGGAGGCTCTTGAGTCTAAAAGCCAGTTGTGTAAGTTTTTTCCCAAAGACGCGGACATAAATCAGAAAAGGAGTTTCAGTCTTTCCTTGGAACAAACTCACAGGAGTATCAGCTTGTGCAACCTAACCTCTATCCTTTTCTTTTCCTTTATCTTTATATTTCCCTTCACTTTGGTCTTTTGGTTTTTGTTAGCTAGGCATCTTCCCAACTATTTCATTAACTACCCTATCTTGAGGAATCACATGAGTTTTAAAAGTTCCTAAGACTGCATTTCTAATAGCAGGAACCCTTAATAATTCAAAAGCAGAAAGACTTACCTTCAATTTCTTGAGCTCCTCAGCTACATATTCACCCAATTTTTTTGTACTCATGTCAGCATGGGTGTCCTAAGGATAATCTATCAACTTCTCCTTTCCTTCTTTGGTGTTCTTTCCCTTAGAGGAATCAGACTGTCCTCCTTTTGAAAAATACTATGTTGGCACATGAGGATAGGATGGATTGTTACTGGCATGTGGGTCAAGTAGTGTGGTGAAGTTATTTGGAGGAATTGATGTAGTGAATGGACCTCCAACTTGCCTACTCCTCAATTCATACTTTCTGGTGCGTTGTTGGAACATTTGGACTTCTTTAATGCCAATTTCCTCCTCATCTAAAGGACCGTTATCATTTTCAATACCCTCATGGAATAATTATGAAATCTCATCTTCATTGCATACTTGTTCCACCTTGTCATTTGGTTCACTTGATTCTTGCTCTGGTCCATTCTCTTCACTTCGTGGGAAAGGAGCATGATTCAACACCAAGACTAAAGAATCATAAGGGCCAGATGGTACCAATTCTTGATTGCTGGAATTGTTTTCAACCGATACTAAAATATGGATGCAACATTTTGGAACTCGAGGCAATCGAGCTTAGAATGTTGATTTGTCTTGTGGAGTCTACACCACCCTGACAAAGCTGCCTCAACTAAATACACACCACTTGAAGATTTTTATTGATTAGCTCGTTGGTCTAACAGGGTAAGAACACCTCCATTATTTGGTCTTGTATTACACGTTCTATTTTTCCTAGGTGTTGTCTTCTATCAAATCCTTGTCCACCTATCTATCCTCTATCAAAGTTTGGTCCAGATGACTACCCTTTGTCAAAAAAATTTCCATATCCTTGCACAGAATCCCTATTTTCCCTATTTTAGTTGGTCTGCATATTTCTTTGGGCAGCCTAAAGTTGACTATTTTGGTCCCTCAGATAAGTTACTTCCATATTCAGCTTCTTGACTTGTTATGTCAACTCATCTAACCCCTCTTTGTCAGAATTACTATGAGATATGGATCCTGCATTATTCTGAGAATATCTTGGTGGTGTCCCTAAGTTGAGTGACTGATTCAGTACCTCAGAATTCTACAGATAAGTGGGGAAATTTGAATGTTGTTGTGGATTGAGGGGTTGACTAACATTTTGAGGATAACTAGGCATTGGTGGAGCTTGATTCGTTGGAGGACCAGGGTGTGGGACCAAGGGAAATTGTGGTACTAGATTCATGAGAGGTGTATGACTGGTCATAGCTTGATTTAGTGCTTGAATTTGTCCAGGGTAAGTAGTTGGTCCCAAAGATGGCAAAGGTCCTGAAATTTTTTTCCTCAAATCTGTACTAACCTTAATAGGCTCTGTATAAGCACCAAGCAAAGTGTTAGGAGGATTAGATCTCCATTTAAGGAAGGTAATAGTTATAAGGTTGTCGAGGGCTTCATAGTAAACTTCCAAAGCAGTAGCATCATCCACAGCATAGGGAGCATGTAGTCTAGTGTATGCTCAATGAAATTTATTATTCAATGACCCTATTGGTTCATTGACTTCCCTCTTAACCTTAGTGAATTTTAGATACAACTCATTGGAACTAATGGGAATTTTCAACTTCTACAGAAAATCATTTTCTAGTTTAGTCCAATTGTGAATTAACCCAATAGGCAGATGGTTATACTAGTAAAAGGAATCCTCTCCTAGGGAATATGGGATGAGTCTACATGCAACATCTTCATGATTAATTCTCCTATCCCTAAGGTAGGTCTGGAAAAACCTAATGTGCTCCTCAGTTGTCCTATTAGGGTCATTGACATGAAACTTGGAGCAAAAATGTTCAGGATTCTTTGACATGACATTGTAATTGTTAAAGGACAAGGGTTAGGGGTTATTTTCCAAGAAATCCATTGGTGGAGGTGGAGGTGATAGTGTTTGATTAATAGTTGGCTAGGGTAGTTGAATGGGAATGGCCTTAGAATCAAATGAGGATGGATTGGAAGAGGACTAGGATGATGGAGAGGATGGAAATGGTGGAGCATATGATGATTCTCCCCTTCTTCTGATCCTTCTTGACCTAGTAGGGGCTTGTAACTCTTGGAAATATTCCTCCCCTGGTATAGATCTAGTTCTTCTTTGAAATAACTAAGGATAAATTACAGATAGAAAATTCTCTTGCTTGCTTATTCAAGCCCTCCTTCTACCACCAATTTTTTGATGGTGTTTTCTGCACAACAACTCAGACAAAATATGATATCCTATCTCTCTTGAAAGGTAAATATCTATCACCAAGCCTCAAGAGATAACCCCAAGGTCTCTAATGTCAAGTCTTGACAATGAAAAAAAACTTAGTGATAATGTGAAAATGTTGGTAATCACAAGGGGCCTTACAAAACAAACATCAGAAACTTCAAATTCATCAAATCTTGCAATATGTTGATGCTTTTAATCCTAAAACTAACCTAGATTTTAAAAGAGACAAAAAAAGATAAAAGGGTTGAGAGAGGTCCTATTCTTATTCTAAAACTAAACCTAAGACCAATTGTGCAACTAATTAAATATTCAAAGTGGACTAATCCTTTAGAACTAATTCTTGCTATTAAACCAAGATTAAATTTGTAATCTCGCAGAAATAGTGCAATCTTCTAGGGAAACAAAGATTTTCAGATCATGTAACATTCACACAAATCAACTTTATCTTATAATTGAAATGAATAAATACCCACAATTGAACTTAGCACACAAATTTCAGGCCCAGGCTAACTTTACACAACAACTTACAATAGGAAATTTGCTAAAAGTATGGACCAAGGATTGCTCAAACACTTCAAATATTAAATTAATAACACAATTGCATCATTATTAAATCTAAAATCTAACATTAAACCACAACTTCAAATTAATTTCTCAAAGATCTAGAAAATAGGAACCATGCAAGGTGAATAACACAAGAAAGAGCACCAAAGAATAATGTCTTTACTTATATTCAATCACCCAAGTTTGCAACAATTCAAGTATCCACAATGTTTCAACACTTGCTTCAGAAAAATACTAACTCCCAACTCAATTCTAACTATTTCAACTATGTCTAACCCATACAAATGAGTTTGGAGCCTCAATTTATAGAAAAATAACATTAGGTCAACCCATAATTAGGGTTTACACGAATAGGTTTGCCTAGTAGGTCGTCCTAGAGAATTTTTAAATAAAATAAAATTACATTAAATATTTGTAAAATGGCCCTAGGTCGGCTTGGACCCTTTTATGAATATCCCTCTTTTATGGCACAAAAATCTAAGCCATCCTTTTTGGTAGTGAAGTCACATAATTGGCACAAGCTCCTAGGAAACTGTAAGCTGGCTATTTTCCCCTTCTTTATTGGCTCTATCCTGTTGGACAACTCCTTAAACTTTTCTATTATTTCCTTCACATCTACTGGATCTGGAATTGGGATAAATTTAATTCTTATTTTATGAGTCTTTAATTCATCAACATATTTTGGCATTGCTTTATGCCATTCCACCTGTAACTCATGATATTTGTCTAACTTTGAGATGTATATGGATGCATCCTCTAGATGATCTTTAGCAACTAGTGCACTATCAGAAGGAGCATATATCTCATGCCACCATGCCTGCAACCTGCCAATGTTCATGTTTTACTGAAGATTTTAGCTTTTCTATCTTTGGCACAACTTCTTTAGGAAACAACCCCTTTGGGATTGAGGAACTACCATCATTACAAGCTTTCAGAGGCTTCATTAGGTGTTGAACATATTTTTATACATCACTTAGTTTCTTTTGTAGCTTTTCCTTCTCCTTTGTTTCTTTATCTAGTCTCCTTAAGATTTCCTAAGAGGATTCATGGAATTCTTCCTTTTCCTGTTTCTTGGTAGTTGGACCCAGATTAATGGTTTGCACCTTGTAATCGGTGGGTCTCACCTCATCCTTGAACTTATCTACTGCAGCAATAGCTACATGAATGACTCTATTATTAAACTCATTTCTTGAAAACTTTGAAACAGTCCTAGCCCTTTTCCTCTGCTTGGGTTGGGGCCCATTGTTCCAACAATTTTTCCCAGCTAAGAGTTTCTTCTTGGATAATTATTGGATTTTTTATGAGCTTTTCTTTTAGAAAATTTGGGATAGTAGGTTGCTCAATTTCTATTTCTTTATTCGGACTATCAACAACATTTTCCTCAATATTTTTCTCTATTTCTGGCTGATCTTCTTTCTCATCTTTATCTTGGTGAGGATTGTCAGCAACCTCTTCCATATTCTTCCCTACCTTAGGATGATCCTCTGGTTCATCGATTACCACTTTCTCTAGAGACTTAGATGGTTTTTCCTAGACTACCTCGGATGCCATGTTCTTTCTTTCTACTCCAGAGGTTGATTGCTTCATCTCTTGCACAAATATCCTCCATTCTCCACTCTCAGGAGTAGAAACCTACTCATTTTCTTCTTCTAGTTGTTTAGGGTCATTTGAACTATTTCCTTCTTCATGGGTGGCCTCCTCTGAAATTTTCACATTATGAGGAGGAGGATGGGAATTATTTCCTATAGCTACTCTCTTTTCTTCATCATCAGTGGGTGCCTCTTCATTTTGCACCTTCTCTTCTACAATTTACAACTCTTTCACTGGAGATGCCTTATGCCTGGGAGAATTCCTTCTGACATATACTTGTTGCTTTTCCCCAAAACTTTCCACATCAAAAAATTTCACTGAGGAAGGGGAATCAATAGAAGTATTACCTTTCCTTACCTTTGTTGCATTTTGTCCTTCTATAACTAGTTTCCTCTTCTTCACAGGTTATGAGGCCTCTCCCTCTTCAGTGGTAGTGTTGACCTTGGAAACCTTTTTTGTTTTCAAGGATGGCTTCTTAGTTTGTTTAACTTGGGTTTGGATTCTTTTCTTTTTCTTCAATTTCAAAGGCCTTTCTTCCTCTTGAACATTCTCCTCATGAGGCTTAGCAGTATCATCACCTTTATCAGCTTCAGCCTCTTCCTTGAATTGAGACTCCAAGTCTCCCATTAATTCATATGTGAATTTAGTGCCATCAACTTCCAGCTCCAACACCTTGTGTTTTACCTATAGCCTTGAGTATTTCTTCACTGGTTCAATGACTTGTTCCAAGTCTATTATTTCCTCTTCTGACTAGTTAATTAGAGGCAAGGGCTTGTTCTTGTAGGGCTCAAAATCATGGTGTTGGAGTAAATTTGCATCATCATCCTGCACTTGATCAGGCACCTTTGCAACTCTGTACAATCTAAATAAATTTAAGGGCATCCTAGAAAATATTCTCCTTATAACTTCAAATTCATCTCAAAAATTGGCCCAATAGTCCTCAATGTGGTCCTTATGCCTAAATGTTATGTTAGCTTCTTTATGGGCTTTTACATAAGGATCAAACTTATTTCTATTAGTGTGAGAGTATAACTCTAACTATGCCATCTCTTTCTTAGAATTTTGAGCACTTTGAATAGAAGGGCATGCCTCCAAAGTTCTAATCCTCAAGGGGAATTCCGCTCCCAATCCTTTCTTATGCAACTCCTATTGCAATATCTCCTCAAAGCCTATCATTTACCCTGTCAGTTCTAGCATTAGGAGCTTATTATTTGGATACCTTGGTAATCTGAGTGGAACAACAAGAGATCCTTGTGCCCGAATGTATGTGAACCTTTGAAATTGAATAAACCATTGACCATATTGCTTGATTACGTCCATGGCATCAGAAGAAACCCTGATATAGAGAGCATCCTACAACAACCTAGGAATGTACATGAAAAATGCATCTTTTTCTCTCATGTAGTTAGTTATTTTATGTTGCAGTTGTGGGTAAATATCCCATATCCTGTCCTTTCCTATAGCCCCTTTGCAGCCGATACCTTTATACTTGGTCTTGCTTTCTAATGTGTAGACAAGATATGAAGTCATTGTGAATCTATTAGTCTCTTGTACACTTCTTAATTGGGCATCTAAGTTGTTACTTATGATTCTAGCCCAATGATAATGCTTTCTAGCCACAAATTGTGTGATGGGGTAGAACATCCAATTTTGGAAAATGTGAGCTTCTTCTACTCCCATTACCCTACACAAAAGAGTTATAATATCATGATATTCCATCTTAAAATCACTCCTATGCAATTTTTTGGGCAGCTTAGAATAGTGTGGTTTGGGCTTCAATATCTAGGAGTTGTTCATGATCTCCAAAGCTCTATTGGGGTCTTCATCATAAAAATTTATTGCTTGCCCAATGTTAATCTCCTCAATAATCTTGTGATGTGAGGCAATATTGAATACCTCTGAAATGGATTATTCAGTAAGCTTTTCCATGAATCTTTCCTAGGGTCCAATTATAATACTTGTTCTGGAGTCATAATGTTTTGCACATTCTAAAACCAACTGCGGGAAAAGTTGTGTTGGAGGGAATCCTGCTGCTTGGTCCAAACCAGTATGAGTAATGATCTAGGGCAATTGAGTTGGTGCATTTCCATACCTCCTCTATTGGAAATCATCATAGTCCACATGCCCCATGTTTGTTTCTACAATCTTAGACCAGGAAAAAGCAATCTTGGACTTTGGCCATATGCCCTTGAAGTCATAGTTCATCCTTTCTGCTCTTCTTCTTACCTCCTCTTGTACTAAAGTAGCCTTTTATTTAGATGTCTTGTCTGGGCTCAATTTGGCTTGCATATTTTAGAAAGGACCATAATCACCAAGATGAAAGTAATAATATAACCCATTGCATTAATTACATGAAGTACCAATATATTTAATAATAATTCCATTGAATAAAAATGATAATATAAACTCTAATGGCAATGCAAGGAAGATAATTCATTCTAGAGGATCTCATTATCAAATTGTGCAAAACATGCAAATGAAACTCATTTAAATTAGTCAAGATCCATGATAATGAACTTGTAATCTCCTTGTGAAAACTTGTTTATCATTAATATTTTAAATTTGAAACAAAATGAAAAAGGTTGGGTAATTTAAGCAAGCTCGGATTCCCCAACTAGACTAGAGCTCGCATAATCCAAGCAAGCTCAGATTCCCTGGGGTTTATACATTTTGTTGATTTTGACTCAAAATCATGAAATAACTTTGTGGGATGGAATCTTCACCAAGTACATGCCAAATTAATCACCTTAATATCACATTGCAATCACCTTCATTGAGGCTTGATTCATCGCATGTACTAGACAATTACAAGTTCATGTAGTTCAGATATTTCTCAAGAGCTCAAATTCGATAAATTCAAGGGAGCTCAGAATCACCTAATGGAGGCTAAATTCAAACTTTCTAGGTATCCAAGCTCAGGATTTTAAGATGGGTCAAGATCCAAAAAATTTGAGGAGGCTCATATTTTTCGAGCAGATTAAGGCTTGGATAATCTGAGCTTCCTCAGAATTTCTGAGTTTTCTCTTTTCATTCAAGTTCAAAAATTTCTCAGTCTTTGATTCATTTCATGCTCACTGTGAAGGTTGGATTTGCGTTTATTTCTTTCAACACTTCAAATCATTCATTTACATGATAATCCATTAACCCTATTTTTCATTCATCATGTTTTGTTCTCCGACTAGGGTTTCATAATACTAGGGCTTCGAACCAATCTCTCAACAGGGTGACACTCCTAAATTCCATCATCAGTCATGAAGATGCAATATGAGGAGATAAATCTTAAAGATATTCAACCTACCAAATCATTTAAATTTTCCCTAATGATATTTTAATCAAAATTTACAACAAGCCACATCTAGAGTATATCTTTTAAAGAACAAAAACCCTTGAAAGTAAGGTAGGAAGCCAATAAATATAAAATCCCCACTTGATGATTCAAGTATACACTACAAGATATCTACAATCAAGCACAAAACTTATTAAAATCATTATCGAGAGACTAAAAAACCAACCTTGAAATAGCACACGAGAAGAAAGTATGCAATGGGAACCTGCAATGGGGACCCTCAAACCCTAGAGTGATCACATAAAGAGCACAACCTCCACCGCGAAGCTTGATTGAAGCACAAGATGGGAACATCCTCCTCTAAAACTCGAATATGCACAATGTGGAATGACCCAAATGACACCTCAAACCATTCTTATATTTACCTTTTATCCTTTTAAACTCATTAAAGTGAGCAATAAATGCATGCAAGGATGCCCTTAGAAACTTGGTAATACGAAGGGAGCTCAGACCTGGGAAATCCGAGGTGGCTCGGATTTTCGAGTCGGATTGAGGTTCAGATAATCTAACCTACCACAGATTTTTTGAACCTGCTCCACACTTAGTCAAAATTTCCCTTCAATCAGAATTTCAAGCTAAGGTCAATTCTCCAAGAGTCAAGTTTCCATTATGATGTTGCAATAAGGCATCTCCAATGTAGATTGATCATTAAGTACCATGGGTGAGACAAGACCAAGACTGAGAGACCTATCCCTTAAGGGGAAAAGGTCAGGACCCTAAGGCCAACAAGCGAACCAAACAAGCAAAAGAGGGTCCCCACCTCCGGTGGGGCATGTGTGTGAAAATTGGACAACACATTGATGGTAACATGCATGAAAAAAATATTTTCCAGTATACCACAACTAAATGCTCTGACTACTCCCCCTATCAAAATTGTTCTTCACAAAAAAAATTCCTCTCTCTATCTCTTTATCTCTGCCCTTTGACATCAATGACAAAGGAATGGGTCTTGTATATATGTAAATATGCATCAAAATGTAACCAGAAAGATATGAACACATCCTTGAATTAACCTAAAGAAGAACCTCTCAAACTCTCGGATATAGCCTTCCACGACACTTTAACTTCTTCCAATAAACCTTTTGCACTGAAAAGAGTATTGTAAAATAGCTCAAGTTTAGTTAAGGACTCTACACCATATGTTAAATTATTAGGACTAAGATAAATCTCTAATAATTCACCAATACAACCAAGAGCACTAGAAACAAAAGTATGTCTGAGTTTAATCATGTCTCTGAGTGCCACAAACTTCTTGATAACATTTGTCCTTTGATCTTGCAACGAGAAGAATTTGTCCTACAGTTGCACAATGTAGGACCACCTTTGGTTATCTTTATCTTTTTCTAACCTATATGTATCTGTCTGAGTGCTCAATCGAGACTCACTCATCCTTATCTCATTTCTCATATCCAGTGTACTTCTAGTCCAATCTAGGCAAAAAGAAAGTAGTTTTTGTGCCTCTTTTTTACAACCTTGTACACTCTCCAATTCCTTCATTACTCGATCTTGTTCATTCACACATTTTCCTTTGATATCTTCCAAATTTTCTTCATTAGACCTAATTCTAGCAGACATTTCAAGTCCAAATATGTAGACCTTCAAAGAATTAATCATGCCACAGAGATTCTCCACAATAGAAATAGATGAATCAAAATTAGCATTGGGAATAACCTTCTACAATTCTTCCAAAGCTCTTTGAATATTTATTCTTTCATGCTCATGTTCAAGCTCACTTTCTTCTGCACTTTCTTGTTTAACAATACTCTTTCTTTTCTTCCTTTTTCCAGTCATGCTACTGAAGGTACCTTCTACATTGATATTCTTAGGTATTTCCAAAATAATTTTAGCATATTTATCAACTTCAACCTTTGAAACTTCATAATCCAATTCATATATCCAAACTAAACTTGATTCAACTACTTCCATGTGACATAAATCTATAGACACAAGAAAATTTATGCTTCTAGAGTATCTTTCCACAACACTTACTAGAATCCTAAACCTTTTCATCCTCATCAGAAATTTTCCAAAGAATGTAGCAAGGGAAGTCTCTTGCACATCCGAACTACCAAGATTTATCATGAAGTTCCTAATTTGATAGGAAATAGGCTTTGAATTTGACCATTTTATCCTTCCTATTATTGGTAATTCTTTCAAAAAGTAAAAGAGTAAACAAACAACCAAATTTCCATACCGAAATGTATTCTTCTTACTCTTCTTGATCTCCTTTAAATTTTTCAAAAGATGTATACGAAGTAATTCACACAAGTCATATTTCATACCTCTTATTACCATATCAACAGCATTATGCACTACAGGAGTAGAAACTGTAGGGTCATTGTTAGGGATACAAACTTTTTGACCAATGACCATAGTAGCATACCTTATTACTGGATCAACAATCAATCTCAAATCAATCTCTTTCCCTTTAGAACTTGCACTTGTAACCTTAATTATTTATTTCTCATCCATAGCCTTCAATTTGGGAACTAGTCTGGAGGAACACAAACCAATTACATCTCTATTAACTTCTCTATAAATTAAATGTGCCTCATCTATCCACAAATATTCATCATGAATTCTTCTCAACAGTATTTGAATATACTTCTTCTCAAATTCAAAAAAGGGAACTTTCCTCCAAACATCAATTTTTTTCTCAACTAATACTTTGTAGGAATCATGGCTCTCTTTCAATTCACTTTCCCAAAGCACGTTCAACTGAACTAACGACATCTCTTCAATCTTACTATAAAAAAATGCATAGATATCTTCTATAGGAAACACTCTCGGAGGGATGCAAGAGAATGCACCAATAGAATATTTTGATACATTCCTCGAATATCTCTTCAACCTAGCTTTATTCGCACAATTCATAACCTTTGAGTTATCCATAGCAATAAAATTGAAAGATTGTGCAAACAAGAATACCTCTAAAAATGTCAACAAGAAATGTATAGATATCCTGCTTCTAGAGCTCGCTTCAAATCTGTCTGTTTTCTTCTTCAAACTCTGAAACTTTGAATTTCCTTCTAAACTTCCTTTTCACACTTCTCTAAAAACACATAGGCCTTTAAAATTATCTGAATTTATTCCTTTCATTCCAAATGATTTTGCAATAAATGCTTCAACTTGCAGGTAGATTGCCTCAAAAATTGTGTACGCCTACATTCTTTCAAATTCTGCAGACTTCATCCTTCACACATGCCACTAAGAAAATTCCTTAATCTTGTTACCACATTAAGTATACTTCTTCCATGATATGACACAAGTATCGATGAGAGGGTTTATTATATTTTCTGATGATTGCACCCCCTTAGCCACTACTGTTATTTAGAAATTGACAGGAGTATCTCTACTGGAGGTTGACGTAGATAAGACTGATGATTCCTTTCTCCAAATCCTTTTCATTTCCTTTCTCACTTCTTTTGAATCAATGGTTTGATCATTCTTCTTTTCCAGATAGATATTTTTATTTCTTCTGTTGTTACTACCAGGGTGTTATGAATTGTTGCACTTACAACAAACAACATTCTTCTTTCCATTTTCCCTTTTATCCAATAGACTAACTTTATATTCATTCTTCTTTCTCTTAGAACATTTGTCGGGGAATGATAGAGAATCATTCACTTTACTTTTGCAATCCTTTTCCTTATGACCAAATTTCTTGCAGAAATAAAAAACATCATTGAAGGATAAATACCTTTTAGCATCATGTCAGTTGACAATAATTTTTTTGGAATTGCTTCTTCGCTCCTTGATTTTTCGATTTTTGTATCGCTTCTTCTTACCAGTGGGTTTTTTTTCTTTAGAACTCTGACCTTCCTCAAACCCTAAACCACTCTTATCCATTTCTAATCTTTGAGAGGTAATCAATTCATCAAGCATCGCTAAGCTTATCTTAAATTTGTCTTCAAAACTTCTTGCCTTTTCCAGATCAAATCTCAAGATTTCTACTTCTAACTTTATGCATTCATCCTTCTTCTTTTGAATTTCAATTTCCTGGCATTCTTTAGTTCTTTTCTTCTCATCTAATTGTTGCAGTAGGCTAGAGATGATTTATTCTCCTTCAGTCAATAGATCTCATGCTTCCATACTTTTACTTTGTAGATTTTTAATGTACTCATTTTCTTTTATCAACCTGTCCTTCAAAACTTCCATTTCTTCTGAATATTTGGCAGAGAATACTTTCGAAGGAAAAGATTTCTCATACTCAAATTATGGGACCTTTCTCAAGCTATTAGGCTTCTTCTGAGGAACCAAGCTCTAATACCAATTGTTGAACATTTGGAATAATGAGAGGGTTGGTGAATTAGTATTCCATAAAACCATAATAAAATCCACTTAAACATTATCACAATTTAGACTAAATCAACAAGAGAGAACATATAAACAAGTCAATGGAACAATACACACGAACACCAAGATTTTTTACATGGAAAACCAAAAATGGGGAAAACCACAGTGAGGGTTAGCTCACAATATATTATATCCAAATACAAAATATTATGGGGCTCACTGCTAAGACTCACTGTCCTTAAAAGACTCTCTGCCTGAGTACAAAAGATGGCTCACTGCCAAAAGAATGAACTAATAGGATACTCCTTCAATGTGTGGGGTTCAATTCCACTGAAGCTCAGAATAAGAATTACTACCTCACATAGTAGTCACTCAAAAACATTGTACTGATCACAACTAATAAAGAATTTAGGCTCGGATCTTCTACTCTATTCACATTCACTTCTCCTTCTCACTCTCATGTACATCTCTCTACTATCTTACATCTTATATATATATACAAGTATATCTTATTCATCAATTAGGTCAGCCTAATTAGATGAACACAAAATAATCAAAACCTTCTTCATCAGCACCATATAAGACTTAAAAAATTTATGCACGTAGTGCATTATACGAAGTCAGCTATCATCCATAAAACATAACTAGTCTTCATAATATATTGCATTCACTGAGTCAACCGAGACATGAACATAATTCTCCAAACAAACAAATAATCCTCAAAGTAAATGCCTTCTGGATATGAGAGCACTGTTGGAGTTATGGAGAGACATTGAGAGGGGGGGTGAATCAGTGTCTAAACTTTTTCAACTTCGACCAAGATTTGTAATTATGATTTCCTTTTCTTTCAATAATAGAGTAGAGTAATTACTTTTGAAAGCACAAAGATATGACAACATCAACTCAGTCTATTAGACAACTTATGAAAATATGATTTGAGTGAGATATCTTGTATTTTCAAAAACATAACTCAGATTTGATCTCAATATTACTTTGATTAATGCATTCATGAGTTGAATGTAATCATTCATAAATAGAATTGAGAACAGTAATAATCCCAACAATGAACTGAAACAACAACAACACAGAAAAGTAGTGAGCACACAGAAGAACAAAGAGACAAAATATTTGTCGAGTGGAAAACCCTCCTAGGGTAGAAAAACCACTCCTAAACTGCCTTACTGGCTTAATCTTCAAAAACCACTATTAACAATGCCTTATAGGCTAATTTTTGAGCACCAACTCAAGGAGCACCAACCCCTCATTTAGAGATATCTATCTCAAGGAGCACCAACCCCTCATTTTGAAACACCAATTTTAAGGAGCACCAACCCCTCAAATTATTTTCAGAACAATAATAATTTTTCAGAGGATCTCTCTGTTTTCAGTTAAGCTCACAACTCTTTGTTTGATACAGCCAAAGAACATTATTCCAGAGTTACAACTAGAGACCTTCAATACAGTTTTCAACACTAGTTTATTTATACATTTCAAGTATGTCGGTTATGAAGAAATCTTCAAAAAGCGTTTTTCACAAGATTCTGAAACTCTCTTGCTAATTTTTGAATGTGAAGCTGAATGACAGTTTGTAGATGATGGTAAAAATCAAGAGAATGCTTATCTAGAGAGCTTTTAATTTATACGCTGAATCAGGAGATTTCAAATTGTAACTGATTCATCAAAACCACTACAGCCCACTAACAGAAAAATCATAACCTCTAAATCCTCAGAGAATATATTGCCAAATATTCGATGCCAACCAATGATGTCGGCCTGCAACTATACTTAGAAAAATCCATGCCAGCCACAGTGTATGAGACTTCGTTAATCAATTTGCTGAGACAATAGTCGCCACATGTTCTTTGTGATTCGCTATGACCTTATGCGAGCTACGTTTCCTTTTCCTTATTTTTCTTTTTCTGTGACCCAGTGAAGTCGGGAAGACCTCTCGCAGATCACATTAAGTTTCACAGAAAGCCCTTTTACCTCTTATAAGTCGCTATAACATAATGGTTCTTTCGTCGATGCATCCTTCTATCTTATGAGTGTCGCTATAGCATACCATCATCGAGGAGACCTCTCGTAGAATGCTTGAGTCATACCGAAACACCCTGAATTCGCATAGATCGCCAAAAGAATTCAATACTCATACTAACAGAGACCATTTTTATTCCATCGGTGAGACCAAAGGTCACTTGCCAAGACCTCTTATCGAGAACCTTAACTCATATCGAAATAGCATCCCCTTATGTTGTTGGTCGGTGTGACAATGTGGATTCGTTATGACCTCACACCGAAAGTAGCATGTCTGGCCGAAGCGAACATTTGAGCACAAGTCGGTAAGACACTACGAAGTCGTTATAACATTTCACCGAAGCAGTAACCTTATGCTGATAAGACCTTTCGGTGCACGGTCGGTGAGACAATATGTCTTCACTAAGACATCATTCCAATGGTATAACTTATGTCGATATGATCCTTTTCTGTCGCCGAAACAAAAGAGAAGTCATGCCAAAATGTTTCCTTTTGTTTTATGCATCACCGAGACATATCAATGTCGGGGAGACCTCTTGGAGAGCACACTATGTCATACCAAAAATCTTTATCCACTCTAAGTCGCTGAGACAATACCAACCTCTTGCCGAAAGCCCCTCAAGACTTAGTCACCAAGACTTGATGGGTTTGCTATGACATTACACCAAAGCTAAGACCTCTTGCCGATGAGCACCCTTTGTTGCTGGTCGGGGAGACATGATGAGTTCCCTAAGACATTATAACGATGTCGCAACTCTTGCTGATATGATCTTTCTTGTGTCGGTCGCCAAGACACAAAGCACTCGATGAAATAATATGCCGATAGGGATTTCTTACACTGATGAACCACCTCATGTATTAGTCGGTGAGACATAACAATCTCGCTATGACCTCAGACCGACGATAAAAATGTTGCCAATAGGGATCACCCTCTGTCGCCGAAACCATGGAGAAGTCCTGCCAAAAGCTGCCTGTAAGTAAAAATAAATTGTTATGACATCAGAAACGTCTTTCCGATAGGCAACACAGATGTTTATCAAAACAAATGGATTGGGGAGACCCTAGCATTCTCACGCCGAAATGTTCTTTTACTGTCACTGAAACAATGAAAAAATAAGATAACCAGAGACTGCACGAAGCTCAAACTGATCGGTACCATAAGATATTAAAATTCTGAATGGAAGTTGTCCACTAAATGCTAAGACAAGTAAACCATATAGACAAAATAGTACCAAGATAAAGCATGAGAAACGAATCTGAAACTGTCAACAAGTAGAGTCAACTGAAAGGGTTTTGTCATCAAGGATAAACCATATGATCACAACTGAGATCCAACAAACTCCCCCTTTGTCCTTGATGGAAAAACACAAATGACTCTCCCCCTTTTTGCCTCAATGACAAAGGATAGAATAGAATAATGTGCAATGCCAAAGCAAAGGTACCAAAATATTATAATGTAACAAACCAAATTGATACCTAAAGATTGAAGACCTGTTTCTTGAACATACCACCTTCTTTGTCAAGTTGATCAAGGCACATTCAAGATAACCTACTCCACATTCAGATTAACTTCAATCTAGCAATACCAGAATTTGAGCTCAAACAACCAACCTCTTCTCAGCACAGGTAACCTTAGTCACTATTCATGACAATACACAGCAAAGACCAATGATACTGGTTATTCTTCTTCAACCGACACACATCATTTTATTCTTTTCATACACAAAATATAACTTGAAAGCATGGTTACTGCATAATTCATCATCAATCTGTTCTTGTACACCCATCCTGAGACCATTTGAGAACTTCTATTTTCACACCAAGAACGATGAAAAAATACCAAAGATAATTAATCTTAGCCCTCACACAACACTGAATAATATCATCACAGAAATAACTCATAACATCAATCATGTTTTTCAATCACTGTTCTCCAAAGATAAATACATCGACATCACTTCAAAAGGATTTCTTATTTTTAATATATTGAGGAACTCATCTATATGTCTCCACACCGCTCAAAGATGTCATCAGGACATACCATTATTTCCAGAACCCAAGCATCCAAAAAGTTCATTTAAAAAACAAAGTGCACTGTCATTCCAAAAACTTCTGAAAACTGTCAACCACTAGTCCAAGCAAAAACATTCCTTAATGCAGAGATTTATCCATTACCTTTCAAATCGGATGATTACCTTTGTTAGAAATAACAAAAGGTTAAGGAATTTAAACCACAAAGCTTCAGCTCCTATCAATGATTGTCAATATCAGAGTCACAAACTCGAACAAGTAGTCATGATTCACTGTCATATAACTCCTCAAACAAACATTACTTTTGATCCATGACAATTCTGCTATTATGTTACAATCAAAAAAGTTGTCTCGAATAACACAGTCCATACAAATTCATCACCAAACACACTGTCCACCAAATTTGTGCGAACATTATTCATTATATCTTTTACTTCATTGTTCATAGCAATACATGTTATGAAAAGACATTATGTGAGCCAAAATAAGCCATTTCTTTACATCTTATACCACCAAAAACAAATGCAAGATGTCATACCTCATTCTAGACTCCATGGGGGTAAAATATATTACCATAATAGACTCCCCCTAAGTCTTTGCTTCTTCTCAATACCTGGAAGGCAACACTTGTGCAAGGAGTGCACAAGGAGTTTTCTCATAAGCATCTTTATTGCTCTTCTTGTCATCTTGATTGCTCTTTCTTCTCCACTCCAATGAAGACTTTTTCACTTGTTTGCTTAAAGTACCTGTCTTTCTGTTGAATCTGCATTGATGTACTTTATGTCCAATGTTATTACATCTGAAACAAATGACTTTGTGATTGTTCTGAGAAATAGAAGACTTCCTACAAACATTTCCAGCATTGTTCCCTACATTATTATCACTTGTATTTATTCTACAGTCTCTTCTCAAGTTACCAAAATTGTTACAGTTGTAACACACCACATCCTCATTTCTAGGGACATTAGAATGATTCTTTTTTGACCATCTTATGCAATCAATTGCCTTATGACCATAATCATTACAAACATAACAATATCCTTGGAAAGAATGATTATACTTGAATGAATGATCATGCCAAGGATGTGAAGATCTGAAGACATTTTTCCTTTCTCTATGAATACCTTTAGATTGTCTTCTAGTGTCAATGTTATCCTTTGATGCAGCAATACTGTAACCAAGATCAACCTTCATTCTTGGTGTTTGCTTGGCTGTAAAAATCTTTCCATCTGAAGTAGTAAACACTGTTTCATGTTTAGATTTTCCTGCAGAGCTTTGTCCAACCTCATATCCCACTCCTGTAGGATCTTTAGAATGCTTTTTCCTGCCCAACATCTCATTCAATATATTAGTACTATGATCAAATTTCTGAATTTTACCAGATTGAGCATTGATACTTTCAAGCTCTTTTCTTAAAGTAACTACTTCATCTTCAAGTTTTAGACACAATCTTTTTAATCTCCAAATCAGAACTCACAACATCTGCAATTCTCTTATATTCTTCAATTTCAATTTTCTGACTTATAATCATATCGTCCTTAAGAGTTAGTTCTTTTAACAAGGAATCATTATCTGAACATTTCTTTAAAGAATCAATCTCATTTTCTAGTTTATTACACAATTCATCCTTGTCTTTTAACTTGACTTCCAAACTCTCTTTTTGTTGAAACTGTCTTCTTAAAAACTAGTTTTCTTTTCTAAGTTGCTTAATAGTATCTAAGGCACATAGGATTTCACCTTCCAAATCAACCTCACTTTCTGGTTCATCATATTCCTATTCAGAGTTAACTTCACCCAAAGATTGATCTACTTTTACACAAGTTTCTTGATCATCTAAATATTCATTAATGATCTCCTTGGACTTCTTTTCAAAACTATGAAGGTTTACACCTTCTTCACTTTCAGATGTTTCACAACTTATTTCAGTATCCAAAGACATCTACTCTTGTAACTCACTATTCTGATTCATTTCAGTCAACTTGTCCCAAACTTCCTTAGCACTGCTGTAATGAATGACTTTTGTAATGAGTTTATTTGGCAAGTTATTAAAAATAGCATTTATAGCTCTGGTATTGAATTCAAGAGCTTTCATCTCCTCAAGAGTTGAAGGAGATGTTGCAGATGTAGTACAACCCTTTTCAACTACTTCTCACACTTCAGATCCTAAAGAAAGTAAGTATGTTTTCATCCTATGTTTCCATATAATAAATTTTGTACCTTCGAACTGAGGAGTTCCAGATCTAGGATACTCTACCATTTCAGAGCTATTGTTTATGAGTTCTTCCTCATTATTCCTTATACTAGATTCAGGTTGAACATGATGAATAGCATTTACCTGAGAACATCTTTTTCCCTTATTCCTTCTATTCTTTCCCATATTAACCAAAGTACTCCAAGAAACCAGGAACAATCCTAGGTGGTTTAGACCTATCAGAGGACCCTATGCTCTGATACCAATTGTTGGAGTTATGAACAGACACTAACAGGGGGGTGAATCAATGTCTAAACTTTTTCAACTTCGACCAAGATTTTTAATTCTGATTTCCTTTTCTTTCAACAATAGAGTAGAGTAATCACTTTTGAAAGCACAAAGATATGACAACATCAACTTAGTCTATTAGACAACTTATGAAAATATGATTTGAGTGAGATATCTTGTATTTGCCAAAACATAACTCAGATTTGATCTCAATATTACTCTAATTAATGCATTCATGAGTTGAATGTAATCATTCATAAACATAATTGAGAATAGTAATAATCCCAACAGTGAACTGAAACAACAACACAGAAAAGTAGTGAGCACACAGAAGAACAAAGAGACAAAATATTTGTGGCAAAACCCTCCTGGGGTAGAAAAACCACTCCTAAACTGCCTTACTGGCTTAATCTTCAAAAACCACTATTAACAATGCCTTATAGGCTAATTTTTGAGCACCAACTCAAGGAGCACCAACCCCTCATTTAGAGATATCTATCTCAAGGAGCACCAACCCCTCATTTTGAAACACCAATTTCAAGGAGCACCAACCCCTCAAATTATTTTCAGAACAATAATATTTTTTTAGAGGATCTCTCTGTTTTCAGTTAAGCTCATAACTCTCTGTTTGATACAGCCAAAGAACAATATTCTAGATTTACAACCAAAGACCTTCAATACAGTTTTCAACACTGGTTTATTTATACATTTCAAGTATGTCGGTTATGAAGAAATCTTCAAAAAGAGTTTTTCACAAGATTCTGAAACTCTCTTGCTAATTTTTGAATGTGAAGCTGAATAATGACAGTCTGTAGATGATGGTAAAAATCAAGAGAATGCTTATCCAGAGAGCTTTTAATTTTTGTGCTGAATCAGGAGATTTCAAATTGTAACTGATTCATCAAAACCACTACAGCCCACTAACAGAAAAATCATAACCTCTAAATCCTCAGAGAATATATTGCCAAAGATTCGATGCCAACCAATGATGTCGGCCTGCAACTATACTTAGAAAAATCCATGCCAGCCATAGTGTATGAGACTTCGTTAATCAATTTGCTGAGACAACAGTCGCCACGTGTTCTTTGTGATTCACTATGACCTTATGCGAGCTACGTTTCCTTTTCCTTATTTTGCTTTCGCTGTGACCCAGTGAAGTCGGGAAGACCTCTCGCAGACCACATTAAGTTTCACTGAAAGCCCTTTTACCTCTTATAAGTCGTTGTAATATAATGGTTCTTTCACCGATGCATCCTTCTATCTTATGAGTGTTGATATAGCATACCATCATTGGGGAGACCTCTCGTAGAATTCTTGAGTCATATCAAAACACCTCAAATTCGTATAGATCACCAAGAGAATTCAATACTCATACCGACAGAGACCATTTTTATTCCATCGGTGAGACCGAAGGTCACTCGCCCAGACCTCTTATCGAGAACCTTAAATCATATCAAAATAGCATCCCCTTATGTTGTTGGTCAGTGTGACAATGTGGATTCGTTATGACCTCACACCAAAAGCAGCATGTCTGGCTGAAGTGAACATTTGAGCACAAGTCGGTAAGACACTACGGAGTCATTATAACATTTCACCGAAGTAGTAACCTTATGCCAATAAGACCTTTCGGTGCATGGTAGGTGAGACAATATATCTTCGCTAAGACATCATTCTGATGGTATAACTTCTGCCGATATGATCCTTTTCTATCACCGAAACAAAAGAGGAGTCATGCCGAAATGTTTCCTTTTGTTTTATGCATCGCTGAGACATATCAATGTCGGGGAGACCTCTTGGAGAGCACACTATGTCATACTGAAAATCTTTATCCACTCTGAGTCGCTGAGACAATACCAACCTCTCGCCGAAATCCCCTCAAGACTTAGTCACCAAGACTTGACGGGTTTGCTATGACATTACACTGAAGCTAAGACCTCTTGCCGATGAGCACCCTTTGTTGCCAGTCGGGGAGACATGATGAGTTTGCTAAGACATTATAAAGATGTTGCAACTCTTGCCAATATGATATTTCTTGTGTTGGTCACCAAGACACAAAGTGCTCGATCAAACAACATGCCAATAGGGATTTATTATGCTGATGAACCACCTCATGTATTAGTCAGTGAGACATAACAATCTCGATGTGACCTCAAACCGACGGTAAAACTGTCGCCGATAGGGATCACCCTATGTCGCCGAAACCATGGAAAAGTCCTACCGAAAGCTGCCTGTATGTAAAAAAAATTGTTATGACATCAAAAACGTCTTGCCAATAGGAAACACAAACGTTTATCAAAACAAATGGATTGGGGAGACCCTAGCATTCTCACGCCGAAATGTTCTTTTACTGTCACCAAAATAATGAACAAATAAGATAACCAGAGACTGCACGAAGCTCAAACTGATCAGTACCATAAGATATTAAAATTTTGAATGTAAGTTTTCCACTGAATGCCAAGACAAGTAAACCATATAGACAAAACAGTACCAAGATAAAGCATGTGAAACCAATTTGAAACTGTCAACAAGTAGAGTCAACTAAAAGGGTTTTGTCATCAAGGACAAACCATATGATCATAACTGAGATCCAACAAGCACATTAATTTACCATCATACTACCAACAAAGATACTATCAACAAAATTGTAACATAAGAATGTTCACCTTAGTAGAATGTGGAGTCTCCCACACAATATGCCACACACAAAACAATAGTAGGATACAAAGTGAAACTATGTCAGAGATAACTTTTTGCTCACAACAAAAGACGTTTCAAGATATAGGATATAGTTTTTTGAATGAGTCAAGAAAATATGGTTAAGAGATTAGAGTCATATCAGATCTTGTGTTGAGTTTCAGACTTAAATACCAACACACTAATCGATCACAAAAGAGTATTACCGGTAGAGAACAACTTTTGGTAAACCAAGAAGACTTCCCATAGTTATCACCATGTTGACATCAATGACAACATAGGAACAACAAACACAACCATCCATACTTCATGTTCATCTTGAAAAGCTTCCAACACACTCATTTTTGGAAGTTTAGGCTTATTTTGTGACTCAATTTTAGGATGTAAAAGTTCAAACAACTCAAGTTATGTTGGTTGTTTCATGGAAGGATAAAAGTATGCATTATTCTCAATATTGTTAAGGCAATAATTTATGAACTCATGCATGCTAGCATCATCTTCTCCAATGATGTCAAATTCATGAGGACACTCATTAGGATTTGGTTGAGCATGGTTAGATTCAATTACATTAGGATCATTTCCAAAAACACAACTTGAAACATCATCCAAGGAGAACAAGGACTTCCACACGTTGCTAAAACACATCCATTTTCAAATTTTCTAATTACAGTATGCAAAAACCTAAAAATTAGGTCTTGTAAATGCAATTTTGAAATCATACAATGCACTAACTTTATCAAATGAAGCTAAATATGAACAAATTGAAGAAACAAATATTCTACAAAAAGAAATAGAAATTGAAAAATAGTAAATAGAAATGTAGAAATGGATGTTTTAATGCCGAGAAAATCAAAATATGACCCTGATCAGGGACTCATTTTCCCTAGGAAAAATGGGTCCTAGGTGAGGGTTTTGAAACAAAATTTTATAGATTTCTAAGTAAGTTTCAGTGGTTTCCAGATTTTGATCTGATATAGCAAGTTTCAATTTTAATTTTCTAAGAAATGAAAGTGAAATGCAAATGCAAAATGTGAGAAAATGACAACCTAGAACACCTAATTTGATATGCAATTTTGTTTCAATTTTTCAAATGCAAATGAATATGATGTAATTATATGTAAATAATATGCAAGGTGACTGATTTTTTTTGTATTTTTCAGATTTAAATAATACAAATATGCAATCCTAAAACCCTTAAATGAAATGAAAAAGTAAACTAGACACCCTAAATGAGACTCGATTCAATACAAAGAAATTCAAATGAATGCAAAATATAAATCTCTAAGGTGAAAGGGGACTCCAAAATCAAAAAATGCAAGGATCAAACTCAAGTTCACCACAATGAAATGAAAGGAAATATGGTTGAGGGAAATGTTATGAAAGGGGGGTTCATCCAAAAAGACCTATTTCCCTAATTTCATTCAATGAAATGAGATCCAAAACAATGAAGTGACTAACAACCAAAAAGGTGAGTCAAATCAAGGTATGAATCAAAAAAAATTCTATCTATGCAAGGATGGGGGTAAAAGCTCAAATAACACTTTGGAGAGAAAGATTAAAACCATCAAACAAACTCCAAAATGAAAGCTATGAAATGAAAATGAAGAATAGTAATCATATCTAATAGAAATAGTAATCAAAAGGAAGATCTAGAAAGGGGAAAATAATGTGTACCTTTCACCAAAATTCACCTTTTGAAGCTCCCTGAGAACTCATTCTCCCTATGGAAAATTGGTCCTAGCTAGGGTTCCTGAAAAATGCTTTTTGGGTTTTCTTTTGTTGTGTTTGCACTTCCAGATTCCCGATTCCAACTGTCAGACAACCAAAAATAAATTCTATAGAGGATTTTTCATGATATCAAAACTTTTCTTGCAACTTTGACAACTTTGAAACTTTCTTCATTTTTTCTCTTCAAATGATCGTCAACCTAAAATCTGCAATCACACATCAAAGAGAGAAAAATGTTGTTTTCTAGGTGAATGGGGGTTTTCCTTGGTCAAACCCCATTTTGGTAGTTAAACCTTGAGATGAAATAGAAAATCATGAAGGAATGATGAATGAACAACTTTATGTAACAACTCACCAAACCTTATTCGAACCTTGGATTGTAGATCTGCAATTAGGATGAATTACCTTCAATGGATGTAGATCGTGATCATGAAACTTGTCTTGAAACAATGTCCTTGAATACTTGCATAGATCTTGAACACTACATCACCATTTTATCTCAAACAACATACATGATGCAAGAAATATTTGACATGATAATGGAATCTTGATTGCTGCAATAATCTTCAATAAATCTACCTTTGAATGCCTTGAAAATGCTCTTGAATACTCTTGATCTCATAAAATTGCTATTAGGACTTGATCACTTGAAACTCCAAGATGAACTTAGTGAAATAACCTCTTATTTATACATATCTTAACATTAATTCCTGAAATTCAAATATCACAAGCCAACATCTAAATATACATTTGAAATCATTGAAAAACCACCAAAAACATAATTTGAATTTAGGTCCTAGGAGCAAGTGAATACCCATTCGCCTATGGAAAATGGGTCCTAGGCCACTTGCCTAAGACACACATTGCTCAATGTTAAACCTTATGTTAAGGAATTTATGAATGTCGGGTTTTATCCCTTAGAATTTGCAATTGATTAGGCTTGGATTTGAATTAAAGGGGTCAATTAAGGTAAATTAACCCCAATTAATTAATGAAGCCCTACATTAGTGTGAAAGTGTAAAGATACACCTCACAACACCAAAAACAAGGCACAATTAAGTCCATTTTAATTAAAAGGGGCCCTAAACTTGATGTGAATATGTAAAACATATTACAACACTAAATTAAGGCATCATTAAGCTCATTTATTATTCATTCATTCCCAAATTAAGTGTGAAAAAGGAGTACTTTTTCCTACACTAAATTGTATTTCTTGAAAGGTTGGAAATTATTATGGGGTACAAATTCGAACTTCTCAAGGCAGATAGAAGGAGTTTTTTCTTCATGATGACTATTCAAATTCTGATAGTCGTGAAGGGTCATGCACAAATTTATGGAGGGAAATTTCATCATCCCAAGCTTTTCTTGAATTTTGTTTTGCAAATTTTTAATGAACATTCTTTGAAGATCGGCATTGAGAATCTTAATATTGACTTGTGAGTAAAGCAATTGGTATCGTGATATAAAATTAGTGATCTTTTCATCATCCTTTTTTTTAAACTTCATTAAATCAACTAAGGTCATCTTGGGACCAATGTGCACTTGAAAATGGTTGAGAAATTCATCAACAAGCTCATTAAATGAACTAATTGAGTTATTTGATAAAAATAAAAACCATTCCAAGGTTGTATCTTTCAAAGACCTAGGGAAAAGCTTAGCCAAGAGCTTGTCTTCAAAAATGAAGTCACTACATAAGGATGTGTATGCCAAAACATAGTTACTATGATCTCCTTTACCACCATATTTCTCAAATCTAGCAATCTTTATGCCTTGTGGCATTTGTACTCTCAATATCTCCAAGGATAATTGGTTTATTTTGACATATTGTGAAGGTTGGCCATTTTGACTTTGGTTCAATGTGGAAGTTTGTTGTTGGAGGGATGAAACATTTTGCAAGAGTTGGTTAAGGAAAAAATCATTGGCTGTGTTGTGAGATGGAGGTGAATAAGGTGAAGGTGTATGTGTATTTTGAGGACAAGTGAATTGCAAGTTTGTAAGAGGTGATGGGTTAGGAGATATGAGATTTGAATGCACAAAGCTAAAAGTATTCCCAATGGAAATGTCTAAGGTTGTATTGGAATTTCTAGTGGGTTTCCTTGTTGTATTAATAGTTAGATGAGTGTATGTAGGAATAGAGGCCATAGTTGTAGGAGGAATTGAATTTCCACTTGGACTTTCAGTGTACCCCAAATTTTGAGCACAACTGGCCATTGTAGGAACATGATTTTCAATTATATGAGCTAGGGTATGAAAAAGGTCTATTCCTTTTTCATTATCAAGAATCTTCCTCATGTTAGCTATGACAAGAACCTTAGTACCACCAATGTATTCAACACTCACAAAGTTTTGCAGCTTTTCTAAGGCTTCATCCATTTGTTTTAGCTTTTCTTGAGGGAAATTAGCAACCATTGTGTCAACATCAATCACATTGGTTGTGGGTAAAGTGGCCATCGAAAGTGTGGTATCAAAGTTACGGTCCATAATGGGTTGACTAGTATCAACACTATGAGTAAAATAGTTGAAAAACTCAAGATCCACAACAAATGTACTAACGCAGGATGGCATGAGTCTCTAACTACGTCTCACTAAAGTATTGGTAATAGGAAACTAGGTTGTGAAGCTCATACAAGGTTCACCAAACCAAGTGCACCCAAAATGAAGAAAAGGCACTATGCAAATGCAACAAATACCCAAAATTATGAATCACAATGCAAGTATGCAAAAATATTTTGCAATTTTCATATTTGAAACAAGATAATTTATTGATTATGTTATGCAAAAACCTAAAAATGATGTCTTTTAATGCCAATTTTGATTTCAAATAATGCACTTAATTTGACCAATTGAACTTAATCCAAAAAAGAACATTTTTTTTGTTTTCTAAAATTGAAACCCAGATCTGATAACAGAATAGAATGAAGCAAACAAATACAAAATGATGCCTAGAAATTTGAAACAACACCTGTACAAGGACAGGATCACCCAAGGGTGAAAGAGTCCTTGTTTAGGGTTTGGAAAAATTCAAGTTTGTGTTTCTGGTTTAATGTTTGAAATTTTTGTTTCAGGTTGTAGACAGTGAATTTTGTGATAGAATTTTCTAGTTTCGAGTGTCTTAATGCAAGTGCAATTAGTGATAAAAAGTGAGCAAAGTGACAACTTTTGGAGTACAATTTTGGACTAAAATTGAATCTAAATGATTTAAATTCACTCTGAGAAGGTTAAGATAGTTTGTAGCCAGCTTCAAAAATGTTGTACCTGACTTCAAAAATGTTAAGATTTGAGAAGGTTAAGATAGTTTGTACTTAGCGTCAAAAATATTGTAAAGCATCATGTTCAGGTGAATGTGCCCTTGTATCCTTTTTTGAAAATTATTTTTGCATTCTTCTAATGTTAGATCTAAGGATTAGATTTCTCTATGTTTTATTGTCAGAAGGCCAAAAATAAATTTTGTAGGTGAGTTTCCATGTCTTAACAACTTTGATGACAACTTTGACAACTTTGACAACTTTGCAAAATTGCACTTTTAATCCAATTCCAATCTTTCTTCACCTATAAATTTGCACATATAGAAAGAGGAGAAAAATGTTTTTTTTTGTGTATAAGGTTTTTCCTTGGTCAAACCCTAGTTTGGTAATTAAAACTTGATAAAAAATTAAAATCATAAATGGAATGAATAATGAATGAACACTAGCTTGTTGTAATTCGCCAAACCCTTTAATGACTACTCTTAGAGGACTAAAGTCTAACACATCACTCCAAGGATTATATTTTGCATGAAATGGATTGATTTGATGCTTGATTTGACACTTGATTTGATGCTTGAAAACTTGAAACCTACATCACAATGTTAGCTCCAAAAACATGCATGAACACACATAAACTTTGACATCATGATGGGATTTTGAATGCTACAATAATTTAATGATAAATTTACTCTCTAATGCTATTCACAATAATCTTTGCTCTTGTGAAATTTGAATTATGCTACTTACATTTGAATTGATAAAAAAACCTTGTATTTGGAGGTAATTTTCTAATTTATTGATAATTAAACATCAAAGGCTAACAACTGCAATTTAAATTAAGGTCATTAAAATACCACCAAAAACAAATTAAAAAATGGGATCCTAAACTTAAGGAGGACCCATTTTACCTTGGGTGAATAGGTCCTAGGCCCTAAACCTAGGACACACATTTTCCAAGATGTGTAATTTGATGTTTGCAATTGTTTAATGTAGGTTCCCCTTTTAGAAAATGAAATTAATTAGGCTTTTAAATGCATAATTGGGTCAATTTGAGGCTTAATTAAGTCCAATTAATTAATGGGATGCAAACATAGTGTGAAAATGTAAAGGAGTGCATTTTCTAACACTACAGGTATTAATGTCAACACAATTTTACTGCTGGTGTCGTTGATGTCTTACTTCAATATAGTTGCAGAGGTTGTTGGTCTAACTTGTGTTTGAGGAGATTGTTGTAGTTGAAAAGTGTTGCATGCTACAAATGTTGTAGATTTGTTGCAAAGATGCTAGTAATGTTGTTGATAAAGTTGCTTCACTTGGTTTCCAAGTGCTTTTGAGAAAAATTGAATAAAACAGGGTTTAGTATGAAAGATTGGTGTTCAGTATTTTGCTTCACATTTCTTCATGATTGAAGATATGCTCATGTGGTTTCAACATGATGAAAAAAGGTGTTCATAGGTGTCATATCCAAAGTTTCTAGTTCTAGATTGTATTGTAGTGGAAGATGTGTTTGACAATATGTCTATCTGGTGAAATAGGGTGTCTAGGAGAAATGAGATTGCTCTGCATTTCTCTACAATGAAGGTTTTGGTGTTGTGGATTTGGGAACATGTTTAAATTGATTGTATCTACCTTTCATTGAAGTTTTAGGTGTTGAGTTGTTCCACAAAGTCATTTGGTGTGTTGGATGTTTGTGCTAGTATATTTGGTTGCATAGAATGAAGGTGTTATTGAGTTTCAGGTGGTTGGAGTAGTTGTGGTGAATATTCTGAGATATTTTATAGATATTGTGGAGTTTTGTTGTGTGGTTTGTGAGATTTTTCTAGACCTTGAGAAGTATGTTTGGTGCCACTTGTTATTTTTAGTGCAATTTTATCTGACCTAGCATGCTAGCGCTAATTGTGGAGGATAATTGTTGCTTGAGGAAGTGTTGAGAAGCGTTTCGGTGTAGATTTGGGTCCCAGTTAATTAGTGGCATGGTTTGGCTTCACTTATTTATATGATGGAATTTTTTGATGCTAACATATTTGATGTTGCATGGTTGAGGTGCATATGTTTACTTAAGGCCAACCTAATTGAGATTGTTTTAGGTTGCAGAGGGTATAAATGTAAGGAGAATTGTTGTGTGGATTAAGAGAAAAGTGTGTGATGCTAAAGATGTGAATGTGATCAGGTGTGATGATCTGAGTGTGAGCCTTAATGCCTGACTTCCCAATGTTGTAAGTAGAATGTATCTACATTTTAGTCTGTTTGATGAGTTATTTATGCTTCAGTGGAACTATACCTTCAGCATATGAGAGATGAATTGTTATCAATTCAAATTGATAGTGAATCACCCCTTCTTTTATTCTTGTTTCTTCTAGATAGTGAGTCCTTGGAAATGATCCTTTCTTTATCTTTTTAGGTAGTGAGCCCTTGGTAGTGAGCCTTATTGTATTCGGTGTTTAAATTCATATATTAGTGAGCTAATCCTCACCTTGTCTTTTCCCTTCTTGATTTTTCCACATAAATTTGGTATTCTTATGTGTTTGATGTTTTTGCATTACTTTACATTTTTACATTCTATTAATGCATGTTAAGGGTTTAATGGTGGATAAGGGTTTAAGGGATAATGTAAATCAAATGTTGATGAGGTTTTTTGATGTTTAAAGTATACAAATGATTCATCCCCCTCTCAGTTGTCCTATGAATCTAAAAAAATGTTGGATTAGGGATTTGTGATACATGTTAGGCATGTTTGCATGTCTACAACCACATCTCAAGTTGAAGGTGCAATGTCTTTTACATGTCAATTTCAAGGTACATCAACATTTTCATCTTTGGTTGAAGGTACGCCATCTATCCCTAATGTTGTTGGCATTCCTAATGGTGAGGAAACTCTACCTTTGAGAACACCCCCTAGAGTTTTGCATAGAAAGCATAAATATTTGATTAATATTAATTCTTATATTTTGAAACCAATGGTCAATAAGATTCCAAAGAATATTTTTCAAAGAGGATATGGAGATTATTTTTGAGAAGCTAAATGAGACTAGAAGATTTCAACATGTTTATATTGATTGTATCTACCTTTTTTTGAAGTTTCAAGTGTTGAGTTGTTCAACAAAGTTGTTTGGTGTGTTGGATGTTTGTGCCAGTAGATCTGGTTGTTGCATAGAATGAAGGTGTTGTTGAGTTTTAGGTGGTTGGATTAGTTATGGTGAATATTTTGAGATATTTTATAGATATTGTGGAGTGTTATTTTTTGGTCTATGAGATGTTTCTAGACCTTGAGAAGTCTTTTTGGTGTCACTTGTTAGTTTTAGTGCAAGTTTACCAACCTAGCATGCTAGCACTAATTGTGGAGGGTAATTTTTGTTTGAGAAAGTGTTGAGAAGTGTATCAGTGTAGATCTGGGTCCTAGTTAAGTAGCGGCATGGTTTGGATTCACTTCTTTATATTGTGGAAGTGTTTGGTGTCGACATATTTGATGTTGCACGGTTGAGGTACATTTGTTTCCTTAAGGAAAACCTAATTGAGATTGTTTTAGGTTGCAAAGGGTATAAATGTAAGGATAATTGTTGTGTGGATTAAGAGCAAAGTGTTTGATGCGAAAGATGTGAATGTGATGAAGTGTGATGATCTGAATGTGAGCCTTAATTCCTATGACTTCCTAATGTAGTGAGCAAAAGGTGTACATTTCAGTCTATTTGATGAGTTGTTTGTGCTTCAATGGAACTATACCTTCAACATATGAGAGATGAATTGTTATCAATTTAAATTGGTAGTGAACCACCCATTCTTTTATTCTTCTTTCTTTTGGACAGTGAGTCCTTGGTAGTGATCCTTTATTTATCTTTCTGGGAAGTGAGCCCTTAGTAGTGAGCCTTATTATATTCTGTGTTGAAATTCATATATTAGTGATCTAATCCTCACCTTTGTTTTTCCTTCTTTGGTTTTCCACGTAAATTTTGTATTCTTATGTGTTTGATGTGTTTGCATTACTTCTTTACATGTTTACATTCTATTAATTCATGTTAAGGGTTTAATGGTGGATAATGGTTTAAGGGATAATGTGAATCAAATGTTAATGAGGGTTTTTTATGTTTAAAGTATACAATTGATTCACCCCCCTCTTAGTTGTCTTGTGAATCTAATAAAATACAAGATTAGGGATGTGTGATACGTGCTCGGAATGTTTTCATGTCTACAACCACATCTCAAGTTGAAGGTACATCTTTCACATGTCAATTTCAAGGTTCATCAATATTTTCATCTCTGGTTGAAGGTATGCCATCTATCCCCGATGTTGTTGGCATTCCTAATGTTGATGAAACTCTACCTTTGAGAACACCTCCTAGAGTTTTGCATAGAAAGCATAAATATTTGATTAATATTAATTCTTATATTTTGGAACCAATGGTCAATAAGATTCCAAAGCATATTTTTCAAAGAGGACATGGAGATTATTTTTGAGAAGCTAAATTAGACTGGAATATTTCAAATATTTGTTGAAATTATGAAGAAACTAAAAATTAGGCCCATCATGAAGATTATTTGGCTAAGAACATCATATGATTCAAGTGAGAAATCAATTGTAAGGAATCTAATGAGTGCAAGATTCTACCTCACACACGAAAGATAGTAATGCCCCCTGATGTATCATGACATCAACATTGGTAAGCAATCAAACTAGGAATAATATGATCCTTTCAAAGAAAAGTAAAACATTGAAAATAAGTAGATCATCTCTAATGAGAGCCAAAATAAGGTTTGAAAGAGTGGAGGATCCAAATAACAATGAATTATGGGCACTCTCAAGTAGACTACCAAAAAAAGATAAAATGATTGTTCAAGCCTTGAGATCTTTAATAGAAGAATTTTGGAAGAATAACACAAGGGTATCTCCCAATTAAAGACATGTTGTAAGAAGGATAATTGGTATTCAAAATAGTGAGCCACATCCAAACCATTTTTTTTATATGACTCAAACATATTTTTTTGCTAGATTTGTAGAAATGTATCCTCAATTTAAAAAATTTCAAAGGGTTTTTTCAAATTCTAAAGCCTTTAATGTCAAAATAAATCACATATGCACTCCTTGTTGTAGAGTACAAATTGATTTTTCTAACCATTATGGTGTTTTATCAACATATATGTGTAGATATGCACACTAGCATTACTTTTTAGGAATGTAACATAAGGCCTCCACCTAGATCTTCAATGGATTTCATATCTATCATTTTATGTGAAAGAGTGGATGGTCAAATTTTTAGAAGAAATCATGCTTGGATGGAACATGTGTTCATTGTGTTGTCTTGCAATTTTTTTCAATTTTTCAATATATGCATAGTACACATGCAATTGGAAACGAAATAGTGGAATTTGGAAAATACAAGATAGTGGCATATAGTCTAAAAGATGGGAAAGAAGCAAAAAAGTGTGAATTGGTCAATGATAAGATTCTAGTGTATCAGTTTATGGGAATTTTTTGTGATCATGTGGTGTAGGAGTATGCAAGGAATACACATAGAGCTCAATGGTTAGACTCACAATTCAAGTTATGCAAGGACACATTTCTACTTCATACCATCATTTTAGTTGTCAAATTTGCTGAGAACTACACACTATAGCCACAGAATGAGGTGTAATCACAATATTAAAACTCCACATAGGTTGTTATATTTGTGCATATAACATTCATTCATGCAAGTGATAGTACAAAGGATGAAAGGATTGTATTGAGGGAGTATCACTTTTACATCAGTGATGATCGTACATATTCTACAGAGTTCATGTAAGGTTGTTTTCAGAAGTTCTATGTTGATTTAGCTAGCAATGGCATATCATTCCATCATCATATCATATGGCCAGAAAATTGTACATCGCAATTCAAGAACTCCTAGATGTTTTATTGGTTGAGCAAGATGCATGAAATTAGTTTGTTGTGTGGTCTCACAACACACCCAAAGACTATAAGACTTGGTGACCCTAACTAAAAAAACAAACACTTATGGAAAGTGTTGGCTAGTTGAAAAGATCACTGAAAGTAAAAAGCAAAGAGAATTTTTTTTAAAAAGAGTACTTCATAACGCAAGTGTTCTGGGTACTGAGTATCGAGAACCGGGAATGTTAGAAAGGAAAAAAGTAATGAAAGTGTTGAACAAAGTGTTCCAGTCTAATAGTTGAGGTCTAGTAAAGATGGAAGTTCCAATAAAACTAAAGTCTATGGAAACCATGGGTAAAGCTGAATACTGGGTACCCAGTACCGGGAATTGATATAAATCAAATTTTTAAAATTTTAAGGTGTATAAGAGAAAATTTGCACCCTAGGCGCAATTCCCCTTTTTTCCCTCTATACACTTTAGAAAACCTAAGTTGGAGGCTTAATTCACTCAAGCCCACTTATGGCATTCCACTTGGTGCTTGTTTTGTGTCGGTGAAGGTGTTTCTGTCAGGGATGTCTATGATGCACGCTTACGTCCCTGGAAGATTCTTGTGGCTAAGACAACAGAGGCATTACTCTTCCCATTGGTAGTAAATTTGTAACACCTCCTTCAGCCAACCGACCTGAGTATGGTCGTTTTCTTTCTCATTCCTTGATATTCAATCTTTGAACTTGTATTTGGAGGTGGGAAAGAAGGAAGGCTAGAAGAAAGATTGGAAGAACTCTACATCACATCAAGCATTCACTCTTGCATCCATTCACAAGCTCACTCTCACTCATTCCAAGCATTACATAGCAGCAATATCACACTCCATCACGTCAGTAGAGAAAGTTTTGGACCACACCATTGTAGCAGAGGCTTGAGTTCCTCTCATTTCTCTCCAAGCAGCCTTGAGTGCTCTCGGTGAGGTGGTAAGCTTCCCTCTCCTCTCCTCTATCATTTGGTTGAGTACCATAGTATTATTTTGTAGTGCTGGTGTTTTTGTCACTCTTTATCTTCTTGGATGTCTGTGGAGGTGGGAACACCTAAATGGGGGTCTAACTGAGGCAAACCCTATACAGCCACCCCCCAACATTCTCTTTCTTGCTATGTGTAGGTGGATGCACTTCAAGGATCTAGCTGGAAAATAGGGTCTTCTATGAGATTGTCTTTGCCACCTTAGCCTTGGTATATCTACTTCACCACCTTTGCTTATACTTCTCTTATTTCATAGTATTATTTTGTTCTCCTAAAATTTGTTAAGCTAGGTTGTTAGTCATTTTGGTGAGTCCAACCTTGTCTCTACTGTGATCTAACTGTACAAACTACAACGCGTTTCTAAGATGCCAGCGCACCACACTGTCATCCGAAGTCCGCGCTGACGTCCTCAGGTAGAGAGCTCCCTGAGGCACAGAGTTGGACCTAAAAACTGACCTGCCTAGCCCCACCTTGAAACTCGGGATTGCAGAGTGATTCGACATCATAATCCTCATCATTATCGTCCTCACACCCTAAACATACACTTAGCTAAGGTAAGTTAGGGCAGCCTCTCGCGTCTTGGCCCTCTATGACCTGGGGTCTTGCATGCAGTGGTCCCCCTCTCTTACATAAGGTTATCTAAAAATTTTGATAGTCCGGTAACCCTATATATAAAAGGATAATTACACAAGAATTTATGATTTTCTTGAAAGCATGTTATTTATGATGGATTTATATGAAAAAAAATTAATGATGGTTTTATTTACATGAGAATTTTATAAAATGTTTTTTTATAAAAGGGATTTAATAGATGGAAATTATGATTGCAAGAGAAGTAGATTGTGATGTAGAGTTTGGATATGGATGGTCAGGAAAACTAAAGTTGCAGACGGATCCAATGGTGTTACTTGGTTCAATTATACACTTTGGAAGCTCATGCAAGAATAGAGTTCGTTGCACAGGAATATTAGATGCCAGGAAATCGAGACTGTGGATTTTAAGCATGTAGCAAGGAAGTGTATTCAATCTAGGGATTACTCATTCCTGGAATGTTCAAACCGAGATTGAACCTAAATGTAGGAATGGAAATTACACCTGATCATTCTGAATATATGGGAATTTCCTACATTCTATTTGAGTGGATTTGTTTGGTTCCAAGAAGGAGCCCTAATAATAAGAAGATGAAACACCTAAAGGACTTCATCGTGCAGACGGGGGTTGATCTTCGTTAACTTCATTTACAATTCTCTTACCATTCACCATATTCCACGTTCCTTGATGTGATTCATCCCTTGGATTTCATCTCATGTATTTGTCTTATCCTACATGTGTCTTACTTCTATAAAAGCTAGGGGATACCTTGTTTTAAGTTAAGTTTAGAATTTGTGGATGTTGGAAGAGCCAAAACTTCTCTAAGTTTTGTTCTTTTTTCCTATTTTATGAATCATTCCAGACAAAAAACTTGCATGCACATAGAATTTAATCAATATCGAAGCCAATTTGATAGCTACCTATCTCATGTATTTTTTAGCCAATTTTGTTAGTTTAGTCAAACAAGACTGTATGTTGCACCATTTAAGGGTGCATACAGAACCCACTTAGTGTCCAAACTAAAACCCCCTTCTTTAAAACCTCGCATCATTTTATACCTAGCTATGAAGCAATCTGGTGAAGTATAAAGTGGTTTTCTTTTATTTTATTAACTCTTGGGGCATGTGTGGAGAATAACCGGGAGAATTTATTTTCAGTATATTTTATGCTTTATTTTAGATTAGATGTTTAAATTCTTGAAAATGTTCTAAAAAAATAGATGAATGAATAGAAATTTATTGAAAATCTTTCATTTTCTATGAAATTGTTGAATGCTTAAAGCTAAATATACTTAAGTGATAACAAAGTTGTTTGAAATTCATAAAATATTATTACAAATCTTTTGATTTCATGAGATTATTTTATGATTCTTAACAAAACTGGAGATATTCTTAATGAAACTAAGAACAACCATAGACCCCTTGATATTAAGATCAATATCACATCATACCCTGGAGTGAACCTAGTATGGTCAAGACCTGAATACTAGAGACTTGGGATTGAGCTAATTCAACCTTTTTCCTATAACATGGACACCTTGAGGTTGCCTTGGTTAAGTCTTTTAAGAAGATAGGTTCTTTGTGGTTTGCCTAAGAGGAATTTATCTACATTGATGATGCAAGTGACATCATTGTCAACAGGAACTGGTGCTAGAAGGAGGGTGGTGCATTTCGTTTTGTTTCGTGACATATTTTGTTTTTCTCTATATCTTTATCTCCATGTTTTGTTTAGGAATCTATATTGGTTCTGGGTTTAAAAGGTAGCTTGTAGGCAAAAGTCTAATGCAATCTGGTGTTTTGAAAATGGAAGTTGAAAAACTCCAAAAAAAGTTTAATCATAGGTTACATCCTTTGAGTTTATTCACCTTTGGTAGAGTCACTGAGTGTAGAATTCATGATACAATTGATCATAGTGAACTTGATTGTGAATTTTTTTTAACTAGGGTAAGTTTGGCTATGTATAAGGTGATTTCTTTAATGGAAGAATTTTTAACTGCTAGAAGAAAGGGACTGTTAACAAGAAATATGAATCATGACAAATATTATGACCCTAGTGGAATTGAAAATGTTAAAAAATTAACCGATATACCAAAATAGTTTGATAACTGCAATTGCTATAAAGAAAATATTAAGGTTTTACAGGAAAATAGGAAAGAAAGTTGAGACATGGAAACATTACATAGAAAATGAGGAAATGACATTGATGAGTCATCATTCTCTTCATACATGGAAAACATAAGTGAAGAGAAGGAGTAGGAAAATTGAGTGAGAGATGCATTTTTTTGTTCCAAATTGAAAAATTTTAAGATAAAATAGGAATTTTTCCTAATTTTATGCAAGATACAGAGTATCAAGTTTTTACTTTTTCTCTCTCTGATAACAATATAAATTTTGGTATCACTTGGTCTAACAAAGTTCAAATTGGAGGCAGGACGAAGGACACAAAAATTTTTGGAGGAGAAGAATGGACACAGTCGTTCATGGAACTAGACAGCATAAAGAGGAAAACCATGAACTAGGGTTGAAAGAAGGTAGAGTATTTCCAAATTAGAGGAAGTGTGTGCAATCAACCTTTAATGAGGTCATTTTCATACATATGAGCCAGTTATTGGCAAGTACGCCTTTGAATTTATGTTTGTTAAACGCAGAAAATTTAAACAAATTCATTGTTACAGTAGGACATTTGAAATTTTTTCAAGTGAATTTAAGGATAGACCTATTGTAATTTGTAACAAAACAACAATGGAAATAGTCATTGAACTTAAAATAAATTGCTTTATTAAGGTTAGTTGTTTTTTAGATTAGATTTTTGGTTATTTAGGGTTAGTTTACTTTTGTAGGGTTTGTTTTTCTTTCATTTTCTTTCCTTTCTTTCCTTTTTCTGTTTGGCCCTTTGCATTAGCAAATTTTGCTTAAGTTATCATACACATGAGAGAAAATTCAAACATTTGTAACATTATGTTGTGAAATGAAAAATGATAAAACCACACATAGTAAATACATGCTTTTAAAATGTATGACAAAGGTATATATGTGTGTGTGTGTCATGTATATACATGGAAGTATCAAAATTCTTGCTGAAAAAAGATCAAAAAAGAAAAAAGAGGGAGTTGATTTGTAGATAGGAGTAGCCATTTAGTCAATCTAGGATGCCTCATCCATCAGGGCTAAATACTCTACATAGGAAATTTCTCGATGAACTTCAAATTCAAGAGTATGGAGGTCAGTAAGAAATGGCTAGAGTTGAACCACTTCCCCGTGTTCTAGGAATCGAGGAATATCATCCATGGAAGGGATTCCAATGGTCATATGTGCAACAAATAGAACTGTATCCATATTCTCCAACTATTCAAGTTGCACTATCCATTCCACAATTGAGCGAACATCTTCTACAGGAAGCCCAATATCCAAGAGTGATGCTACAAAGTGAGAAGCCAAGTAAAAATAGAACCGGTAGTAAGCTATGGATTCCACATATTGTTCCCCAAGGACTAAGCACAAGTTTGGCACAATGAAACTGGTAGTCCGAATGAAGAAAAAATTACGAAGCCTTT
The DNA here is from genome assembly GCA_007258455.2 of Sequoia sempervirens. Taxonomy (NCBI): domain Eukaryota; kingdom Viridiplantae; phylum Streptophyta; class Pinopsida; order Cupressales; family Cupressaceae; genus Sequoia; species Sequoia sempervirens. Next base: position 527,535,590 of record VDFB02000015.1, on the reverse strand, counting down.
AAGTTGTGATGTGACCCAAGAAAATATTCTAGCAAGGAGAGTTGGTCAAGAAAATTGGAGTATCCATGACCTGGAAGCAAGAAAGCACAAGAAGAACCAGAAAATGAAAAATAAAAAGAAGGCAAAGAAAAAGTATGAAGAATTCAAGAGAAGTGTGAATTTATAGAAAATTGTGAAGAAGTTACGCTAAATAGTTTCCTGGATTGAAGTCTTGGAAATTGTAAGCAAGGTGGCAACTAGATGAGTTTCTCCAGAGTGGAATATTAAATCAAATTAATTTTACATGCAATTGGTGACAATTTGCTTCAAATTTGACTAGTACAAAGATTACAAATCAAGCAAGTTAAATATTTTAAAATTAATGGTTTTCATTTCATTGTGTTTTTATTAAGTTGTATTAATCATGAAGGTGCCTATGTGTGCAAAATAGAAAGGAAAATTAAGTTGGTAAGGTAGCACACATCATCACCTGGAAATTTGAAAGAAATGATATGTGTGCATTGAGGCATGTGAATTTAATGCAAAATAATGTGATTAGGTTTAAGTGTCATCATTACATTTTGATCCATTAATGTGGTGCAACACTGTCAAATTGAAATTGCTAGCGAGTTGTAGTTAGCTAGGAATTGGCATAAAAGTGGTAAAGTTTAGCTGGAAATACACACCAATAGGGAATTATTAAATGAGTTTTTGGCAAGTAGTGAAATGATGAAGGGATTTGCATTGAATGAAAAATCAATAGGTAGCCTTCACTACCATTGTAATTCTCAACCTAACAGCGGGCTTCATTGCTTGCAAGTTGAAATATCAAAAGAAAAATGAGCTATCAGTGAAATATCAAAAGCGATATATAAAAATAAAATCAACTCTTTAGGCTATCCAAATATCTCTATCAGGGCTATAGACGCCTAGTTGGTAGTAGAGCTATGTTTGGGGGAATTATAGAGAAAACCTTGTCAAGGCTATGGACGCTTGACTAGCAGCAAGGCTCTATCCTTGGTTGGCTTTGGAGGATTACCATATTATGTAGTTCAATGTCAATGAACTAATTTTTTTTCACTAAGTTCCAAAAAAATAGAATTAATCAAAGCACACACGGATATTTCTGGATGAATTTTATTGTTTTTATGTTAGAATCTAGGTAAAGGTAAAGAGTTATTGTTTTAAAATATGCATAAATTATAATTTACGACTAGTGATTTAATCCCAAGTTTACATTTAAATTTGGTTTAATTGGTTGCAAGTTGTTGTGTGGTCTCACAACACACCCCAAGACTGTAAGACTTGGGGACCCTAAGTAAAAGAAATAACACTTATGGCATGTGTTGGCTAGTTGAAAATATTACCGGAAGTAAAAAGCGAAGATAAATCTTTTAAAAAAGAGTACTTCATAACACAAGTGTTCCAAGTACCCAGAACTGAGAATGTTAGAAAGGAAAAAGGTAATGAAACAGTTGACCAAATTGTTTTGGTTTGATAGTCAAGGTTCGATAAAGATGGAAGTTTTTGTAAAATTGAATTCCACGAAAATCATGGGTAAAGTTGAATACCGGGTACTGGGTATTGGGAATCGATGCAAATCAAAGTTTTAAATTTTAAGGTTATCTAAAAAGTCCGATAGTCTGATAACCCGGTATATAAAAGGATAATTACACAAGAATTTGTGATTTTCTTGAAAGCATGCTATCTATGATGGATTTATATGATAACAAATTAATGATGGTTTTATTTACATGATATTTTTCTAAAATGTTTTTTTAAGGGATTTAATAGATGGAATTTTTGATTGTAGGAGAAGAAGATTGCAATGCAGACTTCGAGTATGGACAGTCAGGAAAACTAAAGTTGCATACATATCCGATGGTGTTACTGGGTTCAATTATACACTTTGGAGGCTCATGCAGGAATAGAGTTCATTGCAAAGGAATACCGAACACCCAGAAACTAAGACTCTGGATTTTAAGCATGTAGCAAAGAAGTGTATTCATTCCAAGGATTACTCATTCCTTGAATGTTCAAACCGAGGTTGAACCTGAATGTAGGAACAGAAATTCCACCTGATCATTCTGAATATATGGGAATTTCCTACATTATGTTTGAGCGGATTTTTTTGGTTCCAAGAAGGAACCCTGATAATAAGAAGATGAAACACCTAAAGGACTTCAACGTGCAGACGGGGTTTGACCTTCATTAACTTCATTTTCAATTCTCTTACCAATCACCATATTCCACGTGCCTTGATGTGATTCGTCCCTTGGATTTCCTCTCATGTATTTGTCTTATCCTACCTATGTCTTCTATAAAAGGCTAGGGGATACCTTGTTTTAAGTTAAGTTCAGAATTTGTGGATGTCGAAAGAGCCAAAACTTCTCTAAGTTTTGTTCTTTTTTCCTATTTTATGAATCATTCCAGACTAAAAACTTGTATGCACATAGAATTTAATCAATATCAAAGCCAATTTGATAGCTACCTATCTCATGTATTTTTGTAGTTGGTCTTGTTAGTTCAACTGAACAAGACTGTATGTTGTGTCATTTAAGGGTGCATACAGAACCTACTCGATGTCCAAACTAAAACCCCGTTCTTTAAAAGATTGCATCATTTTATACCTAGTTGTGAAGCAATCTGCTGAAGTATAAAGCAATTTTCTTTGATTTGAATTTTGATTAACTCTTGGGGCATGCGTGGAGAATAATTGGGAGAAATTTTATTTTTTAGTATTTTTTATATGCTTTATTTTATATTAGATGTTTAAATTCTTGAAAATGTTCCAAAAAAATAGATGAATGAATGGAAATTTATTGAAAATCTTTCTTTTTTTGTAAATTATTTGAATGCTTAATGCTAAATATACTTAAGTGATAGCAAACTTGTTTGAAATCCATGAAATATTATTGCAAATCTTTTGATTTCATGAGATTATTTTATGATTGAACTAGAAATATTGTATCTAATGTTTATGATTTTTAACAAAACTAGAGATATTCTTAATGAAACTAAGAATAACCATAGACCCCTTGAGATTAAGAGCAATATCATATCATAACCTAGAGTGAACCTAGTATGGTCAAGACTTGACTACCAGAGACTTTGGATTGAGCTAAGTCAACCTTTTTCCTATAACATAGACACCCTGAGGTTTCCCAAGTTAAGTCTTTCAAGAAGATAGGTTCTTCGTGGTCTACCTGTGAGGACTTTACCTGCACTGTTGATACGAGTGACATCATCATCAACATAGTGGTGCTCAACATATGTGGAATTTCTCTAAGGTCGGGCATGGAAAAGGGGAGAATGATGGTGTAAGAGCATGTATTAAAATATCCTTACCATAAGAAGAGTTAAAGTACAAAGACAAGACAAAGTTGACATATACAAAATCTATTATTGAGTGGTGTAATGCTAAAATGGGTCCAAGTAATGAAGATAAGTATTCAGTTCATAGATTTTTTTGGTTGGTAGATGATACTAACATTGCAACATATGAGGATTGTTGTACATTGATAGGATCATGTAAGCTACACTCTCTTAGAAGCTCCAATATAGGTTCATGGACTATCCATACGTGGAAGATAACATGCTTTTGTTCTTCATGTATAGTTCAAGCCTGGAATGAGTGTGAGTCAAAAGAGTGGGTTGATGAATGGTGGCTAAGAAGTCTAAGCCCACTTGAGATGTATTAGCTCTCGATGGTACTACAAATCATAGAGATGGAATCATTCATTGAATTTGATCACATATCAAATCTAGTAGAACTAGGTAAGATATCTATTTGCATAGTTTATAAAATTCCTAGTTTTATCTTACTTTGTAGTATTTTTGTAATGTTGACTAAATTTGTCTAACTAGATGCACATATCAATCTAGGGAATGTTTATGAAGTGATTGCAAATGAAGAAAATGAAGAGGGAACAAATTATTACTTGTGTCAGTGTGTTGAGGCCAAAAAAAATTGGAGGCCCCTATTATAGATGGAGAAAACATAAAATATCCTATAGATTTGATGGTTGTTATTGGAACATGGCTTCAAAGGTACCCAATTAAGAATTTTGATGTCTGGTTGTTTGAGGACTTTGACACACATCAAAATATTCTTCATTACTCAAACCTTGTTGTAGGATTCAATGTTCATTTGATCAAATATGGTGTGAGACCATGGAACAAGAACTTTTGGAAGGTGCATGATTTTGACCATGAGGTAATACTCGACATAATAAAGAGAAGAGCAAAGCTGAATGGTTCGTTGGATTGATTTTAAAGTATGTACATTTAATTTTTAAATTTTTTTAATTGATAACTTTATTTTGGTTATGAAAATATGTATCATTATCTTGTGTTCTAACTACTATGGAAAGGAGAAAAGAGCTTCTATTATAAAGTTTCAATTTTTTAAATCGCATTATTTCATAGATTTATGCCTCTTCATCATTCTAACTCAATCTAACACAATCCATATGTTTCATTTTTTACATCAATCTTGGATAAAATATAAAAATATGTGTGTTTCTATGTTTTCAATGTTTCTTTTGATATTAATGCATTACAGTTGATAGCTAGATTATATTAGTGGTTGAATGAGTATTAGTGTTTCTTGCTTTCACTAGATTGATCTCAAACATTGAAAAAATCTCCATAGACCCATCTTAGGTATAAATTCATCTCAAATTTAAAGGTTGAGCTGAGATCAACTGAGTTTTCACCACTTTTACACATTCAAAACACTTTGGTGGAAATCACTTGACCTTTCGCTATCACATTTCAACTTGATAGGAAAAAAAATTCATGGCTTGAGCCACCCAAAAGTTGGTTCCAATATTAGTTGGATTCTTTCATTCCTTTTAGGTGTAGATTACTTATGTGTTTGCTTTTCTTCTTGACTGTTTGGTAGAAATTTTGAATTCTTTTGCCACAAATATAGTGCTTCTAACCTGATTTTACATCTCTAAAGTGTTGAGCTTGGATTTATCAAGTATATACCAAATTTACTTATGTTTTGCGTGAATATTTCATATGACATAGCAAGGACTTAGTGCCCCTATTTAACTTAAAGTTTCTCATTTTCTTGCTACTACATTTCACTTAAGTCTGTGTCATACTTTTGCATAGAATTTTGCTACATTTCCTAAAATAATAAGTTTTGGTACTTGACCTCCTTTTCCTCCCTCTTGATCCATTATAATGAAAATGAATTACAAAATATATAGGGAGGAATCAACACCAAGGATTAGTTTGGCATACACCTTCCCATATTTGACTATATTCTAAATATAGGTGCAAATATTTCTTTGAATTTGTTGATAATCTTATGGTACCTTTAATTTCTATTGTCATATTTAGCTAGAGTCTCTAGCTCCCATTCTTGGGAAATTTAACATATTTCCATGATAAGAGGGGACTATTACTTCTACCTATATTTTTTTGATCATCAAGGTGAAGAAAGCTTGCATTATGAACTTAAATATGTGAATGCAAATCTGAAATATGTAGATTAACCTTTAGCCTTAGTGTGAAGAAAGAATGAGAGAGAGAGAGAGATAGAAGAAACATAACACATGCAATAACAGATTTACATGAAGAAACCCCAAAGGGAAAAAACTCCACCACCGAAAGAGAGGCAAGTATATTACTAATATTCTGAAATATTACATGCAGCAATAGACTTCTCTTATCATCCATATAAAATCCTGTAGCACCCTATTACCTTGCAAACCTACAAAATTTGATTAATAACTCTAGCTCAAAGCCCCTATTTAAAGAGTTTTGTGAGGATGAAAACAACCATGGTTTCACCAAACAATAGGCATCAATACCACCTAGAAAAACTCATGCCTCCCTCCATGAAATGATCATGACATCCTAAAAATAGCCTCTTACAAATGCTCTTACAGTTGTCATAAGGAATCACTTATGCATGAGCAACTGGGGTCAAAGATAGCATATTTTGTCATAGGAATCTATCATACTATCATAGCATCTTATGACAACTATCATACATGTCATAGATGCTCTTACAACAACCTAACAACCTCAATCTAGAAGATTCCAAATGGGACGCCTAGTTATTTTGTCCTTTTCCTAAATGACAAATGGTAATGGTAACATTACATTTACATTGTCTCTTTCACAACCGTTGGTCAAACGGTTTCACCTCTTATGGGTAAATGTAGAAAACACTTTAGGAGATTAATTAATTAAAGGATTTACAAGGTTGATGGCACCTAAATCCTAACATTCTCCCACTTGGCATCATACATTATAAATTACACCCATAGAGATACAATTACATAGAATTAAGTATAGTGATCAAGGCCCATGGCCTTTCTGCACCAAGAGAACTTATCTATGGTGAACAGCTTCTTAAGAGAATCTGCAACATTATCCAAAGTGTCAACTTTTTCAATCAAGACCTGTCCATTCTCAACCATTTCTCACACAAAGTGATACTGAACATCAACATACTTAGTACAAGAATGATATATAGGATTTTTACCTAAACATATGGTACTCTGACTATCACATCCAATCCTCACTATCCGACAATCAAAACCTATACCATTACCAAGTCTTTGTAACCAAATTACCTCCTTAGAGGTATGTGTAATAGCCATATACTCTGCTTCAGTAGTGGACAAAGCAATTGTAGGTTGTCTTTTACTCATCCAACTCACTACACTTCCAAACAAAGTAAACACATAACCACTAGTGGACCTTTGACTATCCAAGTCACCTGCCCAATCTGCATCAACAAAACCTTGTATTTTCAATCTATTATCAACATTGTCAATACCATGATAAACCAAACAGTAACCATAAGTTCCTCACAAATATCTAAATACCCTTTTAACAAAATTCCAATGTTCTTTACCAAGGTTAGACATAAACCTGATTAGAACTCCCATTGCTTGGGCTATATCTGGCCTAGTAAAAACCATTAAATACACTAAACTACTGACAACACTAGCATAAGGAACTTTAGACATTTCATCAATATCACCATTCAATTCAGGACACATGTCTAAACTTAACTTAGTACCAACAGGAAGTGGAATATTTACTAGTTTACAGTCCTGCATATTAAACCTCTGCAAAATAGTGTTAACATACTTACTCTGACTTAACCAAAGCTTTATGTGAACCTGATCCCTAATGATTTCCATCCCAAGAATATATTTAGCAGCCCCTAAATCTTTCATATCAAATGTGCCTGAAAGCTGAGTTTTAATTTCCCTAATCATTGCCTTATTGTTACCAATGAACAACATATCATCCACATATAAGACAATAATCAGTATCTAATCATCAATAACTTTAAAATAAACATAGTGATCCTCTTCACTTCTAACAAAACCCAACTTTAATGCAAAGGCATCAAACTTTTGGTACCACATCCTAGGTGACTATTTCAAACCATATAGAGACTAATTTAACCTGCAAACCAAGTGTTATTTTCCTTTCACAACAAAACTGCCAGGTCATTGCATATAAATTTATTCCTCAAGATCCCCATGCAAGAAAGTATTTTTAACATCCATTTTTTCTATTTCTAAATCAAAAGCAGTAGCAATGGATAAAAGGAATCTAATAGAAGTTAACTTAGCAACAGGAGAGAATATTTCACCAAAATCAACTCCTCTCTCTAGGAGTATCCCTTGGCCACTAACCTAGCCTTGTACCGTTCCAACTTACTGTTTGCACCAAACTTCTTTTTATATACCCACTTAAAACCAATGGCATTTCTTCCTTTGGGAAAACTAACAAGATCCCAGGTGTCATAGTTTTTCAAAGACATCGTCTCATCCTGCATGGCCTGCATCCAAGACTCACATTCTTCTAAAGAGAGAGCCTCCATAAAAGATCTAGGTTCATCATCAATACATAACAAATCAAATTTACAACAAAAATCAGGTGGGATATACCTTTCAACTAGATTTCATTGTCTTGTGGACCTTCTCAAAGGTGGAGTAAGAGGTTCCTCCTCATTGTTTTCAACTTCTTTTGTTACAACAAATTCTTCATAACTCTCTTCTTCTTCTCCAGTTTCTTGTCCATCTCTTTGTTCTTCCACATGTGCATCTTCTTGCTTAGTTTCAAAATGCATTATTTTTTACTTTTCCTTTGGTTGCTCATCTTCAAAGTTAGCTCTAAATTCCCTAAAAATAACATCTCTAGAAAATATCATCTTTCATGTTAGCAGATTCCAAATTTTATAACCTTTAACATTTTCACCATAACCTACAAAGATGCATTTCTGAGATTTGGGATCCAATTTAGACCACTTCTCTTTAGGCACATGAACAAAATCCTCACAACCAAGACCCTTAAATGTGAAACTGAAGGCTTTTTACCCAACCACATTTCATAAGGTGTTTTATCAACAAGAGCTTTACAAGGAGATATATTAATTAAATAACAAGCAGTACCAACAGCTTCTTCCCAAAAACATTTATCTAACTTAGCACTACTTAACATGCTCCTAGATCTTTCCATTAATGTACAGTTCATTCTTTCCGCTACCCCATTTTATTGGGGTGTGTAAGGTGTAGTCTTTTTCCTAACAATTCCTACATGTTTGCAAAACTCATCAAATTCCTTAGAACAATATTAACCCCCATTGTCATATGTCAATAATTTTATCTTATAATTTGTTTGCTTCTCAACCAATGCCTTAAATTCCTTAAATTTGGTGAAAACTTCAGATTTTGTATGCATAAAATAAATCCAAGTATATCTAGAGTAATCATCAATGAAGGAAACATAATAACGAGATCTACCTAAAGAATTTGTATTCACTAGACCACACACATCTAAATGAATTAGTTCTAAAAATCCATTAGCTTTATTAGTTCCTTTAGGAAATGATGGCCTGCTTTGTTTACCAAACACACAATCCTCACAGAAATCATTTTTACCAACAAAATAATCAAAAATATTGTTTACTAGTTTCTTATCAAGTATGGTCCTAAGACCTTTTTCACCAATGTGACCCAATCTATGGTGCCACAACATACATGCATTTTCAGTGCTAGTTACAAAAATTAGAGGCATGTAGCGTAAACAAATTCCCTATCTAAGATCCTTTAGAAACCACCAAACTTCCCCTTACCATCCAACAACCAGACTTGTCAAATGTCACATGCATTCCAGAATCATTCAACTTGGAAACCAAAATTAAACTTTTTGTAAGTCCTAGAATATGTAAAACATCATTAAGGATTTTAACCTTCCCATCACTAAAACACAACTTTACCTTTCCTTTACTGACAATATTTTGTGAGCTATCGTCACCCATGAAGACCTCTCCTCCATCATATTCTTTGTATGTAGAAAACCATTCCTTATGAGGATTCATATGGAAGGAAGCACCTGAATCAATAAGCCAAGCATCAGAATCATCATTATTAGAGGACTTTTCCATGGAGGAATCTAAATTATTTTTCTTATTTCTACATTCCTTCTTCACATGTCCCCGTTTACCACACTTCCAATACTTCACTCTGCTCTTTCTAGGGGTCTTAGATCATCCTTTAGACTTATCCTTCTTCTTATCCCCTTTAGGCCCTTTCTCCTTGGGCCTACCTTGTACATGCAAGGAATATTGGGAGCCACTATGCATGGTCTTTCTCCTCATCTCCTCTGAAAGAAGTATGGGAATAATATTATCCATCTTAGGTTCTGCACCACCACTTGTTATAACAACAATTAAATTTTCCCAAGATTTTGGTAAAGAGCAAATCAATAAAATACATTTATCCTCATCTTCTATTTTAACATCAATAGATGCAAGTTGACTTATAATCAAATTAAAAGCATTCAAATTTTCAGCAATAGAATCACCATTCTTCATCTTTAATGAATATAAAAATCTTTTGAGATACAACTTGTTAGACAAGCTCTTAGTTTCATATATTTCACCTATCTTCCTCCAAAGCTTATATTTCATGTCTTCTGAAGAGATATTTAGGAGGTTAGAATCATTGAGACACAACCAAATGGTCCCTCAAGCCTTCTTTTCTAACTTATTCCAATCTTCATCTAACAAGGTTGAAGTAGATGGCTTCTAGTTATCAACTGAAACTAATAACCACTGATCTCTCTCCTCAAGGAGATCCTCCACTTTCAAATTCCACATCTCATAACCAGTTCCATTGAACTTCTCAATATCTTGATGAGAGGTGGAGGCCATGGTATGCAATCTTTCACAAATCTGCAAAACTCACAACACAAAAGCTCCCATTGCAGCAAAAAATCTTCAACACTTTAAAAGGAAAGTGTCCCTTCCTTAATAGAACCGTTAGCTCTGATACCAAACGTTGATCATCAAGGTGAAGAAAGCTTGCAATATGAACTTAAATATGTGAATGAAAATCTGAGATATGTAGATTAACCTTTAGCCTTAGTGTGAAGAAAGAATGAGAAAGAGAGATAGAAGAATCATAACACATGCAACAACAAATTTATGTGGAGAAACCCCAAAGGGAAAAAACTCCACCACCAAAAGAGAGGCAAGTATATTAATAATATTCTAAAATATTACATGAAGCAATAGACTTCTCTTATCATCCTCATAAAATCCTTCATCACCCTGTTACCTTGCAAACCTACAAAACTGAATTGATTAATAACTCTAGCTCAAGGCCCCTATTTAAAGAGTTTTGTGAGGATGAAAACCACCATGGTTTCACCAAACAATAGGAATAAATACCACCTAGAAAAACTCACACCTCCCTCCATGAAATGATCATGACATCCTAAAAATAGCCTCTTACAAATGCTCTTACAGCTGTCATAAGGCATCACTTATGCATGAGCAACTGGGGTCAAAGATAGCATATTTTTTCATAGGAATCTATCATACTATCATAGCATCTTATGACAACTGTCATACATGTCATAGATTCTCTTAAAACAACCTAACAACCTCATTCTATAAGATTCCAAGTAGGATGCCTAGCTATTTTGTCCTTTTCCTAAATGACAAATGGTAACGGTAACACTACATTTACATTGTCTCTTTCACCACCATTGGTCAAACGGTTTCACCTCTTATGGGTAAATGTAGAAAAAACTTTAGGAGAATAATTAATTAAAGGATTTACAAGGTTGATGGAACCTAAATCCTAACATATTTTACCACCTTCTAACTCCATAGATATAACAATTCCATATTTTTTCTCCTAGCCATAGTGACTTAATAATTTTTACACTAGAATATACTTTCTAGTAATCATTTAGTCCCACATTCTTTCCATTCTATCATATTGAAGAAGTGGATAGTTGCAAACATTATAGATAGGAAACCAAAGGAGCTATCTTTAAAAGATAATGGAGATAATTGGAGCTATGATATGGAGGGTCTCTTTGAAGAATGACTTAATTCCACTTGTCCAAGTACCACTTTCGTACACAAATCTTGACCTACAATCAAGATGTTTTGAATTTGAACTAAATACATGAAATTACAAAGGCCATGCAATAGTTGGCTACAACTACAAAGAAAAGATCTTGATCCCACCTAAATGCTTCACATTCTATGTGAAGAATTTATATTACATATCCAAGCTCCTATACCATCAAATAACTAAAAGGTGACGAACACATCTAGAAAATGAGTTCAAAATATAGACATTTTGGCAACATATATTTGAATGTGAGATTGAACCTCGAAAAATTTAATTACAATCTAATGTAACAAGTTCTTCCTCCCCTCAAAATATGATTGATTTCATAGGTACCCTTTAAAAAACATAGAGGCTAGAGGTAGGTCTTGTGCAAAATATAGGATATTTGGAGAGTGAAGGCCTCAAAGCATGAGGAAAAGGAATTGAATCCTCTCTAATCAAACTTGAAAACTCTCCACAATCCCAAATTTGGTTTGAACTTGGCATGGACATGCATGAACTATTGTCCCTTCCTATTTATTTGGTTTCTAGTAGCTATTTTCAAGTCTAGGGAAGTAGCATAGAAAAGTGGTTTTGCGATGGTTTCCTACTCACTTGAACAAGGAACTTAAAGGAGTCAAAAGGTATCATAGGGATGTGAGAAATCCTCAATACAATAAGAAAAAAAACCCATTGGTGGTGGAAAGGAAAGCATGCACAAGAGTCCAATGTTGTAGAAATAAAAAAATTTCATATCACAACCATAGGATCATGGCTATTATAGATAGGCAATCATCATGAGGGATTATCCATGCTTGTATTATTTTGTATATTTAGATGAAGCATTATCATTCCATCTACCCAAGTAACATGACACTAGGATCCACTTTTACTATTGTCACATTTCATTTATGGTAATTGAAGGCCCTATGACCCACTTCTTGAAACTTGAAGAATTCGCCTATGAATCCTCTATCTCTTTGGTGTAGGAGCACCTGGCAAAGTTCAGCTTAATTGAAGTTTTTGAAGGAAGTCTAAATTTTGTCATTTTTTTTGAGGTCATGTTGACCATCTAGCTTTGTGTTGTTGTTTTGAATAAAACTTGATCTTTCCATGATCAATGGATTGGGAGGTGGCAACCATTTGTGGGTTTTGAAGCCCAACTTGTCATTTTTACCAATCTAGCCAAGGTGTTTGTAAACACAGCAGGTTTTACAAAGGTTGTTTTTAGGTCATTTAGAGTTCCGACCCAAGCATCTAAACTGCTTTGGAAGCCTATTTAAGGCATGTATCAACCCTGAGGCAGGGTTAGAAGCATTGTTATTGAGTGTCCTAATTAAAGATTGGAGAAAATAGTGTTGAAAAGGCAGTTTTTCTGCATTTTTGTGTTAAAACTGATCTTTAATGGCATGACTCTGGTATCTTTCTATGTGTAGTATGTAGTGTTAGACTTATACAATCTAGGTGAACCTTTCTTTTTTCTTTTGTAATTTTTTTTCAACTTGTATTTGTAAATACTTCAGTTTCCTGTCAATTCCACGCCTGAACAGGCAGTTTGAAATAATGGAGCTCTAGAGCACCTTCCCTCCGTACAATTTGTACGGCCTCTAGGGAAATGTGCCTAGGCTATATACTTGTAAATATGGTAGGTTTTAGGTTTTATTTGGTTGCAAGAGCTAGGAGAAAGGCCTTTCCCTAGGCGAGCCAGTGAAGAGCCCGGCTAGGAAAGGCTACAAGACAGCGTTGATAACTTGCAGGGGAGAAAAGATTTTTGAAAAATTATTTTTGGAGAATTTAGGGGAAGGTCCTGGCCATGTATGGTGATAAGGAGGAGATCCCAGCAATCGGTGTAGGAGGAGAACTTTTCACTAGTCCTAAAACTGGTTCTGAGCAGTTTTGAAACCCTAGCTGCTTGACCAATTTGGTGTTTGGACAACATACGACCTGAGCAAGACTAGAACCCTAGAAATATTGAAGGTGTAGACAGGGGAAGCACAAAACCTAAGTCAAGAACCTAAGTCCTTTGGTGGGTTCAGGAGGGAAAAACAATTTACCCCTGTTCAGAGACCTAATAGGGGCTCAAAGGCTACTAGCCCTCCAAACCTATGGAATAGGCTTCATGCAAGCGTTGGTAAGATGGAGTCTAAGTGAAGTTTCAGGAACCCTAGGAGGTTGTTTTGAAGCTTTGGAAAACATTCCCTCACCCCTGCAAGATCCATTCATGTATTGAGGGAGGATTAGTCTTTTGGATGCATAGAAGGCTAAGGAAGAAAGGAGTCATAGCACCAAGATTTGGCTTGGTAGTTGCAAACTTGACAAGATAGTGAGGTTGGCAGGAGAACCAAGGGAACTTAGACAAGGTAGAGTTCCTATAGGTTAGGGTGGAACAGTAATTTCACCAAGGAGTTCTATGACGAGGCCTAGCGCAGGAATCTGTGATTGCTTCCTGTAGCATCTGAAACAGTGTGATTGATTCCTACTGCCTCCCTATCACTCTTCTTTTTCCATAGTAAAATCTCGCAACTCTATCCTTCCTCATGACTGTGCTAGTTTTATGACTTCTACCCTTCATCATGGTGACTATCCATATTTGCATTATAGACTATTTTCCTCCATTACCTTTACATGGTTCACTTTGTTGACTAATTAGCAAGGCTTCCCTCAACACTTCAAGGTCTGAAACTTGAATGTGGAAGACTTTCACTTTTTCATCCTTTCCTTGTGACATTGTTGTCCAATTCTGATCTTTCCTAGGTCTATCCCCATAATCTCAAGATCACGGGCACCCTCCATGCTTGATATTATTTTTATTTTATTATGGTTGAATTGTGCTTGAAACTTGTCTATTCATTATCACTTTGACTCATTGTATGGATTGTACTCATGAATGGATTGTTCTCTTCCTTTTGTGTTTGACCCATGACTAGTTTTCTTTTGTTGTTTTCCCTTAGTCTTAGCTCATGAATTATACCCATCTCTACTGTCATATCCACCTTTTCCATTGCACTTTGAATGGATTGTTATCTTGCAATATTGATGTATCCATGTCAACATTCACATTTTTTGAAAAAAATGAATCATTTTCAATAACCACATTATTCTTTTTTCATCATTTTATTCTTGATATTTTTAATATTCAACTCTAAGATAGGGTTATCCTATGCTTCTATTTCTTCAATCTCAATTGTAAAGTGTGCATTCTCCATCACACTAACATCTTCCTTCATAATTTAATTGTCCACATTTAGGTTCTAGCCAAGTCAATTAGTAGTAGCAGCATGTAGCACTTGGGTATGACTTTGTTCTCCTTCTTCTATAATGATAGACCCCATTTTGTTTCCCTTTAAGAAACTAAATACCCTATCAACACTCTATCCATTGGTGTGGTAAATTGCTTTGCTACATGAGATATTTCACTTGTCTATTGACTATCATGCTACTTCCTTGGTCATTCTACCTTCTTTCTTGCACATTTGTTTTCATGCTCTATGTCATGTTTGTTCCTCATAACTTTTTCCTATGTGAAACTCTTTACCAGTGATTTATGATTATCACTTCATGATTTATGAAATTTATGAATATCCATAACTTAAACCATTTGATGTGTGGTCACCATGTACTATCTTCTTGCAATGATATGACAGTAAATTTCTTATTAAATCCTCGTTGCCCCTACAAGGTGACTATGATTCTTTACTTCATCCTTTGATTTGACTATCCTTCATGAGGTATGTTTGACTTAATGAAACCCTCATTACTATGAGAACTTTTATGGCTGCAATGAATCTCATTATCATACTCATGATTTATGAACCTTTTACATATTTAAATAATCCAAGGACTTTTAATAAAAATGGGCTACATTCTATAGAGTTCCATACTCCCACTTTTAATTATGATATTGCAACAATTACCTATTACCTTGCATTTTGTTAAAAAAATCCTTCAATGGTTTCATTCTTAATAGATCTAGTCAATGGTTTATATCCTTATCATTCTTAATTCATCCTATATAATTAATCTTATACCATTTATGTGCTACACCACATTCTCATGCTCTAACTGATGGTGACCTAATCTTACATACATATTGTAGAACCCTTCAATATAGCTCTTTACATTCAAATCATTTTTCCACAAGTTGTACAAATTCTTCAATAACTCAAGTTAATAGTGAAATGGAAAAAAACATGGCCTTTTAATTTTTTACATATTTACATGTTTAGTAAAAACTTGTATCAACGATCTCTGAAGAGCCCTAAGTGTGAAATAACTGGAAAAATTTCAAGAGATCTTCCTAAAAAATTGTGTCACTTACAACCACTTCATTTGAAGGTACAAGGTCATGTAAGGTCCCTCTACAATAATATCTCAGTTTTTCATATCTCTAATCCATTTGGTTGTGGTGACAAGTGTTTGCACATTACAAAAAGTGTCAGATGCATGCAGTGTAAAGTTGTAAGGTGGCATAATTTTCATTATTTTAATTGTGCAACGAAACAAGCAGTTCCAATGCATTTGATGGATGGTTTTATGATATGTAATGTCCTATTTTGCACCCCAGCATGTTGGATCATTCATGGCTACATTGTACTAACAACTTCTCTTAAGAGACCTAAGTGTGAAAAAAGTGCCAAACTTTGATGAGCTCTTTCTCATAAACTATGGCACGTACAACCACTTTGTCTAAAGGTACATGGTCATGTAGGGTCTTGTTGACATATTTTATGCCACCATTGGATTCACATCATTTATATCTAATCAAAGATATCCTATGTGTGCATCATATTGAAATCTATGATTATTGATGAATTTGTGTCTTTGGGGTTTTGGCAACTCCTCAATTATGTCTAATTAGGGTTCTGGATTGCATGTAGGGTTTAAATCCTCATAAAACCCTAGTGCTTTTACCTTGTCACTTTTCTTCTATTTTCTCTTTTACTAGTCCCTTTACCCGTGTCTTCCAGTCGTAGCCCCAGTTTAAATATTTGATTAAAAATATTTTTTTCCCAAGTCTTATTTACCTTGTCATCCCCTTCTTTATGAAAAAATTTGAGGTGCATGTTGAATTACTGCCAATTAGATGTTTCTATCACTCGTTGTGCTTTTCCTTTGCCCCATTGTTTCCAGTTTTGCAATGAGCAATGAGCTCATCTCCTATGCATCGCTTATCACTATATTTTCATCACCTTTCATTTCATTCCTATGATGTGTGATGGCCTATATGTCCCTTTGCATCGCATTGACTCTTCACATTGTGTTTATGTTTTTGAGCAACGAGTTCTTTCTGCGATGAATGATGATGAAGCAACTAAGGGTCCAGATTTAAAGATGGTGATTGGATGATCATCGCTAGCTTCTAGTGCATCATGGTTATAAACATAGGAGTTGAATACCTTTATGAGATGGGCAATGGGATGGTGTATGACATCAACATGGACAAGTGGTAGTTTCCCGATATCCTACAGTGATATGGTAGGTCGTGAGTTGAGCCTAGCAGGACAACAAGTAGGCGACAGGTGTCTTGGTGGGCCCGAGGTTTTTTTTTCTTTGAATAGCATCAACGGTTAAGATTTGAGGGAAAGCATCTAACAATCATCAGGAGGGTTCTTCGCATCATGGTTTGGAAACATAAAGCATGGATCTTTTCTATGATGGGAAATTAAGGTATAAATAAGTGGAATTATCAAAGAGAATGATGTGTGTTTCCAGGACCTTTTTTTTGTCCCTTCAACATCTCAATGGGATGGTACTTCTTGCTATGTGCAATGGAGGTGATATGGTGGGTCCAGGTTCGATGTCTAATGGAGAAATAGTGCAACACACATCCTAGGAAATAGGTGGTGGATTTTCATTGCATCACTAACCTCCAATGCATCGTGGAATGATATCTTGTTCTCTTAAAGGAATGAGCAATGTATTGAAGGTACATGATGGCTGTTGATCTTGATTCTCTTGCAATCAACAATCACATTTTAAAGTTCATTGAGGATCTAATCTCGGACATCCATCTCCAATCCAATGGCTAGCATTCAAACTTCAATGGTCAATTGCTCTTGTTCAGTAGGGTGCAGTTTTATGTGATAACAGTTTTTGGCATGCCCAATGGGACACAAGAAGAAGTTTCACTTCATTTTGTTGAGATAATGGTGCATCTCTCAACATTCTATATTTGAAGGGGCTCTCAAACAAGTACCTAGCGACCCTGCAATCAAGGGAGGAATCCATATACGAATTGGCAACCATGTTGCTACCTAGAATTCCTGGTTCAAGATCAGACCTGCAAGTTCAATATATCCAACTCTCATTTTCTACAACTAGGAGAAGAAATAAACAATCTTTGTCACCTATAAAAAGGAATGGAAGTTCAAATCTTTCTCATAGATCTCAATCTACACCACCTGTGGGTAGATTATTTCATACTAAAACACCTGCCACCCATACAAATAGGACATCATTCCACATGGCTTTACCTAGAAATAAAAGCTTACCAAATGCATATGATGTTGCCACAAGGGAAGAAATTTATTTAATTCAGGTTGTGAATATAGCTCCTAGGCCACCAATGCCTTTATTTCTAGAGCTTCCTTCACAACCAACGGTGGCTACTATCCCGTGGCTCCTACTCCAATGATTTCTACAAGCCAATCTTCTACTTCAGCTTCAATTCCAGAATATTTGTACACCTTGCTCTGAAATATGAAAAATATGATGATAACATGGGATAGGTAGAAAGACCAAAACAATAGGCCTTATCAGCCTCAAAATTAGGGTTATCAACAAAATAGGCACCTTATCAAGGGAAAAATCAATGGAATCATAGTAATCCCATGAATAAAATTCATACACTTGTTTCCAATAATCCTAAGGATTTGGTCCTAGTGCAAAATAATCTAGCACAAGAGCAAGAGTGGTGTTACCATTGTGAGCAATCTCATAATCAAAATGCTTGTCAAAATGGAGAGATTGTGCAAACTTTGGTAGCTCAAAATGAAACCTCTACTTCAAAGCACCAATTTGGCACAAGCCAAACAACTACTAGTAATCAAAATCATGCACGAGAAGACTCCTCATTCATAATTTGGGTTCAAGAGGATGTATGTGGTGCAAATTAAGCAGATGTTGATGCAATATCCTAGAATACAAGATCAAAGAAAAGAGCAATGGAGGGTGGTGCATCTTCCATGGTTGGGCAAGCATCAGTCTCTCAACAACCTGTGTTTTAGAAATTGTAGCACTTAAAGGAATTCTATATAAAGGTACATGGTCATGTAGGGTCCCTCTACAACCTCTCTCAATTTTTTCATATTTCCAATTCATTTGGCTATGGTGACAAGTTTATGCACCTTTTAAAAAGCATCAGATGCATGTGGTGTAAAGTTGCAAGGTGGCTTAATTTTTGTTTTATTTGTCATGTGATAAAATTGATAGTTCCAACACGTCTAGTTTGGTGGGTTTATGCTAGGAAAGTTCATGTTTTGTACCCCTGCATGTCAGATCATTCTAGGATATATTGTACCGATAATTTCTCTTAAGAGACCTAAGTTTGAAAAAGTTGCAAAGTTTAAAGAACTCTTCCTCAAAAACCGTGGCACTTATAAATATTTTTTCTAAAGGTATAGAATCACAAAGGGTTTCTCTACAATAACCTATCTTATTTTTTTATATCTCCAATCCATTTGGCCATGGTGATAATTTTTTACCTGTTGCAAAAAGCATTAAATACATTGAAGAGAAAGTTGCAAGGTGGCATAATTTTCATTATGTTCTTCATGTAGCCAAAATAACCATTACAAGACATCTAGGTGGGTGGGTTTGTTGAAAGTATGAAGATTTTTTCATTTATGTCAACTGGCTGGTGTTTTCATTAGTGTCAATTATGTGTAGAAAAAGTCGGTTATTGACTGCATATGTTGAGGATATTGAGAAAATTGTAATAAAGAAGGTTTATAATTTGTGCATGTATAGTTCAGATATTGAAGAAGTGTTGTGAGTATATGAAGTTATCATTATGTTGCTATGTCTAGAAGTATGTTAGAGTGAAGTAATTTTCTAAAATGATGTCTCTGATACTTGATCTCCAAGTGCTCTTGAGAAAAATTGACGAATAGAGAAAACAGTGTCATGCAGGTATTTAGTGTATGTTTCAGGTTGTGCTCCACATTTCTTCTAGGTTGATTCTATGATTGTGCAGATCTGAGGTATTTTTCATGGTTTTTGGTAGTTTCTATATCCATAATTTGGGCTTTTGGATCGTTGTACAATGTGAGATATCGTCACCAGTATGGGTATTGGACAATTCAGTATTTTGACAGTGGTCTGGGAGAATTTTGTTTGCTCCACATTTCTCTACATCATGGTTTCAAGACTTGTAGTTCTGAGAATAAGTTAATGAGGTTGCACTCTTGCTTGATTCAAGAGGAATTGGAATTTGGTGTTGCTAATGTTGGGTTTCAAAGTTACAATGTATTACAATGAGTTCAAGTGTACAAAATGATCATATCCTTCTAGTGAGATCTATTTTGAAGGCTCTAGATGGACTTACAAGTGTTCATTGCATTCTCAAGATTGTGTTCAAGTGAATTTTGTTGTCTAGAAATCCTAGAGTGAGTTAAGGATGTGTGTACTTGATTGTTTTATGTGTTTGCACGGGTGTTGGACAATCTTGTGCTAAACACTACTGGAAAATCTAATGGAAGCATGTTGAGGAATGTTGGGACTCATTTAAGTCCTCATTAAGAATGTATATGGGTCACCCTCATTATCTTCCACCATGGAATGTTTTGGCGTTGACCTAATTTTAATTTGTAAATAAAAAGAATGTATGACCGACCTTGGAATGGTTTCAAGGTTGAAGATTGTATAAGTATGAGTTGATATGTTTGTGAAATATGAGATAGATGTGAGAAAAGTGTGTGTGATGTGAGTTTTAGTAGATTAGTGTGAAATTAAAAGTGTTGAGTTCCTGAAGGCAGTGAGCTAAAGGTGTACTCTATATTTCAAGAATGACTACAAGAGTGTTAACAAATTGTGGTGGACCTTCATATTGCATTGAGATGGTTTTCTCTCTATAACAATTCTCTTATATCTACTTTATAATTTTGCGACAGTGATCCCTCATTGGATAGTGTGTCCTATTCTGGCAGTGAGCCTTTGTATTCAAGTTTTGTAATTCTTTATATTGTGAGCTAATCCTTGTCATGTTTTTCCCCTCATTAGGTTTTCCACGTAAATATGGTGTTCTTATGTGCCTAGTTTTACTAATTTCAATTTTTGTTTCTACATTTAATAATTAAACACATTAGCAGAGTAAAATTTTTGTGAATGCTTGTAGAGCTAATGCTAGTTGAGAGTTTTAAAGGTTAAATTTTCTACAACTAATTCACCCTCCTCTCAGTTGTCTTTTTCAACAATTGGTATCAGTGCAAGGTTCCTTGGAAGAAGAGCTTAATCGCTTAAGGTAGATCTAAGATGGTGAGCAAGATTACTTTGGATTGCCCTATATTCGATGGCACAAATTATGCATTCTAGAAAACATAGATGGAAGGCTATCTAGCATCACATTGATTTCAAGTTGAAAAAGCATATAAGACTGCATATGTTCCACCTTAAAATGGTCCAAATACAAGTGCAGAGATCAAGGAACATGAGTCAAATGCTAAGGCAATATTTCTTATTACAAATGGTCTTTAAAAAACTAAATTAGTTAAAGTTATGAGTTTGAAGACTACTAAAGAAGTTTAGGATAATCTAGAAAGAATCTATGAAGGAGATCACAAAGTTAAACAAACGAAGTTGCAAATCTTGAAGGAAAAATTTGAGGCCCTACAAATGTTTAAAGATGAATCAATCATAATCTACATGCAAAAAATTGATGATTTGGTAAGTGGAATGAGAGGTCTTGGTGCCCAAGTCAAAGAATCTAAAGTGGTAAAGAAAGTTCTTATATCTCTTCCTAATTGTTATAGTGAAAAAAAAATTTCTATTGAGAAAGTTGTAAATCTTGGTCTAATTATTCTAGAGATCAGATGATTAGTACACTAACTTCTTTTGAGATGAGGAAAAAGGGATTGAAAAATAGCACAAGTGTAGAAACTACCTTTAAAGCCAATACATCATAAAAAAATGAAGAACCAGATAAGGAAGATCTTGATGATGTGGAAGCTAACTTTGTGAGAAGAATGAAGAAGGGCACTGGTAAGTACAAGGGTAAATTACTTTTCAAATGTTTTAGTTGTGGTGATATAGGTCATTATGCTTAAAAATGTCCAAAAAGAGCTGAAAGAAATAAACATATAGAAGGCAAGGAAAATAAAGGAAATATGACCAAAACAGCATATTATGTCAATGAAGATGCTAACATTTCTAATGGTGAGTCTAATTATAGATATTTTGATGATAATGAATGCTTTTTTATAGCCTTAAAAGATGAATCTACTCCTACTAACACTAAAAGATGTGTGAAGAAAAGTGCTCTGGAGAAAGTTGAAGGTACTGTGGTTTCTACTTTTCATTCTAAACAAGAAAAGAACTACTCGGTTGTTGATAGTGGTTGCTCAAATCACATGACCGGTGAAAAAAGTAAGTTTGTTAAACTTGAAAAATATGATTGATGCTTAGTTAAGTTTGGAGATGGTTTTGGTGCTAAGATCTATGGGATAGGCTCAATTATTTTTGATGGAAAACATAATACTGATGATGTCTACTATGTTAAGGGTTTGAGACATAAACTCTTAAGTTTTGGAAAAATGTGTAGTGAGGGATATTAGCTTGTGTTCAAGGATGAAAAATGTGAAATTAGAAAAGGGTCCTGAACTGTGATTGTTGCTAAAAAGAGGACTAAAGGAAACATCTATAAACTTAAAGGTGTTGATGGGCATTGCTTTATGTCTCAGATTAATGATCGTTGGTTATGGAACCAAAGGATGTGCCATATGAATTTTTATAATATGGTGAGAATAAGTGCAGTACAAGCTCTGAGAGATTTACCATGAATCACAAATCCAATTAATGTTATCTACAAGAATTGTTAGTTTGGAAAGCATGATAGAAACACCTTCAAAACAAAGGAACAATCTACTACTATACTATTGGAATTGATTCATACAAATATATGTGGTCCTACAAGGGTGAGAAGTCTACAAGGTGGCAGGTATTTTA
The DNA here is from genome assembly GCA_007258455.2 of Sequoia sempervirens. NCBI lineage: Eukaryota > Viridiplantae > Streptophyta > Pinopsida > Cupressales > Cupressaceae > Sequoia > Sequoia sempervirens. The sequence continues at coordinate 527,513,055 of VDFB02000015.1, read as the reverse complement.
TGTTTTTGATTGGTGATTATTCTAGAATGACATGGGTTACTTTTCTTAAAGATAAATTTGATGCATTAGACAAGTTCAAGACATTCAAAACTATGGTTGAAAATGAAAAGGATTTGAAGATAAAAGGTTTGAGGTCTAATAGAGGTGGTGAATTTACCTCCAATGATTTTAACATGTTTTGTGAATTTCATGGAATAAGAAGACAATTGTCTGCCCCTAGAACTCCTCAGTAGAATGGAGTTGTTGAAAGGAAGAACAAGACAATTCAAGAAGCTACTAGAACAATGATAACAGAGGTAGGTCTACCAGAAGTCAACTAAAGAGAAGTGATTCACATTGTTGTTTATGTGCTCAACCGAGTTCAAGAAAAATATAATAGCACTAAGACCCCCTATGAGCTATGGTATGGAAAGATTCCTACTATTAAGTATTTCAAGGTATTTGGAAGCAAATGTTATATCAAGACAAATGAAGAAAATCTAGGAAAGTTTGATGCAAGATGTGATGAGGGTATCTTCCTTGGATACTCTACAAGAAGCAAAGCTTATAGATGTTACAATAAAAGGATAAGAAAGGTTGTAGAAAGCACAAATTTCAAGGTTGATGAAGCGGTGCAAAATTCAATTGAAGTTGATGGATATGTGTCAGATGAACCTGACTGTAGAAAAGAAGAAGAAAAGGTTGAAGAACAAGAAATGTAGAATGAAGAGGAAGAAGCTCCGGAAAAAGGCTCCTAAAACCCCTAAGTATGTACAAAAGAATCATTTTGATGATCAGATCATTGGAAACAAGAGGAAAGGTGTATTGACAAGAAGCAAAGTTGCTAAAGTTGAGTAACACTAGTACAAAAAAAGCAATAAACTACTGAAAAACTACCAAAAACTACTTATAAATGACTACAGTTGGTCATGTGACCACTAGTAGTTTATTGTCAGACATATATAATGCGACCAGATTGATGAATAAACCATTATTAGTCATTTATTGGTTGTTTTGATTGATCGATTTGGTAGTATATTTATTCATTGATTTAGTCATTTATTGCTATCATCTGGTCACTTATTTAGTCATTGTTTTACACTGATAAATTTATTTGTTGATTTAGTCATTGATTGTTGTGATCTGGTCACTTATTTAATCATTTTTTATTCACTGATATATTGAACCAGTCACTTATTTAGTTGTTGATTTAGTCATCAATTGTTGTAATCTGGCCACTTATTTAGTCATATTTTTATTCACTGATATATTTAGTCATTGATTGTTGTTAACTGGTCACTTATTTAGTCATTTTTACTCACTAATTTCTATCCATTGGTAGTATATTTAGTCATTAATTTTAATCATTATTTTGATCAATTTGGTAGTATATTTAGTCATTTATATTCATTGATTATATTTATTTATTTTCATTTATTTTTATCAATTGGTGGTATATTTAGTCAATTTAATTATTAATTGATGTCAATTAGTAGTATATTTAGTCATTTTAATTGATTGATATTTGAGGATTCAAGCATAAAACACATAAATACACATCAATCATCAATTGCACACAATAAGAAAGTCATTGAGAAGGAAAAATTAGTGAACTTTATTAATAAAAGAAAGGTGTTCTAGTTACAACATACAAATAGAGTATTACAATTGTTATTTTCAATCACAAGACTAAAAATTTGAGTTACAATATTGTAGAGAAATGATTGCAAGAAAGAAACTTCTCCAAAATACTTTTGCAATGATGGAAACACATGCTTGAAGCCCTTCAAAGCGAGCACATGCCCCTTTCATCTATTAAAAATTCTACAATATGGGCAATCTTCCTGAAGCAAGTTGTAACGTGTAGAATCCAAGGATATTTTTGATAATGTCCCATATATGAAGCTCTCTCCTTCAATGCAATCAAGTACAATAACCCAGCTAGAATATTTCACCCTTTATATGCAACGTGCCATCTGATATGAGCAATAGGGTGTTTCATTTTCCATCATGAATGAAGTTGTGCCTCAATACAACCAACAAAATTAATATTAGTCTCAATTCAGAAAGAATAAAAGTGCATTATAAATTGAAAGTTTACAAAAGAAATTCCAAACATAGCAGAAAGATAAATCAATTAAAAAACTATAGCCTTGTCAACAAATGCCTTAAACAGAGTGTTCAACATAGGCCTGAAATATGCATATTGAACCCTTGATTTCAGAAGCTTGTTCAAAATTTAAGAAAGGTGATATGCTCAGATTATAGAATGAAGTTGACATATTATAGAATGAAGGCTATCACACTAACCAGACTGGAACAACATTCTCAATAAAAATTTCCTAGAAACAAATCCCAAGAATGCCATCAGACTTGGACAACAAAAATGTCAACCCTAGTTCATGTGTTGTCTCAGTAAAGACCTGGACCATTAAGGAATCCATTTATACATAAATTCAAAATTAAGTTGATGAGAAAAGATCTTTGATATCCAATTGAAATCCTTAACATCCAAACATTACTAACTTGATGTTTCACAACAAGTTTCCCAACTGTGACATCATCTTCCCCATTCACTTAGCAAGCACCGCCCAATTCAATTTTTGAAGGCACAAACACGTAAGGTAATTTCTACAACAATAATTTTCAAACTAATGATTAATAACAAAACTTAAGGCATCCATTAAACTTGAAAGAAAAAAACTACTTGAAAAAATACACAGAAGCATCACCAAATGGTTCAAAACTCATCATTAGTATAAGTCCAAAAATTTGATGTTCCTGTACAATTTATTTAGGTTTATTCTCTTACAATTCATCAAAACTAGAAAAAAGGGTAGCAAGTCAGGGGATTTGATTGTGGGAAAACTTCACAGTTAAAAGGTTTTTGTACTATGTCAAACATCATTTCATTAGTTTCAATCCCACCAATTTACCCATGTGATTACTACTTTATACAATAAGAATCAAACTGTGTTCATTTTATTGGTTTCGATCTCTTCAATCCACCTTTGCAACATCTACATGATGTAAAGATTGTCAGTGAACGGTTGAAACATATTAGAGGTAATTGAAGGAAACCCTCTCACAAATTAAGGAATGATTCAAGTATTGCATGGCACATGGAGTTAACCTAAAAATGTTGCAATTCCCATCTAACATCTTAAAAGATTGTAGTAATGTTGAAATTTAAAATGGTACAAGGAGAGAGAAAAAATCAATACCTTATCTTTGGCTAATGAAATCAAAGGCTCAAGAATGGCAGGAGGATCTGCATTAGCCACTGTTACACCCTGATTGTATAGCTACTACGTATTAGTACTCCATAGGATTAAATGATTGTAAAGAGAATGAATAAAATATGTTCCTTGTTATCAATATGAGTGTTTTAACATTTAATGATTGTCTCATTTAATGTTGCTTCAATTGATGTTATCCATGGTGAAATATTGCATTATAAGGTTATTGAATTATGTTATTCTAACTTGAGATGTTTATGTATAATGTTAATGTTATGAGCATGTGACTGTTGTGAGATTATGTTAGTGGATGCATGTATATGAACCATTCCTCCAGGTAGAGGGGAAGTATCACTCGAGAGAGGAGCTTGGTTGGTTAACCGGTAAAGTGAACTATCTGAGCATACACACACATCACCTTAGATTGAGTGAACTAAGTCAGTTATGTTGGTTATAGGTAAGTCATCTATAGCTTGTATGTTGGCATTAGGAGTCTTGTCTACTTTTGTATAATTTTCTAAGTGATGTTTATCTATGTAATTGTCTTGTGATATTACGATCATTGTGATGGTAACATAAATGGATGTAAGTGAATAGGGAGTGGACATATATACATATATATAGTATATACACATATCCATATGTATACACATATCGATACAAGCATATGTTGGCAAATGGATATGCTCATACAGATGCATTGATATCGTATACCTACACATACGTGTACATAGAGGTATATACAGGTATATACATGTATATATGCACACATCATGTATTATGTGGATATTAATAATATTATATTATTATTGCCTTACAAATTTACATATACATATATATGTATATATATACATATCAAATATGTTGACTGGCTTACGATATATATATATAATAGTAAAATAATACACACATATATATAATATACCGTGGTATTTAAATATATATATATATATACGTATATTATTTAGTACTATAAATATATATAATATAATATGTATTTAATATTAAAATCTCAACTTTGGAAATCGAATTATTTCCTAATTGATTTAATATTAATCTCTCAACTTAGGAAATCGACTTATTTCCTATTCAATGGAATATTTATTGTTCAACTATGGAAATCAATTTATTTCCAAATCAATTGATTATTATCTTTCAAACTATGGCGAACGAAATATTAGTGAATCAAAATATTTCTGAAGTTTAAACTTTGTAATGGAGTTTGAATTTATTACTACGCCTGAAGAAGTTGTGTGTCCTGGAGAAATGCACACATATGTAAATGCATTTGACCAAGTTATTAGCAATTAATGAAATCAATGCAGGAATACAATGTAGTTGGAAGCTCTATCGACTTTTCCTGAGAAATGGGTGATGTGTATACAATTCATCAAATGAATTTTTCTTTGTGATTATCTTTACCTGCCATAATATGAAATTGGCACCACATCTGAAGAATAAACCTGTAGGTGTCGATTGGCACAAATTCTCCATGTTTTTTGAATTAGTCTTCAAATTGTTGTCAGTTGCTGGAGGATGATTCACCATTTTGTGTGTTGAGTGTGGCAAGGAACTAGTGCCACCTCCAATTGAATATGTCTAACAAGTTGTGGTGGAAAATCACATGCCAAAACAAAAGGGAGGTTGGTCTCTATAAATAGTTGCTCAACCTACTTCATTTGGATGCATTCACTCATACTTTCTAATTATACTCAATTCTCTATGATTCCAAATTGAAATCATAATTCCCTCTTTCATATATATCTGAGCATCATACAATACCAACTATAAGCAATTAACAGCTTCCACCATTTATGAGTGCCCATGTGAGAAGGCATATTATTCCAAAACAATCGTCTATTGTTAATTACTTCTATGTAATTACCAGTTCTAAATATTTATTTCTGAGTGAGGAAAAGTGAAATCTTGAGAGGGAGTTATCAATTATATGAGGTGTTGGAAATTGTTGATTAGTTAAAAGTGAATGTTGTTTCATCAACATTCTGTGGAAAAGAAAAGTACAGGAATGGGTACTCTTCTACTATCTATTTCTTTAGTTATCTATTTAAATACTTCTCAAATTGTATTTACTGTTTGTGCATAGGAAGTGAATTGCTTCTTGAATTGTATTTTAGTTTGTGCATAGGAACTGAATTGTTTAAGGATAAAAGATGCACTCTAATTGTATTCTACATTATTTGTATGATCTCCATATAAGGAGAATACCGGTTGCATTAGTTACTATATACTAGGCTTGAAATGAAAGCATGAGTCAAGTAAGATCAACAACTAAGTTATTAGGTTAACTTAGAAGAGCTTGTGATACTCCTAGGATAAAGATTCCAATATGGGAGGGAACTCGTGAAATACTTGTTATGTTGATTCATTTATAGTAGCTTAGTATGTTGTAGGATGTTTGGGGTATAGAATATCCATTAGAGGACAAAACCTATGTGTAGTGTAAGAGAGCCCTAAGTCAAATCAACCCTAAATAGTGTATGTGATAGATGACCTTTAGTAGAAATATTGTATGAAACACTTTTCCCAAAGTAGTGTAATGTACAAAACATCCACTTAGACTATGTGATGATTACACTGTCAGTTCACCATGATCTTGTATTACATACTAGTTTGAGAGTTGTCATCTTGCACAAGATCTAATTATGTAAGACACAACACTATGCTCAATCGGTTAACAATATTGATTACTCTACCAATCTCTTCATTGAAGGGAGGGCCATCTATCAAATGATAGATGTGTAGGGGACCACATTTATAAGTTCGTGGTTGGTGGAAAATCACCCGAGTGATGCTTCTCCTCCACAGAAGGCTACTGAAGTACCAAGATTTGAAAGGCAGATTCCTAGACCTTTTTACTACTATTTGTTCAAAAGCTCCATGAGCTATGTTTGTACTTGTATGTCTTCTTACTCTGATATTTATTTTAAAAGGAAAGATTATTTTTTGAAATATATTGTATCATGTTGTGATGTCTTCAATTAAAAGAAAAGAATTTTTTTATTATAATGGCTATTTACTCATTATCTTTATTTGTTGGGTGTAAAATTAAGAAATTTTTACTTCATGAAAGGGTTAGTAAGTTACAGCCGCCATCATTATAAAATCTTATGTTCTAAAGTATAATGTCTTGGTTGCTACAACACCCTAAACTCATTCAATATTGGCAAAAAAGAAACCGGATATTGATCCACTGCCATATTAGATCTCATGGGATTCTCCTTCACAAACAAAAAATGATATATATTAATTTTTTAGCAACTTCCTTAATATCCCCATGTAAGTAGATTAAACTAAGTGAGGTTGATGATTTGAAGTAGAGTACCATCTTCTTGGTATGTACTTGACTTTGATCATGACTTGTATCTTGAATGAAAATAGCAAGCTAGCTGCACTGTAAAATCATTGTTAGAAAAATAACCACAAAATCCTCTTTAATTAAAATAATCCTTCTAGATATTTCATGACAAGATATTTCGGTTAATTTCTAAGAGAGCTAATTTCACTATCTAAATATCCATCAATCTATTTACTGTATATAATTTTATAGAATTTAGAATTTGAATGTAATGAAACTAACCATAATTACCAAAGATTTGACACCAAAATGTAGTACAAAATGAATTGTTTGATGACAAATGTGTTTTGATAAACCAAATATACCCTTGATATATTGATTTAAATAACAAGGAAATATCAAACTGGAGACAATAAGATAACATTCATTAATTCACTTCAACAAAAAAATGAAAAAAGAATTCGTCCACCAATTATAACTTCATTCTATTGATCTTCAAAACGATTTTACAATATGTTTCAAAATTTTGTCCTAAATGACATGTCAAAAAGTGTCTTGTTAGTTACCCACTTTTAACATAAATCAAAAAGTCTTAATTATCGTTTCTTACATAGGATTACATAAAACTTTAAAAGCGATGAAAGATGAGAAGTGACTTGAGAATTTATCAGATGTTGAAGTCCACAACACTCGCAAGATATGGAACTTTGTTACTCATCGTAAGGTACCCGTGATCATTCAAATCTGGCAAGGTCCTCTCTCCATGATTAGTATCTGCAAGGCTTGGTACTTCACTGCAAGGCCTATTCTTGTGGGGGAGCTAGATATGTCTGCTCCCATTTGTACACCATGTAATCATGAGGCCATTTGTATTCCTAGATTTTTTGTGTGTTGTCCAAGTGACTCTTCCATCTGTTGTCTAATAACCCTTTGGCATCTGTGATGAATTTTGAGTACCCAACATCCAGTGCAATTATTTCGTCCAAGGTTAATTGAGGAAATGAATATTTATGTCACCATCCTTCTATATATTAGTGAGGCGGTTGGGAACAATTTTGCTAAACTCATCTATCCAATCCTTGGAGCCTTTCAATTGATCATCATCCCTTAGTATCTTAGGCACGAACCACTACTTTAGCATGTGAAATGAATCCATTTTTTCCTTGATCTTTTTTTCTTCTGCAGGCATGTATTGAAACTCATTTGTGACCATTCAGACCATTTTCTTAGTAGGCTTTAAAGTTGTGGGGGCCTCAACACTCCTTTGTAAAACTCTGCACAAAGTCATTAAGGTTTGATGTACAGGTTACCATTTCTTGAAGAAGGGGTCCAATGTAGGTACATGGGCCTTTATTTGATGAACTGCTTGTGACAAGGAGACATAACATTCATACACATTTTCCAATTTTTCCACAATTAGTTTAACCCTATGCTCCAATATTTGTTCCAATACCTTGAGGGTTTCTCTGTTTTCTCTTTCCTTTGTTTCTTCATTACTCTTTTTCAACTTCTCAATTTCTTGTTTTAGCACATTAACTTGTTTAATAGTGATTTCACTTGTATCAGTCTGGATGGCAGGGGGATGGTATACTATTAATTTTGTGTTTTAGGAAGGACCTTCTCCCTTCAACTATTGTTTCAATTTCACATTTTCTATGAATAACCTATTCACTTCATCATTCAGATAATTTTGTGATTTCTCATATTCTTCCAACCTAAGCTACATAGCTTTAACCACATCCCTAGTAAGCATTGCTAAGTGCATTATCATAGTAGTTGCCTCCAATGCTAATGTGTCTTGAAGTGTCTTTACCATGGCAGTCCCTCTCATTTCTTTTACAACATCAAGCAATCTTGGTTTTTCTATTCTTTTTTTGCTTGGTCCAAAAGGCTAGGGTTTCAAGTCTTGGATTGTAACCTATGCCACTCATTCCCTCATCCGAATTGAATTTAGAAACCAACATGGTATCTTCTTGGCTTCTTACTTGATCCAGTAAGAATATCTTTTTCAACTCCATCCCAAGAATAATTAGTATATTACTTTCTAAGACCAATTTTCTTGCTTCTTGGGGGCTAATAGTAATTTCATTAATCTTGAGTTCTTCAAGAGTATGGGAAACAATTTGGTCATGTTGTGACTCCTCAGTGCCCATCTTATTAATTTGGAGTCTCTCCTCAAAGTCTTTCATTTTCATCTTAGACCAAAAATCCTTAAACTTAGGAGTTTGAATAAATTTATCATCTTCAATAAATATAAGGGCAACAATCACCCTTTCATCATCATGCACTTCTTGATCATTATGCCCATGTCCATCCACTCTTTCTTCTAGTTTGTGAGCATCAATTTCAAGCTTAGGTGGTGGCTGATCAACTTCATCATCTTTAAAATTCAAAAGTACATCGGCTACCTCTTCAGTATCCCCTACTCCACTTATTTCATATGCCACTAAGGGGGCCACTCCATGTGTCTTCTACATTTTAGGACTTGGTTGCTCAAGGGATTTTTCTGATTGTATTGTGGCAATGTCTGGTAGGGGCTCTATGATTACAATACCACTTGGTTTGATGGGAAGCTTGGAGGGTTTTGAAGACTAACCCTTAGGTTTCTTTTCTGGTTCAACATATAATCTTTCAAAGTTGTCAATTATTCCATTCATCTTTCTGATAAGATCCTTTTTTTCAACATAGAATCCTTGGAATTCACTGTCCCTTTTCTTCTCCTCCTCCTCAAGCCTCTTTATGATTTCCCACTTCCTCTTCCTCTGAAAAAATTCATGAGGTGTAAATCAATTTCTTATTACATATTCTTCATAATCCATTACATGGATAATCCCAGCTTTAGTGAGAAGTGTTTGCTTTATAAAATTAATATGACCTTCAGGATCAAAGACCATTTCTCCTTGTGACTTCAATGAGTATTGTATCTTCAAATAGTTCTACAGTTCTTCAAGAGTGTTAGACCCTATGAATAGCCCCTCACATTCAGTTAGGTCAGGGAGGAATGTCCCCTTTTTCTGTATTTTCATAACATCCTACTCCATCCATAACATTTCCCACATAAATTCCAAAAATTCAATTCAAATAGAAACAAATTTAGGTAAAACATGTGGGGCTTGAGGACACCCATAGAACCTTATTACTATTTGGTCTGCTAAGAAGAACCAGTCACTGAAATTGTGAGTGTTTCCCTACTCTGGCATCAATGCTAAAGTTCTTAGTACTTGCATGATTTTATTAGGAAATCTTGGTGAAATATGAACAAGAGTGGACATGACCTTTACTACAAAATCATCATGAAATATTACATAATCACTATTTTTAAATCTACTATCCAAGATGCAACACCACTTTTGTACAGGAAACCTATTCCTTTCATCATCAGTCATTCCCAAACACATTATTTTAGTCCATCTGTTTCTATTTTGGTACAATATTAAATGACAACAGAGAGTATTTCCTGAAAGTGATGGGAGCTAAGTTCTCTCTTACTTGCAAAAATCCCTCATGTAACCCTTTCTCAATTTTAGCAGCAAAGCCATACTCAATGTTGACTTCAAGATTTTGTATCCTCATTGCCATCATCATGAGATATGTTGGAATCCTCTCTTAAGCATCTATTCCAAGCACTTGGCACAAAACAAAATAAGTTCTTTTGAAATATACTTGGAAGTCTTCTATGGAAAATGGCTCATTTTGGGAGGGAGAGATACGTATCCTCCTATTGTTACACCTTTTTTCATGTGTAAAGGAAGTTCATCACTCCTGTAGTTTTTTCTCAATCTCCTATAATCCTCCTCACTTATTTCCAAGTCGATCTTAGTGATAGCTTGCTTGTTTAACATAAAACACTCTATAATTGTTTCTTTAGTCAACACCGCTAATGGTGAACCATCTGACATTCTTATAGTCCTGGTAGTCGGGTGATAATATTGCGCCAATACTATAATAAACTCAACATCTATGAAGACATTTTAGACTATCAATTTGGCCAAATCTAAGGTCCAAGGATTTGAAAGTGGAACCTTCTCAACCCTTTTTTCATAGAAGTACCAAAACAGATCCCACCCTAAGATAGGGATAATTGGGTCTCTACATCCATGGGTTGTATCTTTAAACACCTTTTTAGATCCTTTGTCTACAAAATTAGGTAACACATCTAAAATGGATTGTTGTAGGGACCTCTTCTTTGATTTAGAAAATATGGACTCTTCCTTTTACTCGTGAGTTGAATTCTTTTGGGTGGCATGATGAAGAATTTATTCCTACTTGATTTTTTAGGTGTCTACTTGTAGAAGCAAATTCAATTCTTATACACTTGCTACAAAGGTTTCTATGAACTTACCCAGTGAAATAATAGCTACAAAGTTTTCCCACTTGAACTCCCTTGCCTTCGGTACGTTGAGCTTTGTGAATGATTTCCAAAATGTCATTGAGACCCAAGTAGTATTTGTTGTTGAGCTCAGTCACCTCGCTATTAATGTCAATTCGTGCAAAATATTTCAAAATTTTCCCATATTTTGAGTTTGAATACATGTTGATCTTTGGAAATCAAATGGTGTAATCATTTAATGCTTGACACCTTGTACCATAGTACCGCTCTATTATTTAAAGACCGTTGCGGGGTAGTGCTAGTAGTACCACCACCCCGCGAACATCCCTTTGGACTCCCGCAGGACAACGGGTTAATTCTAGTGATAGAGTGACTATTCATCGCCATACCGCACTGCCATATCAAGACTATTGTGGGGTAGCGGTAGCAGTACCACCACCCCATGCACACCCCTTTGGACTCCTGTGGGATGATAGGTTAATTCTAGCAGTTGAGTGACTATTCACCTCCATACCGCTCTGTCATATGAAGACCACTATGGGGTAGCGGTAGCAATACTACCACCCCTCGCACACGCCTTTGGACTCAAAGGATAGCTGGTTAATTCTAGTGGTTGAGTGATTCTTCACGTCCATAGCACAGTGTTAGTTTTTACCCCTTGTCGGGCTACGATTTACTTTAGTTGTTAACATGTTCTCACCGCCACCCCATGGTATTCATATTTGGTTTGTGCGGTATTGTGGTAAGCATTTGTACATTGACCTATATGTCCAACCATCCTGCACATACCTCTATTGACTGTTGTGGTAGTGTGGTATTGGATTTTATTATGAATGCAATATTTAGATATCATTTTATTGAAAAGATTGAATAATTTTCTAATTTTGCAATCTCTCATTTTTAGTTTTTAGTGCCAATTAGAACTAAGAGATCATTTCTTTGTTTGTAATGGGGAGGCTTAGTTCACCTAATGTTAAGATATCTATATGTATTATTAAATCATAGATGTTCATTATATGTTTGCATCTAGAAAACATATAGGAAATACAAGAAATTATATTCTAACTAAACAAAATTAATTTCAAATTTTCAACCAAAGTAAGAAAACTAAGAAGAATGATTGAACCTAACTTTAAATGCACTTCAAATCAACAGTGAACATCTCAGGTTTTGTATACAATGTACCAGTAGAATAATGATGATTACATTCAGAAATGTATCAGTTAAACAAAAGTGAATAAGCATACCTATACTCAGATCTTTATTACATTCAATAATAAATTACAACATACATATAACCAAATTTTAGGTGACAAGCTAACATCTTAAGGTGACAAAACATCATCATAATCATCTGCATTTCCAGTAAGATCAAAATCCTTATCATTCATGTTTGCATCTGCTTGATTTTCTTCCTCATCCTCATCTCTAGCATGCAATGCATTCTCTCTCCCAATCTCTTCATTGGTAATAAAAATTTCTTCTTCAAACACTCCATCATCATCTTCATCCACTTCTTCAAATGTTTCTTGAAAATTAACATATTACCCGTTAGGCATTATATCAACAACTTCCATGAATTTTCATTTTGAACGAGACTTTGTTTGAATGGCATATGACCATCCTAGGCTTCTTACATCATCAATTAGAAATGATTGGTTAATTTGACGAGGGGAAGCATATGAATCATCCATCTTTGATAAAAATTGTCTTCTATTTGTGTGTACGAATCCATACTCATCAAATTGTAGTACAGATGGTCGAATCCACTTACATTTTAATAATATAGAACTATTTTCACCATAGTCCACTAGAATAATTTGTTGGATGAATCCAACATAAAATTTCTTCTCAATTTCATGAAGAAATTCAGCACTAACAGCATAATCATAATTTATCTTTCCTTTATCTTTTTATTCCACTCTTAAATGACTACCATAGGCCCACATTCCACTGAACTACATAGCCCATAAATGTGGACATTGTGAAAGCTCACTTTCCTTCGTTTTTATATCTTGACCTTCTTCTTTTGCATCACTAACTGCATTAGCAATCCATTCTTCAAATTTTGGAAAATAATCACCTCCAATCAAATCAGCATGACATTTGCACTTTTGAGGTTGATGTTGCATCCAAGCTTGATTGTCTTCGTCATATTTTCTACATAGAATATTAATGTACAAATAGTAAGATTGATAATATAAATGTGTAAATACAATTGAGTAAATAAATTATTGTGTAATTTTTTTTACCTACGCCACTTATCAAATGAAGATGTGTTTTGAAGAATATAGGCATGTGTCACACTTCTCTCTTGATGTGATAGCTTGAATCAACATCCATTTCCTTATAATACTTCACCTGCAACTGTGTCTTCTTCGTCGTTGTCTCATACATGTCGATTGACATTTTTTAAATCCTTCATATATTTTGTGCAAAATCACATGGCCTCTTACATTGAATATCCCTCAAACATGTTGCCTTCCGGTTTTTCCCTAGTACAAACTTTTTTTTTCAAAACATTCATATATTGTTCTATAGGATACATCCATCTTGTTCTTACCAGGCCATAATGCTTTAGTTCATATTGTAGATGTATCAAAAGATGCATAGAAATGTTAAAGATTGTTGGTGGAAATTCCCATTCCAATAGACAAAGGACTTCAACAACCTCCTCCCTCAAACTATCAAAGTTCTAAGGATCTAATACATGTAAAATCATTTTCTTTAATATTAGGCCCAACCTTATAACTGCCAATCTTGGCCCCTTTTCCAAACTTAATATATTTACCACAATAGGTAAAATATTCTCCATTATGACATGATAGTCATGGGTCTTGAGGCCTCGCAACCCATTAATGTCAGTTTTGCTTCTAATACTACTACTTACATATCCAGTGGGAAAGCGAGTCTGATACATCAATTATAAGAATTGTGCATGTTGTTCCTTTTTCCAAACATAAGGAGCACTAGGTTTTCTATATTTTTCATCATCATAATTTTCAACCCAAAGATTTTGAAGAATCTTTAGTTGTTGAAATTCTTCACGTGATGAAATAGTATCAAAAGCACTAAAAAGAGTTTCTATAATAGCATAGGCTATATTTTTCTCAGTATGCATAAAGTCAATAGTATGCCTAATGACAATATCCTTAAAGTATGGAAACTTATAGAATATGCACAACCTTTTTACACCACTTTAATTACATGGATCATATCTACTACCAACAATCCCATCATTTTCAATAAATGTCATTCTTTTTTGTCCATTCTCAACAATGTAATTACCTATTATTAGCAATGGTGCTTCACAATTCTCTTTTTGACCATTGAACTGTGTTTTTTGTTGACAATATGGATGATCCATTTTAAGGTAAGCATGATGTCCACAATAAATACACTTACGCAAACTTCTTGAGTTCCTCACAAAATCGTTAAAGTTGCAAGCAGGACATCCATGGTATCCATGAACACCGAGACTAGAAAATGTGCCATATGCAGGAAGATCATGAATCGTAAACAATAAGGAAGCTCTTAAAGTGAATTTGATTGAATAACCATCCCTTAAAGATTGAATTTCTTCAATTCCTTTCCACAATTCCATTATCTCATCATATAATGGCTCTAGATAAGCATCAATTGTATCTGAAGTCACCCTTTTCTTTCCTAGTATAATCAATGATAGCATTAAGAAAAATGGTTTAATTGCTAACCATGGAGGAAAGTTATAATTTATTAAAAACACTAGCCAAGTTGACCATTTAGTACTTTGATCTGAGAATGGGTTCACCCCATCTAGATCCAAACCCAACCTTATATTACGATGATCTTGAGAAAAATCAAGCCATCTATTATCAAATTCCATCCATGTCTTACAATCAGGCACATGTCATTGTTTTCCATCAGTGCTCTTATTTTGGGCATGCCATTGCATAAGTTCAACAATGTCTCTGCACCTATACATTCTAAATAATCATGTGATTATCAGAAAGTGGTGAAGAACCTTTCTAGGAACCACAACTAATTTCAACCCTTCTCTATACCTCACTTTATGACATTTCAGACATTCACTCTCACTTGCAAGATTCTCATGAAATAATACACAACCATTCACACATGTGTGGATGTTTTCATACCCTAAGCCTAGCTTAGTGATTTCCTTTCTACATTGACTTCATTTTGTTGGCAATGTGGAGTTAGGTGGTAACAATGAACTTAATAATGCCAATAATTGATCTACACTCTCATTTGTCCAACCAAACACCACTTGCAAGTTAAGAATTTGAAGGATTGTTGTCAAACGCCTTAACCTACAATTAGCATACAAAGGCTTTGAAGCATCCTCCATCAACTTGGTCCAATCATCATTTAGACCCTCATTCAACATTCTATCAATTTCAAACCCTTCGTCTAACATTGTTGCCTCTTCATCTATGTTTGGTCCCACTTCATCTATGTTTGTTGCCTCTTCGTCTCTCACAGTCTGCCATTCTATCATATCTTCGTAATAATTGACATTCTAAGGGCTTATACCACTATGCCCATATCTTATCATATGTTGATAAATCTGACTTCTTTTTTTCCCCTTTCCACCAATACATTCATTGCATGGACATGGATATTTGTCCATGTCACTCTCATCAGCTATTCTCTCATCAAATGCATGGTATTTCAACCTTTGACGTTGACCCATCTGTAATGTTCTACACATAGCAACAAAAAATTATAGACTAAGAGACAAACTATTTTTTTTAATTGAAATGCATTCCCATAGCAATAGAGTTATAGAGAACAAATAAAATAGAGAGTTTAACTAATGAATTGTAAAAGTAGATTTTTGTAGCTTATATTCAAATTGTTGATTACATTGCATTGCACATCTTTCAAACTTAAAGCATTACTTCACATTTCATAACTAATAACTAGATGTTGATCGATGACAAAATTTCAATTATGATATAATTTTTACAAATTCAACCTAAGCAATTATGCAATTACTTGACATTGCATAACTAATAACTAGGAGCAGCTGCCAATTGCATTTGCTTGTCATGGCATTCCATGAGACAACATTTCTTTGAGGCATTTTTTCAAAAAGTTCACTTCCTTGTCTATGCTACCACGTTTTTCATACATGTCTACCAAAGAATTTTATCAAATACTTCACTTCCTTGTTGCTATGGCTAAAATCCTAAAACAAGTGCTTTCGAACAAGCTAAGGATGCTTGGGAAAAATCTATCAAAGCATAATAGTAAGCAATAGCATAGACAAGGCAGTGAACTAGTTGAAAAAATGCCTCAAAGAAATGTGATTTCATGGTGATGGAATGCCATGACAATCCATAACAATTCACTTGTCATGGGATTTTTCATGGCATTCCATCACCATGAGACCACATTTCATTGAGGTACTTTTTCCAAAGTTCATTGTCTTTTCTATGCTACCACATTTTTCATACATGTCTACCAAAGCATTTTATCAAACAGTTCATTGCCTTGCTGCTATGGCTAAAAGCCTAAAACAGGTGATTTCAAAAAATCTATGGATGCTTGGAAAAAATCTATCAAAGCATAATAGTAAGTAACAAGCTATGGTCTCATGATTTTTTTTTTGGCATGAAAATCAATGTGATTTTATTTGCATTTTTTTGCAGGTTTTAAACACATTTTTTTGGAAATTTTGTTGTTTGAAATGGGGAAAAATCTTTGTGGTCTGTTTTGTGCACTTTTTAGTTGTAGGATTCTCACAGTTAGTGAAAAAGGTAGTGTTCATGAAGGAATGGAAAAGATGCGTAGAGCCTTTCAATTATACATGTACTGTGCAATGACATTGAATCATTTAGCAAACCATTTTTTCTTCACAGGGCAGCATTTTCTTGTGGAACAATTGACTGAGATAGCTCTTGTTTCAACTAACCACCCTCTCATGAAATCTCATTCATATTATAATATTGCATGATCTTATCATAGTAAAGGTTATTATGACACCACTTGTCAAGGAAAGCCAGAGGCCACAGGATTTTGTGGATAAGTTCAATTGAAGCTGGGAGATCTTAAGAGTTCTCTCTCAAATTTTGAAAAGGTTTTGGAGGTCCACCCTGAGAACTATGAGAGCTTAAAATTTGTAGGCCATATATATGCTCAGCAATGGCAAGCACAGAAGGCTTTGGAAATTTTAAGAAAGGCAACTCACATAGATCCACATGATGCCCATGCATTTATCAATATGGGTGAGTTATTAATATCGTCAGACCCCAGTGCATCCTTAGATTCTCTTAAGACACCAAAGTCTCTTATGAAGAAGAGTAGAGAAGAAGTACCCATTCAATTGTTAAACAACATTGGGGTTCTTCAATTTGAGTGTGATGAACGAGTTGGATCAACAAACTTTTATGGAGGCATTAGGAAATGATGTTTTGACTCTACATAAATCTTTGTGGTCAATTTTGTGCATTTTTTACTTGTAGGATTCTCACAGTTAGTGAAAAAGGTAGTGTTCATGAAGGAATGGAAAAGATGCATAGAGCCTTTGAATTATACCCATACTCTGCAATGGCATTGAATCATTTAGCAAACCATTTTTTCTTCACTGCAGGGCAGCATTTTCTTATGGAATAGTTGACTAAGACAACTCTTGTTTCAACTGACCACCCTCTCATGAAATCTCATTCATATTATAATCTTATCATAGTAAAGGTGGTTATGACACCACTTGTCAAGGAAAGCCAGAGGCCATAGGATGTTTTGGATAGGTTCAATTAAAGTTGGTAGTTCTTAAGAGTTATCTCTCAAATTTTGAAAAGGTTTTGGAGGTCCACCCTAAGAATTGTGAGAGCTTAAAAGTTGTAGGCCATATATATGCTCAGCAAGGGCTAGTAGAGAAGGCTTTGGAAATTTTAAGAAAGGAAACTCGCATAGATCCACATGATGCCCATGCAATCAAGATGGGTGAGTTATTAATATCATCAGACCCCAGTGCAGCCTTAGATTCTCTTAAGACACCAAAGTCTCTTCTGAAGAAGAGCAGAGAAGAAGTACCCATTCAATCGCTAAATGACATTGGGGTTCTTCATTTTGAGCATGATGAACTAGAGTTGTCTCAAAAAAAAATTATGGAGGCATTAGGAAATGATGTTATGCCTCTACATAAATCTTTGTGGTCAGTTTTGTGCATTTTTTACTTGTAGGACTCTCACAGTTAGTGAAAAAGGTAGTGTTCATGAAGGAATGGAAAAGATGTGTAGAGCCTTTGAATTATTACTGTACTTTGCAATAGCATTGAATCATTTAGCAAACCATTTTTTCTTCACTGTAGGGAAGCATTTTCTTGTGGAACAATTGGTTGAGACAACTCTTGTTTCAACTGACCACCCTCTCATGAAAACTCATTCATATTATAATTTTCCATAATCTTATCATAGTAAAGGTGATTATGACACCACTTGTCAAGGAAAGCCAGAGGCCACAAGATTTTGTGGATAGGTTTAATTGAAGCTGGGAGATATTAAGAGTTCTCTATCAAATTTTGAAAAGGTTTTGGAGGTCCACCCTGAGAATTGTGAGAGCTTAAAAGCTATAGGCCATATATATGCTCAACAAGGGTTGGCAGAGAAGGCATTGGAAATTTTAAGAAAGGAAACTCACATATATCCACCTGATGGCCATGCATTAATCAAGATGGTGAGTAATTAATATTGTCAAAACCCAATGCAACCTTAGATTCTCTTAAGACACCAAAGTCTCTTCTAAAGAAAGTAGAGAAGTACCCATTCAATTGTTAAACAACATTGGGGTTCTTCATTTTGAGCATGATGAACTAGAGTTGGCTCAACAAACTTTTATAGAGGCATTAGGAAATAGCATTTGGGTCAAGATTTCATAAATAAAAGCCCCAGTGCTAATTCTGTAGTTTTTCTTGTGCTCTTTAAGGATATGAAATTCTTCCATCGACTAGAAGAAGGTGGTGTTTTACTTGAGTTACCATGGGATAAAGTCACAACACTATTTAATCTTTCTAGGTTGTTTGAACAGCTACATGATACTGAAAAATAAAATCTTTTATACAGGCTAATATTGTTCAGGTTTCCTGATTATGTGGATGCATATCTATGTCTTGTAGTCATGGCTTAGGCTCGGAATGAGATCCAACTAATCCTAGAATTGATTGGGAATGCACTTAAGGTGGATAAAAACTCATCAAATGCTTTATCTATGCTTGGAAAAATGGAACTAAAAATAGATGGCTGGCTTAAAGAAAAAAAAAACAATTAAAGTTGCATAAAGTGGATCAGATGCAAACAATTCTTATGTAGACATTTCACTTGGAAATTGGAATTATTTTGCAGCTTTTCGCAATGAGAGGAGGGATCCAAAGGTGGAGGCACAACATCTTGAGAAGGCTAGAGAACTATATTGTAAAGTGTTGGCACATAGACTAGGAAATGTTTATGCTACAAATGAGGCAGCCATTGTGCTAGCTGAAAGGGGTCAATTTGATATTGAAAAGGAAATTTTTACATAGGTACAAGAAGCTGCAACAGGAAACGTCTTGTTTAGATGCCTAATGTGTGGGTAAATCTAGCACATATTTACTTTGCACAAGGACAGTTTGCGCTTGCAATTAAAATGTATCAAAAAATTTTGAGGAAATTCTAATTTGGCACTAACACCCAAATTTTATTATATTTAGCTCGAGCACATTATGAAGCATAACAGTGGAAAGATTGTAAAAGAACATTATTAAGAGAAGTATAAGATTATTAAGAGTAGTAGATTGTAACGAGCGTTTCTAATTTGTGTTTAAAGTAATGAGGGTTTTGAATTACCTCTAAATTCGCTGCAAAGGGTGTCCCCAAATCCAATTTCACTACATAGGGCCTCAGCGAATTCAAATTCATTGTAGCAAACTCCAAATTCCTTGCCCTTGCCTGCCTTTTCAAAAGTCTCCAGGTCCTCTCTGAATCCTTATCACCCATGCAAGTAGTTGTTGATTAATAAATGCCTCATGTCGGGCTAACAAATGAAGCAAGGTCTTTAATGAACGAATGAAGTGAGTTCAAGCGAGACAAATGAATCTACAATGAACGTGAATAATCGCACCAATACATCGCGTTCATGAATACATGGTGCCAATATTTGGCCAAATTGTTTTTTCAAAATTTTGTCTGCTTTGGATTTGATGACTAACTATTTAGTCATTTTTATTTCTGTGACTAAATAATTTTTTAGTCAATGACCAAATTAGTCATTTATTTACTCATTTATATCTGAGTTGTAAAAAATGAGTAGAATTTAGTCATTTTTAGTTGTTGTGACTAAAAGTTTGTCACCTAGTCATTTATTTTCCAAATTCTACTAGTGTAAATTATTGCTTACTTTCTAAAGTTGAACCTAAGGTGGTTTCAAGACTTGTGGTTCTAAGAATAAGTTAATGAGGTTGCTCTCTTGCTTGGTTCAAGAGGAATTGAGATTTGGTGTTGCTAATGTTGGGTTTTAGAGTTACAGTGTATTACAATGAGTTCAAATGTACAAAATGATCATATCCTTCTAGTGAGATCCATTGTGAAGGTTCTGGATGGACTTACAAGTGTTCATTACATTCTCCATATTGTGTTCAAGTAAATTTTTTTGTACAAAAAGACTAGACTGAGTTAAGGATGTGTGTACTTGATTATTTTATGTGTTTGCATGGGTGTTGTCCAACCTTGTCCTAAACAATATAGGTGAATCTTATGGAAGCGTGTTGAGGCATGTTGGCACTCATTTAGGTCTTCATCAAGAATGTATATGGGTCACCCTCATTCTCTTCCATCGCGGGATGTTTTGGCACCTACCTAATTTGAATTTGTAAATAAAAAGCCTGTATGGTCAACCTTGGAAGGGTTTCAAGGTTGAAGATGGTATTAGTATGAGTTGATATGTTTGTGAAAGATGAGATAGATGCGAGACAAGTATGTGTGATGCGATTTTGAGCAAATGTGATATTCACAATGTTGAGTTCCTGAAGGTAGTGAGCTAAAGGTGTACCCTATCTTTCAAGCATGTCTGCAAGAGTGTGAGAAAATTTTGGTGGGCCTTTCTGTTGCATTGAGATAGTTTTTTCTCTGTAACAATTCTCTTCTACCTACTTTGTAAGTCTACGGCAGTGAACCCTCATTGGATAGTGTGTCCTATTCTGGCAGTGAGCCTCTCTGGCAATGAGCCTTTGTATTCGGTTTTGGAATTCTTTATATTGTGAGCTAATCCTCGTTGTGGTTTTTCCCGCATTGGGTTTTCCACATAAATCTGGTGTTCTTATGTGCCTGGTTTTACTACTTCCAGTTTTTGTTTCTGCATTTAATAATTAAACAAATTAGTAGAGTAAAAGTTTTGTAAATGCTTGTAGATCTAACTCTTGTTGAGAGTTTTAAAGGTTAAAGTTTCTACAACTGATTCACCCCCCTCTCATTTGTCTTGTTCAACAAAGTTTATGCTAGGAAATTTGTTTTTCTGTACTCTAGCATGCCAGATCATTCCATGATACATTGTATCAACTATTTCTCTCAAGAGACCTAAGTGCGAAAAAATGAAAAACTTTCACGAGCTATTTTTTGAAAGACATAACATTTACAACCATTTTTTCTAAAGGTACATGGTCATGTAGGGTCCCTCTACAATAACCTCTCTTAGTTTTTCATATCTCCTATCCATTTGGTTATGGTGACAAGTTTTCACACATTGCAAAAAATGTCAAATGCATGCAATGTAAAGTTGCAAAGTGGCTTAATTTTTGTTTTGTTCATTATGCAACCAAACTAACAGTTCCAACACGTCCAAGTGGGTAGGTTTATGCTAAGAAAGATCTTTTTTTGCACCCCAACATGTTGGATCATTCCGGACTACATTTTATCAATGATTTCTCTTAAAAGACCTAAGTGCGAAAAAGTGGCATGGTTTGACAAGCTCTTTATCAAAAACTATGGAACATACAACCATTTTTTTTGTCTAAAGGTACAAGGTCACATAGGCTCTCTATACAATAACCTCTCTCAATCATTCATATCTCCAATCCATTTGGTTGTGGTCACAATTTTTTGCCTGTTTCAAAAAACATCAAATTTATTGAAGAGAAAGTTACAAGGTGGCACAATTTTTGTTTTGTTCGTCATGCAGCCAAACTGACAATTCCAACATGTCTGGGTGGGTGGGTTTATGCTAGGAAAGATCCTATTTCTCACCCTAGCATGTTGTATCATTCCAAGCTACATTGTACTGATGATCTCTTAAGAGCTCTAAGTGTGAAAAAGTGGCAAACATTGATAATCTCTTTCTCAGGAATCATGGAACTTACAACCATTCCATATAAAGGTATAAGGTCACATAGGGTCCCTCTACAATAACCTCTCAAGTTTTCATATCTCCAATTCATTTGTTTGTGGTGACAATTTTTTGCATGTTGGAAAAAGCATCAAATGTATTGAAGAGAAAGTTGCAAGGTAGCGTAACAGTTTCAACACATCTGAGTGGGTGGGTTTATACTAAGCAAGGTCCTTTTTTTCACCTAAGTGTGCCAGATCATTCCAAGCTACATTGTATTGGCAATTTCTCTTAAGAGACCTAAGTGAGAAAAAGTGGCAAACTTTGATGAGCTCTTTCTTGAAAACCATGGCACATAGAAATGTTTCATTTGAAGGAGGGTCCCTCTTCAATAACCTCTCTCAAATTTCCATATCTCCAAGCCATTTGGCCATGGTGAATTTTTTTTCTTCCCCAAAAATCATCAAATGCATGTAGTGTAAACTTGTAAGGTACATTCAGTTTTGTTTACTTCTTCGTGAGGCCAAACCGTTAGTGCCAACACGTTTAGGTGGGCATGTCTATGCTAGGAATGGTCCCTTTTTACACCACAACTCTCCCAAACATTTCAGACTATATTATGCTAATGCTTTCTCTTAAGATCCATAAATGCAAAAAAATGCACTTTTATGCATTGTTTCATGGAGTTTGTGGCACATACAAACATTCTATCTGAACCTATAGGTGCATGTTACTCCCCTCTACAACAACCACTCTCAAATTTTCAATTATTGAAACCATTTCACCAAGGTGAAAGTTTCTCTATTGCCCCAAAAATCATTAGGTGCATGTAGTGTGAAGTTGTAGGGTAGCCTAATTTTCATTCTATGTGCCATGGGGCCAAACCGTCAAATCCAACACATCGATGTGGGTATATCTACACTATGCATGGTCTTATTTTGCACCCCAACTCTCCCAAACATTACGGGCTACACTATGTTGATGCTTTCTCTATGAGTGGACATAGGGCAAGTGTAGGGCATGGGTGCATGAGATGTCTATGTGGTTTTTAAATGCAATGGTCACAATCACAACATGAACATGACTAGTTAGTACATGTCTACACCATTATATTTCATGATCTCTATGCGAGGTTAGGATTATTTGAGTTAGAGCAACATCGAGTCCTCAAGATTTGTAGCAACCTATGAAGATCCAATTAGTCTAAGATGAATCCTACGTTTGAAATCTACTCAAATGTGCCCATCTGAACATAAAATATGCCTCAATTAACAAAGGTAAAAGCAATCCAAACTCATGTGAAGAAAAATGAAATCCAAGATCCAAAGACAAAGTAAATATGATAAGAGTATGAAATGGTTTTCATAAAATAAGAGTTGAATATCCTCAAGAATGTCTCCTAAAGTTTTAATATGAGATTCATAAAACAAAACTATGATACCTGTCAAGCGGTCATCTCAAGAATCTAAATCAAGAAGATAATTTATAACCTACTACTCTGAATTTGAAGTGGGAATATGAGGAGCTGGAATATTCTCCAAATAAGAAAACTAAATATGTCCTCAATCTCAAGATGGTAAATAGTAAGGACATATGATTTTTGTAACAATTTTGTAGTTACTAGCATATGATATTTGTAATAATTTTACAGCTATTACTTGTAGAAGGGACACCACATTTTGGTTGAGTTGTACTTGGTGAGTTTTACATTAGTGCATAAATAAATGAAGTGGTGTGACATCATGTGCATGGAAGATTGTCATGTCCTTTTGGGGAGGCCTTCGCAATTTAAATAGGGAAGTAGTAAAGGATGGTTAGGAAAATACCCACAATCTTGTCAAAGATGGCAAGAAGTATATGCTACATCCTTTGAAGAATCCAAAGGAAGAGTATGAGGTGGGGTCCTAAGTGATGATCTCAAAGTAGATCCTAGATGATTAGGACATAAGGGAAGTGGAGGTTGCAATTGTTGAGTGTGTCATAAAGAATGATGCAATACAAGAGATATTTCAACAAAAAATTACAATGAAAATGAAAAATTCGTGGAGGTAGAGTTTCTTTTGAAATAGTGCAAGTGTGATTAAAAGGTTCATAGATTGACTAATGTTGATTAATGTTAGAAGGTTTGAGGTAGGAAAATGATGCCCTAAGAAAGATAGCGCTTAGACTATAGTGGTATTGAAATGACATTAGAAACTTGTTCAAGAGAAGACCCAAGAAAGGAAAGGAGAAAAATACATAAGGCGTTATTTGATAATGAGAAGATGCTATTGAGTGTTGCTCATAAGAGTGGGTAAAGGGAGTGGGAATTGGAACCACCTCTAAAAGTTAGAAAAAAAAGGTGGAGAGTCCAACAAATGTGGGTGGAAATTGCTTGGTGGAGTGCATGACACTATTGGAATGTTTGGTAGAAGCATGGATTGAAGGGGAAAAGGATTGTGTGGAAAGGAAGTAGGAGAAGCCCATGTTTAAAGACTTGCAGGGTAGTGATATTGAGAAAAATTGTTGACAAGGATTCAACCAATGGGAAGTAGCTTCAGGAGTGGCAAGTGGTGCAAACACTCATCAAGAAAGATGAAGTGAAACTAAATGGTGTGTAGTATGTTATGTCAAGAAAAAATTTGTACTATAAAGGTGCTTTGACATGGAATTCAACAAGTGTAGATGGATAGAGAAACCATAGTTGCAAGGAAGATAGTGGATGAGTATTGGTTGTGTAGTAGAAGTAGGGTTTGTGACATTGTAGATCTAGTCAACAAGGATGAAGCAATAGTAGGGAAGAGGGATGGTAGGTTTCTTGTCTTGAGGAAACAAAGTACTTGCATAAGAAAGTGAAAAGATGGATATAGTAGGGAAAAACATGGAGATAGAAATTGAAGGAGGTGCATGGGACATGGCATAATTTAGTTTAAAAGAGATGTGAAGTACATCGTGGCCAAGATTTGTTAATGGAGGGGAACAACCCAACTTAGAGCTCGAAGAGGCAAAGGAAGTAGGAAAAGTCCATTCCAAAGTACCTACACAAGTGTTTGGGGCATGTTGTGGCTAGATTACTAGCTGAAAGAATGGTTCTACAACTTAGCCCTTATTTATGAGCATTTAGCTTACAAATTCTCTAGTGGGGTGTTTGATCAAGGAACACCCTTAACCCATCTACAATCCAGTATCAACCATAAATATTCTATGCTCATTTTATTTTTCTTTCTTTGCTTTGTAGATTTCTTTTTGTGTAGCTTGAGGATTTGTGATTTCTCATGTGCTTTGGAAAGCTTAAAGATGAGTCTATGTTAATACCATGGGTTTCTACTATGGCATGATGTCGAGCCAATTCCAACACCAGAATTCATTTGTCAAATATGTGGGGATCCTAAACAGTCCCCCCTTGAATCTGTGTACTCAAAGCAAAGAGAAGTGAGCACTAAATAACCAATCACATGACAACTTTTGATTCTTAAGCCAGCTCTTCTGGCGGGCCATGATTCAGAAAGTAATTTTTTCAAGGCTTAGGTCTATCAGGGTAGGAGTTAAAAATAACTCATAATAGTCATGTGTGACCAACAAAAGATGGGTCCACGCAGACACTAGGATTCTCTTGGGGACTGGAGGGGAAGAGTCCATGACTTCCAAGGCCATATACGATCTGAAGAAGTCCTCATTTTGAGAAAGCAATAGATGGCTAAGAAAGATGAGTAGCTATTTTTTTTCTCATGCTTCTAAGCTTCCAAGTGTTGGTGTATGTCATCCGCAATTGCATTTGCAAATTCCATCCTGAAATTATGTTTTTTTCTTAAGAGGAAAGCTATTCCCAATTAGAATTCATAAACACGGTCATCTTTATCCAGACTGAAAATAAAACCAAGCATAGAGAATACATCACGCATTTCTTGATCAAAGGCCTTATGAGCGACCGAAATCTTAGGCATTTGGATTTCATTTCGGTCTCTTCCAAGCCCATAATTGAGAAACCTAAGCTAGGAATCTCATGTCGACCAAAAATTTTCCATCCTCTTTCGTGAACAAACTTCTATAGAAGGATCGTAAGGCATGCAAAGCATGTCTCAAATAGTTGCAACACTAATTGTGAGCTTAAGGTGGTTTCCCACCAAAGCCCCACTAGTGGGATTGTACAGCAAACTGCATGCAACCACTGATTTTTGGCAGGGGTGCACCAATGGCACCATGTATTCAGCCAATTTCAAAGACCAACTTCTAAACCCAAGAGAGTCGAAAACCCTCTTTTTCTCCCTTTGAATCATCCTAATGTGCACCCCTTCATGAAGGCCCTTGGGATTTTTGTTTAACTTAGGCTCATAAATTTCATCTGTGAAATCCAACACCAACGAAGGTTCTTTGTAATGCCCCTTCTTTACGGTTTTTCTATTGATTTTCTAAGACTTTGCCCATATAGGAGCTGAGGTGTATGACCTACTATTAAGGAAAGATTCTTGTGTTACTACTTGCTCTTGGCCAATGCCAAAAGTTGATTCTACCGGGTCCATGGCTTTTTTTTTCTCTAGATTTCTTATTATACTTCACTAATTTTGTTTCAGTTGTTTCAATTAAGCGGAGAGGCTTGCTAAAACAACACTATATCAACCATCATTATGCCAAATTGTGCAAATTTAATTCTTTCTCTTGAAAATCACACCCCTTAATGGAAAGAAGTGGGAGCAACTCATCACGTCATCTTTTTTGGAAACCTTGATTGGCGTGTGTTGTTAAAAGGCAACCTAACCACTTTTTGCATTAAATTTAGCCCCAAAGGGGCATTGAGGGTAATTCCTCAAGATAGACTCAAAAGGAACACCAAGGACAACGAGACACTTAGCAAGGAGATTGAAAAACATGTGTGAACAACACTTATTGAAAGGAAAGCACGTGTAGAAAGCAAACTAACTATTTACAAAGGAAACCCCATAGGAGACCAGCAATTAATTAAAATGCTTTAAATAGATTTTGTTCACTAAAATCTCTAAAGTGTTTCCTTCTAGGTCCTCAAGATCAAAGGTGTTGCTCTCTTTGCATCTGATGATACGAAAATGACCCTTCCTTAGTGAGTCAAACTTGGCATGTTGACTTGGCCGTGGCGCTCACTCGTCATACTTCAAGACCAGATCCCCTTCATGAAAGTTGGAGTTTGAAGCCTTTTGGTCGAACCATTTCTTCACTACTCCTTGTTGACTTATCATGGCCTCATGAGCACTTTCTCGGGCTTCTTCCACTTTGAGTACCTCAACCATCCTTACTTCCATGTCTCCATTCTCCTCTATTTTGACAGATTTGAATAGTTGTAATGCAATAATTTCCTTTGAGATTGGAAAAATAACCTCCTTTCTGTACACCAATTCATATGGCGACATCTTTAGGATTTTCTTTGGGGTGATCCTATCAGCCCAAAGCATCATTCCTAAATGCTTATGCCATTCTCTTTGATGATCTACACCAATCCGCTTGATCAATATGGTCAAATTCTTATTTGTGGACTCTACTAGTCCATTCCCTTGCAAATAATAATTAGAGGTTTTTAGAAAGATTCCATCTTTTAACGCAAACTCAAACATGCTTGACCCTAGAAAGGCTCTCGCATTATCTAATATTATGGTTTTCGGGGGGCCAAACCTCATTACTAGCTCCTCCAAGAAGCCAAGAATTTCATTTTTCGTAGCGCCTTTTAAAGGGATCACCTTTGACCATTTGGTGAAGTAATTCATGGGAGTGAGGATTCTGTAACTCGTGGTAGATGTTGTATTGATCATTTTGATGAAATCCAGACCCTATTGTGAAAAAGTCTCATCAACCACGATCGAATTCAAAGGCAGCTGAATTTTTTTTGTTTCCCAACAAAAAATTGGCACCGCAAACATTTTCTAACCAAATTATAACAATCTGTGAATAGGGTTGGCCAATAGTATCATGCACGCATGATTTTCATTATAGTCATTTGGGCTAAGAAGTGACCACCTACAAGGGAGTTATAAAATTCATGCAAGAGTTTGTCAACCTAATGTTTGCCCACACATTTGAGGAGTATTCCATCAAAGTTTCTTTTGAAAAGAACTCCCTCCACTAATGCATGTTTTTCCCCTTGCAATCTATAGAATCTTCTTTTATGAGTTGGGGGCCTTGTTGGGTACTTTCCAGTTACCATGAATTGAGTTCTATCATTGACCCAAGATTTTGTGGCTTCAAACCGACTCATTAGAATTACTTTGGGACACTCTTCCCCAATCAGAGATTCAACTTCTTTAGCTAGATATTCACATAGTCCTTTCCCTCTAATCACTTTTTTTTCCCTAACCTCTATATCATATTCCAAAATCTTGGTGATCCAGTTTGCTCTTTTCTTAGTAATCTCACCCTCCATGATGTACTCCCTTATGCTACAACGAGCCACATAAACCATTGTATTGCTCCCTGACACTAGGTGCCTGAATTTCTTGAGACCTTTCACAATAGCGAACACTTGTTTTTCAAAAAAGTTATACTTGGTCTCATACCCTCGCAGAGTCCTTGAATGGAAAGCAATTGGATGTTTTCCCTTTTATCCTTTATCCTTTTATGTGAGCACCATTGTGATACTGTGTTCACCTCCATAGACATACATGATGAAGTCCTTGGAGAAGTCAAGGTTAACTAGCATCAACGCGGTACAAATTGCTTCATTTATAATTTCAAATGCAGCTCTTCCCTCAAGGATCCATCTGAGAGTTGGGTCCTTTAGCATTAGAGTGATAGGCTTGACTAGCCCAGCAAAGTTAGAGATCAATCTACTGATGAAATTGATTTTATCTAAGAAATATTAGAGTGCTTTCTTATTCACCGGTAGGGGCAATTCCTTGATAGCCTTCACTTTTTCGAGATCTATAGAAATCCCTTCCTTAGAAACCACATATCCAAGCAATTGACATTGTGAAACTCCAAAAACACATTTCTTGGGGTTCAAAGACACCCCGAACTCTTGGCACCTCTGGAAAACCTTCTCCAAATGGTCTAAATAGTCCTCTTTGGACCTGGAGAACACTGTAAAGTCATCCAGATATATAAGGATGATCAAATTGATCAAATCCTTGAAAGCAATATCCATTGCTCACTAAAAAGTGGCTACTGCATTTGAAAGATTGAAAGGCATCTTGGCGTATGCAAAAGTTCCCCATTTAGTAGTAAAAGTAGTTGTGTTGGTCTTCCTCTTTCACCCATACTTCACTGTATCCAAAAAACCCATCAAGTAGAGAGAACATTTCTAACCCTACCAAGTTTTGTAGGATTTGCTCCATAGAAGGGAGGGGATAGTGATCTTTCAGAGATGCTCTCTTTAGATCTCTAAAATCCACAAAAAGTCTAATATCGCCACTTTGTCGGACAGGAACCAAATTAGATACCCAAGTAGAATGCTTAATCAGATATATGATCCTAGAATCTATAAGCTTCCTCAGTTCTTGGGCCATAAGAGACTCTACTTTAGAGTTGGTCGGCCTTTGGTTTTGGTAGGTCGATTTAGCTCCTTCAATTAGATCTATAGTGTGTTGGGTCACACTGGGATCATAACCTTTCAGGTCATCATAAGTCCATGCCATGACTTTATCATACTCACTATAGAAGGATATCGATCTTTCCTTATCCTTTTGAGGAACATATTTTCCAACTTTGAGTTTCCTACCTCCTTTGACATCTAGATTAGAATTGTCACCTTTGTTTGTGACAAACTTTCTCGTCATTTCTGGTGTCATTAGAATTGAAAAATATTTCTAGAGTAATTAAACCCTTTGGAAGCTTGTTGGTTCTAAGTTGAATAATTTGATCTTCATAAGCCTCTTCAATCTTTGGTTGCATTTTTTTTGCAATTTCACCAGAATATTGAAAAAACATGGCGATCTGGGCATCACTCTCAAAGATTGCCTCACTGCATGCGTGTTTGATAGCAAGTCTATTACTGGGTCAAACTGTGAACCGACTGTTGCCATGCTATCTACTGCAACATTTTGAGACCTCAAAATTACTTGGATGTTGAAGGCTTCAAATCCTTCGATTAGATCCCACACTTTGTGGTTGTAGGATTGCATTCGCACATTTTTTGCAGTTGATGTCCCTCTTATCTACTTTATCACTAGCTCTAAATCTTCGAAGATCTTTAATCATTTGATTTTCATTCTCTTTGCAAGGCTCAAACCATGGAGTAGGCCTTTATACTCGCCTTTGTTATTCATACAAGCAAATTGGAATCAGAAGGCTTTGAGAGTTTCAACATTGACAAGGGATACTAGGCGGATACCAGCTCCTAAACCTGCCTTACATCTCGCACGATCAAAGTGCAGAGTCCATAAGCCCAATTCATCATCTAGGCTTCCATGTTGGCTTCCCTGACTTTTAGTCACTTGCTGGATGACTTGGTTTTCATCATAAAGCACATACATGTTGAGGTTGATAGCATCATAATTTTCAAATGGATCACTCATAAATTTATTTATCAAAACCTCTTACTTTGGGGTTCTATCTCCAGTTGCTTCTTCATCTTCTAACATCTCCACACAATACATTTCACTGTTTTGAAAATGATGTGTGTGGCCTCAAAGTTCATCAGAGCATCATCTACTATGTGCTCTGAGTGTAAAAGTTATGATAACACTTTCATCTTAGCACCATGCTTAGTCCTTTGGATTACATGAGACCAATCCAGAGAAAAATATCCCCCAATCTTAGGAGTGAAATCTCTAGATAAATGCAATATGAAAATGGGAGGGATATCTATTATTACCACCTCTTGGGAAACTTTAATACTGGGACATGAATACAGGGTTAAAGGGAGACTTTTGATTAGGCCTACGATCTGAACCCTTTTCCCATCTAAAATTGCATGATTCCGCTATCAAGAGGCTCATATTCTAATCTTAATGAATCTGCAATTAATTTAGGCATAATTGTGGTGCTACCACCAGAGTCAATCATAGAATTGTATAGCAGCTTATCCCCTATAATGAAAGTTAAAAAGAATGGGGTAGGTTTTGAATCGCCACCTTTTCTATTGTGTTTGTGAATGTCGCACCTCCTAAGACCCGCGACTCTTTAACTAGCTATTTGCATTTCTCCTAATTATGTTTTGGGACTGTGTGGGCCTGCAACAGTCTTTTATCCTGTCCCAAAGCCTCTCACAACACAGATATATGCTCTAGGATAGCCAAAATATCCCATAAAGAGACATGGGTCCGGGCTTTCTTCAATTGCTCTACAACATTGAGCAATCTATGTATTGGGGCCTTTGACTCTTTTGTCTTACTCAAGATTATCTCACTCTACTTCTGGAATGTTGGGGTTGCTACTGGTGGCCCCGAATCTTTCTCAAAGACTGGCTTGGGTTGCGGTATAATGGGTATATGCTCTTCGATCAATCTCTTTTTTGATCGAGTATAATAATCTAACTGAACCTAAGGAGTCTTTGATGTTGATACCTCATTGGCGAACATTGCATCTTTTCCCTCCATCTAAGAAACTAGCACATGGTCTGAAGCAATTTTCCCCTCTTTCTTGAGGGACATGCCTTGCACTTGAGCCACTAGGATAGCATTTTCCACTCCCGGGGATTGACAGGCATATGTGCTTATATCAACAATGATTCCTCGGTTTCGTTGTTCTACGACCCTCTCCTAGAGATTACCCCTAGGGAAATTCTAGGGCATGTGCACATCGTTACAGGAGAAGCACCATGAATTAGTGTCATCCGCTAGATTATTTTGACCTACCATCAAGTCTCTATTAATGATTGGGTGATACATACTATATCGAGGTCATGACTGGCACTATCTTATTTGAAGGCTAAGTTTGATTATTCATTTGCACTCCTTGATATTGATTATGCTAGAAGGGAGGTCTATTGCCTTGAAATTTCTAGTAAGAGGGCTTAGGAGGTACAACTTGTTGCCTCTTATAGTAAATTATTTCATTAGAGAAGGTCTGCAATAGACTTTTCATATCACTCACTTCCATGGCCAACGAGGTGGAGGCAACAACATTAGTCTATGCATTGGGATATACATACATTGAATGGGGCGCGACAGAGGTACTGGGGAATCTTTTAGGGGTGGAAGAGGTATTTCGGGGAATATAAGCATAGGTGATCGAGGAGGAAGCTTTCCAGCATCTATAAGATTATTCTCAACTCTAACGGCCAAGTCATATGCATATAGAAGGGTTTGTCCTCTCAACAACCGGACCATTACGACTATGTCAAAATTGAATGCTTTGAAGTAGAAAACAATAGCCATACCTGTAAGAGGTCTAGCTGTCACGGGGATCATTTGCCAAGTTTTGTGAAACCTAGTGTTGAAATTTGTGACGACCTTCTACGAAGCTCTTGATGGTTATCAATTGTTGGAATAAGGAAGAACAATGGCCTTTCTCTATAAACCAGTTGAAGAAGTTATCTCCAAGTTGATCCCAGGTAGCAATTCAATTAGGGGGCAAGGATTTGTACCAATTTAAGGCTTTCCCTTTGAAAGAAGCAACAAGCAACCTTAATGCCACATTTTGTTTTGTTACATGATGCACCATGCACATGATAGTGACATCTTCCAGATATTCTATCAATGTCTTAAAATATTCTCCCGTGAACTTAGGGAGCGCTTTTAGAGTGTTAATAGGAATTGGATCACATGCAATTCGAGGGGTTGGAGGAATGGACGAGCTTTCGCTATTCCATGCTACAAAATTTCTTACAACCATTGGTGATTGCACTTGCTATGCTTGAGTCACTCTACTTCGTATGGCTTTTTGTTGTCCAGCAGTCGCCAACAAGGGTAAGAGTAATCTGGGATTACATGATGTCAATGATCTTGTGATAGGCCTCTGACTCATAAACCCGCTTCTAATCAAGCTCGAAGAATTTTTTATCCCACCAGGCGTGCCAAAAAAGGAAACTATTGACCTCAAAAGCTATTGCTTAAGAGATTCAATCTTTGGGAAGTTTTGGGAATGTGGGGACGTATTGCTATCCATAGAACAACCTTTAGGATTTTAGAAGCCAACTCTTTATTTTAACTAATGGGGGGAGGGAAAAAGGGAAGAAATGAAATAAAAATGCATACAAATAACATTCTAAGGCAATGCACCAAAACATCTCAATAGTATTGCCATCAAACAACATATCATAATTTCAGTCTTGTGATAATTTACAGAAGCTTGAAAGAGTGCTAAAATGATAAAAAAATTCTGCATATGTGAGAACTAAACTATAAAAGCTTGTGATAATAATCAACCACTACAATCTCTCAATGAAATAGAACACACAAAACAAAGGCCAATAGAGCACAAAAATATGCATTCAGTCTTTCTCATAAAAAACTAACTGCTAAGGCCTGAGAAATTATAGAAATCAACTATTATCCTTCTAAGTCTTTATGTGAAAGAAGATGAACCACAAAATAGTGCCACATAGGGCTTAAATAGAAAAAACAATCTCCATCAAGATGGAAATTGCAGCAATAGAAAAAATTCCCCACTCCCACACCTGTGAGTCCCACCATCATGGCAATAGTTGAAACGACCTCATTGGGCAATCATGAGCAACCTTGGAGGGGGCAATGATGCCACTGGTTCCTACACGATCTCCCCTTGCAACCGCCTCTAAGCCTCATTATTAAGAGTTGATGATGGGCATTCATTCCTCATGATGCATGCGAGCATGCGTCGACCTCTACCACTATCTGTGATGGACCTGCCAAAAGTCTCGACCAACCGCGCACCAAGCTTACTTGTGATGCTTAGAAACCCCTTCAAGTTGCGCTAGCTTGACATGTGACTTGGGGAAAAGTGGGCACTTGATAAAACATAAATACCAGTTACTCTTTTCAGTTGGCGCACGAAGCCGCAACGTGTCATCCCTATGCATTGCGATATAAGCATAATCCTCAAATTTGGTAGCAACTACGCAACTGACATGTGGCTTGCCTTGCGGGAAAACTCGAACATAAGTGCAAAATCATTGTGACTCGAAAGAAAAGGTGTTTTTCTAACAATGCCTTGGAAAATAACCCTTCACAAAATAAGGGTGTGGTAGACAGTCTACAAGACACTTGCTTCAATGTCGGTACACTCAAAAATCAAACTAGTTCTTGATGAAGTCAAAAGGGACTCAAAAATTAATAAATTGCTTCTAACCTTTTCTTCAACAACTCTATATATAAATCAAACCTATATTCATTTCACATGACCAATCATTAACTAGAAATACATAGTGAATTCTAATAGATTCATCAAGTGAACTAGGACATGACTCCTTTTAAGACAAATTACTTGAGGATCATGATACAAAAATTATGAGGTCCCTTAGTACTAAAATGAATATAAGTTTAGCTATAAAGCAACTAGTTGGTACATGGGATATAATTCATCTCTTCATATTTCAAGAAAATTTTACATAATATAATAATGATATGGAAAGTTTGTTTTTTTACGAAGACCACCTCAATGGGCATGTCATCATTCTTATTGTTGAATTTTCTCTTAATTTCATTTTCTTTTGTGCCTCACAACTAGTTCCAACAATATGTGAAACTTTGAATGATGAGATTCTTAAGCAATCTCTAGATTTAGGTGGACTTCCCTTACCTAGACATTGAATTTATAAAATTATGAAGGTTAAAGAGTAAGATGCAAAAAAAGAAAATAGGCATATCAAAGGCCAAGATAGATTTGATATAATGAGTTGCTTACTTATAAATATAAAAATTAAAATGTGTATCAACCACGATCAAGTAAGCAAACCCCTAAATGGACTGCCAATCTCGGCAACTATGGAAATGATCAAGTGTCATTGGAGGGATCTCCCTACTTGGATTGTTAATCTCAACAACCATCTTCATGGGCCTATCTAGCCATGATTGTTATATTCTTGTAACAACCCACTTCCCCACTTTGTTGATAATGCACCATTTTTTTTTACATACTTACAAGCGTGTGTGTAAATATATTTCCTTATTACAAGTGTAAGTGTGTAAGTGTGTGTGAGTGTGTGTGTGTGTGTTTCCCTGATTACATGTGTGTGTGTGTGTGTTTCACTGATTACATGTGTGTGTGTGTGTGTTTCCTTGATTACATGTGTGTGTGTGTGTGTGTGTGTGTGTTTCCCTGATTACATGTGTGTGTGTGCATTTCCCTGATTACGTGTGTGTGTGTGTTGTGTGTGTGTGTGTTGTGTGTGAGTGTGTGTGTGTGTGTGTGTGTTTCCCTGATTACATGTGTGTGTGTGTGTTTCCCTGATTACGTGTGTGTGTTGTGTGTGTGTGTGTGTTTCCCTAATTACATGTGTGTGTGTGTGTGTTTCCCTGATTGTGTGTGTGTGTTTCCCTGATTACGTGTGTGTGTCTGTTTCCCTGATTATGTGTGTGTGTGTTGTAATTCGTGTGTGTGTGTGTTTTGATTACGTGTGTGTGTGTGTGTGGCGTGTGTGTGTGTTTCCTGTTTGTGTGTGTGTGTCTGTGTGTCTGTGTCCGTGTGTATGTGTGTGTGTGTTTGTGTGTGTGTGTGTTTGTGTGTGTCTGTGTGTCTGTGTGTGTGTCTGTCTGTGTGTCTGTCTGTGTCTATGTGCATGTGTGTGAGTGTGTGTATCTTTTGATGTTGCTAGATGAAGGATTTTGAGTGTTGAACCTTTCAAAAAGATGCGTGTGTCTGTCTGTCTATCTGTGTCTATGTCTGTGTTTGTGTCTGTCTGTGTCTGTCTATGTCTGTGTCTGTGTGTCTGTGTGTCTGTGTCTGTGTCTGTGTCTGTGTCTCTGTGTGTGTGTCTGTGTCTATGTGTGTGTGTGTGTGTGTGTGTGTGTGTGCATGTGTGTGAGTGTGTATCTTTTGATGTTGCTAGATGAAGGATTTTGAGTGTTGAACCTTTCAAAAAGATGCTACGATAGGCACCATGCTTGTTTACCTTGTGGATCTTAAATTTCTTCTTAGTATTCAAAATTAATTATTGTTGATTCCTCTACACATTTAGAGACCTTTGGATTGAAATGGTTCTGCAATTTATTTATTTTCAAATGTGTTTTAACAGTTTGCTTCTGCACCCTTTGCCTTTGGCAGAATTTGGACATAACTATTTATCATGGCATTAAATATTTTGAGACTTCAACTATAGCATAGACAAGCTCTGTTGAGTCTAATCCACATGGGTTTATGACTTTAATTCTACTACCAAGTAAAATCTGCATCTTATTGTGAATGTAGAGATTTATTCTTCTACATAGAATCTAAACAAAGATCGGCATACATTTTGCATAACTCATTATTAGTCTCACATCAACAGATTATTTACTTTGATACAATTCATTTTGGCATTATTTTATTCCATAGAAAGAAAATTCCTTAAAACATATAACTTACATGACCTCAATATGACTAACAATTCATTCAAGATAGCATCTTACCATCAAAGACATAAATTGAAAAGTTATTTTACTATAATATTGTCGCTGTGTTATCTTTTTCAGGAATGTACAACAAAAAAGATGAGTTTCAAATAAGGCTAAAAATTATTTGAGTTAATAGAATCGGAGGACTCCTTAGAATTGGAGTTTGATCATAGGTATTATGAACAATAAAAAGGGTCCATAATAGTTTCAGAACTGTGTAGAGCTACAGGGACTTATACTATGGACCTGCGATAAGCTTCAACGAACGTGAGAAGAATGTTCGAGTAATTCATACAACTGCATTACTACTGAGATGTGTGTGTTACAGTACACCAAGGGAGAGCTTAATTTTCTCTATCACACTGCCAAAATAAAATACAAGAAGCATTGAGAATGTTGGTTGGCTTGAATTGAAATCTCAATCACAATGTTTCTTTGTCAATTATAGGAAAACAAGAATTGAAAAATGCAGTTACCTTGTTGGCATTTCGGGATATAGCTTTTTAGCAGTGTTCAGTAATATGCTTTGTTGAAGATTGGGAAGTTCAATCTCACCTACAAGCATGCAATTGAAAATTTTGATATCAGAATTAAATTTAGAAAATAAGGAAATGCCTGGACAAGTAATTTTAGCTTCGGGAAACTGAATTGAGCAAACAGATTGGAATGTAGATTATGAGCAAAATCACCCCAATGATAAAAATAGAAAAACAATAAAAAGGTCAGTTAAATGTGGTCATATGAAACACTTGGATCGTCTGGCCTCCTAGTGACGATTTGGGAATTAACAAAGAGAAAAGTAATTCACATTGCTAGTGTTTTTAAGCTATTTCGGACTTAAAAGAGAAGCATTCCATTCATCAACTTCACTCTCAAGAAGGTGTTCATCACATAATTACCTCCGTTTGAACTATTTCATCTTTAAATCTAAATAAAGAGGCCTTTCTACCTCCCAACTCAGGATTGGAAAGTTCCTCATCATCCTCTCATGGATAGAAAAAGAAAATTTCAAAGCAGGATGATAAACCATTTGAATAAAATATTTTTTCATAATGATTATTTAATCAACTTTAAAAGATTTCCTCCCTTGTTTATAGGGTTACGAAGAACAATATTAAGTGTAACCTTACTTGAAACTGTCAAAAGCTAGAATTTTCAAGCTGAATTTTGATGGCACGTTGAGGGGCATCTTGGTCGAACTAGTGCTGGTGTTGTGGTTAGTTCTTCCCAAGGAATTGTCTTGAGAGGTGGATCATTCTTCCTCAGCACTAAGATGAATAATGAAAGAAAAGATTTGGTACTGTAACAGGGTGTTCAAATGGCGGTTGCTATAAAATGTAAATGTCTATAAGTAGAGGGGAATTTTCAGGTGATATTCAAAAGTGTATTAAGAAATCTCTGAAAGATTGGAAACTTAACAACATTTTGGAAAAAATCCTTGCATAGGTAGAAACTTTGAAGCGATTTGTATAAGCATTGTTATAGATGATTCTCTAGGTGGCAAACTACCTAGCAAATTATGGGATCTCACAACTGCAATTTTCAACAAAGATAAGTAACGATTAGAATGATTGTGATATGAAGACACTCTTAATATCAAATTATCCTACAGCAAAGGTTAGTGAGGTCACAAATGAATGGGATCAAGTGCCAATGCACTCATTATCTAAACAACAATTTCTAACCCCTTCTTCCTCCCCCACTCAACTTTTATAAGATTTCACTCAAAACTAATATAAGGAGCAATTGAAATGGTCCGCCATCTTTTCCATTGATCATAAAGTCCTTGTTTGTGTTATAGGGCACATTACCCTATTTTGTGTTCACAAGAAGGCTTTTGAAAGAAAGCAGAGGAGGAAAAAGGGGTTCCTACATTATATATGAGAGAAGATATGTGCTAAATCAATGTAATCTTACAGTTATGAGGAAAAACAAAACAAAAAGAATATATCCATAACATAGTGATTACATGTTGAAAACCATTTCGGGGAAAAACCTCATACTCCAAAGCATTTACTAAATGTATTATTAGCAACAAAGGTTACAATAATATATCCAAGGACATGAAACTACAAGAATATCACCAACATCATATCTTGAATAATTATGGCAGCAAATGATATCTACAAACTCAGCATATAATCCCCCATCTCTAGCATTCAATGAATAAAGAAGCCAAACCATAAGTGGTAAACCAAAAAATATGGGCCAAAACTATGACCCAAAAATGACGCATAAATTGCCATGCTCTCCTTGGTCTTGGCCTTCTAGGCTAAAATAGAATATGTTCTTACAGTTATCACACCATGTCATAAGTTGTTATATATAACTCCCTAAGTTGGGCACTCCATCAAAATGTAACAACTAAATTCTTCTCATCCTCTTCTAGTTGCACAATTGTGGGAGTAGGCTTGACTTCCCTAAAAATAAAACTTCCATAATACAAAACTATATTTACTACAAGGTCCCAAACCTTGTACCCTTTCACATCAACACCACTGCAAATGAAGATACAATGTATTGCCTTGTTACCCAGCTTCAACCATTTCTCACTAGGCATGTGATCATAGGCCTCAGCCAAAAACACAAAGATGTTCAAGTGATGGCTTTTACTCCTCCAAATCTCCATAGGGGCCTTATCAATAAGTTTTGGTAGGAGACTTATCAATCAAGTAACATGTAGTAACTATTACTTCTAACTACAACTTCTAGTCCATGCCAACTCCACTAAGAATAGACCTCCATGACAAATCTTATCAACAAGCAGTGATGTAGAAGACTTGTTAATCAACTAGCATGCAATACCAACTGCTTTCCCAAAAACTTTTGCTCCAACTCAACTTCAATAAGCATACTCCTATCTCTCTCCATCAAAATCCTATTCATTCTCTCTACAACTCCAATTCACTAATGGGTGTATGGAGTTGTATTATGTCTCTATGTTGTTCTGTTGTAGAACCCTTCAAACTTTCCAATACAAAACTCATCTCTATCATCATTTCTCAACACAATCTTTCTACCAATCTAATTTTCCATGAAAGCTTTAAAATCCCTAAACAAACTAATGGCTTTGGATTTACTTATGAGAGTATATTGTTGGTGTAAATAGGTGTTTTACCTATTTACATATTAAGTCCAATTAGGTCCTAGGAGGGGATCTTTCTAGTTAGTGTTAGTTGTCACCAGATCTTATCTTTTGACATTTAATGCTTGTGCCCTAAGGCATTTAATATTTGTTGGGAGTAGTTCTCATTATACAGGATTAAGACACATGTCAAAATCTTGTCTAATCCTATCTCACATTTTTCCTTTATAAGCAAGGCATCATTTGTACAACCTAGACAATTTAGTTCAATTGTGTAAGTCCAATATATCAATGCAATCTTAGTATTGCATATTGGTCATATCTTGTATCCATTATTGCAGGTCCGTGTTCTTGCTTTTCCTTCTTGTAGAAAGTTGATTTTTGGCTTTCGTAGGTGATCTTGGAGGCTTGAGTCCTTGAGTGACCAACATGGTATCAAAACTTCAAAATTGCAAAACCCCTTCTCAAATCTGAGGGTGATTCGAGCTTGAGCTTTTGAGGGTGCATATTGGGGCAAACGGACCTCACAATTAAGTCCAAAAAGCCAAAAAATCCCTATTTTCATATAAAATCCTTCATATTTGGGCGAAAAAAAAAATTCAACCCACTTTTTAGAGTTTGGCAAAATCTACAAAATACTAATTTCATACAATCATACGAAATCTATACAATATGGATATGTACCGTATGGTTTATATGAGGTCATGTCAAGTTTGCAACTTGTGGTACAATCGACATATATGACGAAATATTCTCTACATCATCTATCATCCTTCTATATTAGGTCGTACTTCTACAACGTCACATATGTCGAAATTGCAATTTTAATAAAAAAAAAATTTTAAACACTGTTTATATTGGTTTAAGCTGCTTTTTTAGCCGCCTAGTTGCAACTTCACCCAGGTCGCGGTCTCCTACTGCTAGCTTGAGGGGCTAAAGCCCGATGGGGTAGGAGCGGCACGACTCCACTAGTTGCCAAGGTGCCACCCTGCCACCGCCCAAAGCAGCTTAAACCCTCTACTAAGCATGTAGTCCTATTGTGGACCAAGAGCCCATTTTGAAGTGCCCAGGTGCCTAAAATTGTCCCCCACATGCCCTAAGAGTTATTTTCAAGACGCCATGACATTCTATCAAGGTGTCAAAATTTTGCAAACAAGATGTCGACAAAAAGCTAGTTCCAAGCACTTCACAGTGGTGCAAGCCATTTTTTTAGATTTTAACTCGTGAATTTTGTTGCTAGTTGAAATCAATTTTTTTCTTTTTGGACCTTCGAGCTCATAACTTTTTCCCACAATCTCCAATTTTCGTGATTCTTATGGCATTGGAAAGGTATTGAGGAGCTTTACATTTCTGTTCATGCACTTTTCAAGATTCATCCCTAAGTATCTTTTATTCAAATTTGTGCAAATTTGCATTCTAGTTGATAACTTGGACATACTACAACCTAGAAAAGTTTTGTTCTCTTGGGAAGGCTTCGTTTTCAGTGTAGATCATATTGGGAAAGGTTAATTTCAGTTTTAGGATCTCATTATGAGATATTGTTGTAATTTTTCCATCTTGGCATTGTAAATCTAGAACACAATTCTGACATTATAGACATATTACATATAAAGTGCCACATCATATTATTGGGGGGATTCTTGATTGATTGATTTTGGAGGGGGGGGGGAGCTCTCTTAGTGCATTGCTTTGATCTGTTTGCTTGTGCGCTTCTTCATTCCATAGATCATTCTAAGGTTCCTTTGCTAACATCATAACACTATTCAACATGGCACCAAAATGCATGGAGTGTTCTAATGAATGAATGTCACTCTCTATATGTTGAAAATAAAGTACCTAAACCTACAAATGTAGATAAAAAGATAAAATGGATGATTGAACATACCAAAGCTCTTGGATGTCTTCATAAACTAGTTTCTCAAGATTCGTTGTTCCAAATTGAACCATGCAAGATTTCTCATGAAAATTAAGGGAAATTGAAAACATTGTATGGTTCTACAAATGAAGTAAGAGGCCATCAAATTGATAATGAACTGATGAGCCTTGATCCTAAGAACTTTGACAACATCGAAGACTACATCACTAAGGTTAATGATCTAAGAGAGCAATGCAAAGCATGTGGAATTGATAAGGACATTCAATTGGTCTACAATACATTGAACAAACTTGGTCTTGATTATGTTGCTTTTGTTTCTAGCTTTCATACTCATAGGTTGACTCTGGGGTCTACATATACTACACCTTCATTTGCATTACTTTTTGAGATGTCAATACATGAGCAACAAA
The DNA here is from genome assembly GCA_007258455.2 of Sequoia sempervirens. Taxonomy (NCBI): domain Eukaryota; kingdom Viridiplantae; phylum Streptophyta; class Pinopsida; order Cupressales; family Cupressaceae; genus Sequoia; species Sequoia sempervirens. The sequence goes on along the minus strand of VDFB02000015.1, from coordinate 527,471,135 downwards.
ATAATATCTCGATGGGTCTCATCAAGTCATCTAAATCTCAGGCATTGTTAGCTAGTCAGGAGAAAAAATCAGAACATATTGATAAGAAACAAAAAAAAAAACAAAGAGCGATCAACATTCAGATCAACCAAACAATAAATCTCTTCCACAGATAAATCATCTAAGAAGGACAAGTCTACTTTTTCATATTGCAAGAAGCTTGGGCATGACGAACATTCTTGTTATAAGAAGGATATTGACGAGTTGAAACATCTCAAAAAGAATTGGATTGATTTGCCTTCTACAATATCTGAGTCATCTTCCTCTTCTTCTTCAAAACATTCTAATAAGGACAAAATTCATGCTCATTTTCTTACTTGTTACCCCTGTTTTTGAAATATCCCAGATTTTAAAACTCTTGTATCAAATTTGGGTGGTCCGAAAAACATATTGCGCAAACGCTTTTGGATTTGCACGAATATCATTATATTTTGTGCAAACAGAAATTAACAAGGTGAATTGATGAAAATTGAGAAAACAATTAAATTTCAAAACTATGATTTTTCAGGCAAAGCTGTTTTATGGGTATAATCTCAATGATGTCAAGTCAAATTTGGCTAGTTTCCATATCAACCCACTTCCTAATATTCGAGATATTTAAGCTCTGATTTTTGTTGACCGAAGTATGGAAACTATTAAATTTTGAGTTTTATTCAGTCTAAATGAAAATCTTTTTTCAGGGTTTTGGTCAAAAAGCTGCTGTCAACAATCTGACATGATTTCTAAGAAAAATATCAATCCAAGAAGAAGTTATGTATTAAACTCCATTTGTAAGCTTTGCAGATTAATCAGGTTGACTACTTCACCCAAATGCTAATGGATGGCTATGAAGTACACTCCAAATCCTGATAACAAAGGTGAACCATGCATTCGTCGATATTTTCACATAAGTTGGTAACCATTTTTAAAACGCCAATGGTGTTATCAAAGTAGGTAATGGATAGCATCTCAAACATTGATCTAAGTGGCAGTGGTTAACATTGGAATTATTGTTCAAGTTCCTAATCTTCCTTTAAAGGCTGATAAGGAGATAAAACCATATTTGGCACTTTATGGTTCTTAGTAATCACCCCTTTGAATGCCAACAACAATGACAAAACCTATTGGCCTTTTCTTGTTAATCAGCAATTCATTCAAGGTTAGTAACTATTCTCCGAGCACCAATGACTAAGGCTGAAAGGAATACTTGTAGACACTTTCGATCAGCTTATGAACTTGTGCTTTAAGACCGAAGCGCCGATGCACAAAGGTTGATAAGTTTCTTTTTGAAAGCACTGAAATCAAGAAACAAATGAATGTAAATCGCCCTTCAGTAACAAGTTATTAACTTATCTCGAATTACCAAATCACTGAAATCACTAAAGTTCATCAGCATCTTCAAACTAGTGTCCAAGTTTATTTGTAACACAGAAAGAAAGTTATTAACTGCTTGTGAGTTGCTGATAATTGAATAAACGTGACAATCAAAGAGAAATGGGCACCAAAGAAGATGAGTTTAGGCAGTTATGCATAACTGAGACGCATCATATAATGACTACAGAATGAGTGTAATAAAAGGTTGATGGACAGATTAAAAATGTTTTCAAGCAAATGCTATGAGTGAAGGATGCATGGAAGCTTAGGCAGAGCATTGAATTATTTGTCTAAGTACAGCAAGGAGATATTATTTCATGGAATGCAATAATTGCATACATGCAAAATATTGCAGCAGAGGCAAGGTGAGGGAACTGTTTGACAAAGCGAGATGAAGAAATGTTGTCTCATGGATTGCCATGATCGCAGGATTTGCACAAAATGGATTTGTTGAAAAGGCTTTACAAACTTTCAAGCATATGCAATAGGCAGGTGTAAAAGCCAATCGCCATAACCTTTGCCAACATTTTCTCTGCCCATGCCAATATGGGAGCTTCAAAACATCACATGAAGTTTGAACAGATATCAGAACATAACAGAAGGAATCATATCAGCTGTTATAGTTGCAAGTGCTCGACGAACATGCATGCTAATTGTGGAAGCACAGACAACATACTTTTGGACTAAACATTCAATGAAATGTAGTCTCATGCAATGCAGATCACAGGTTATGCATTGAATGGATTCGTTAGAAATGACTTTGGAGATTTTCATATAAATGTTAATTCAGGAACTTTCCCAGCATCTTCCCAACCGCGCCCTCACAATTTTCATAAACAGGTTTTAGAAATTCTTATGCAAATACAATTGGCAGTTGTACAACCAAATTTTGACAGACCATGAAAGATACAATGCAAGGCAGAGCATGAGATTAAGTGAAGTGGTTGGCAAGCACTTTGAGGGTAAGTTCTTAACGTACATTCTGATACCAAAATGAGCTAACATGTCCGTGTGATCGAGGATTGATTGGAAGCTAGTAACCATGCAATGAAGGCTGATATGGAGACATAAAGTGATCGGTAAGTATCAAACAGTTCTTAACCATCTACTCAATGCCGACAGAAGCTAGCAACTTCTTCCAACATGCCAATCGAAGACTATTTTCAGCTCTTTTACACCAATCACCAAGCTCGGGAAATAAACAGCAGTTATTAATTATTCACGCAACACCAATATCTACCACTTAACTCTTTTGAAATTGCCAAAGTTAAAATAAGATGCCACGTTATCACTGAATGACAAACGGTTGCTATAACTTAGGCATTCCCATGATGGTTTTTAAATGCCATTTAAAAAGTCTTTTAAACATATATGACACCCATTGATATACCATTAAAGTGTTATCTTTAAATATCACCCATGCTGCACATTTCAAACAGTCAGAATGGAAATGAAGCCAGTTTAATCTATTCTTGCAGAAGTGGAAGCACAAACACAGAGTATATGGACTGCATGTTTATACGCAAAAATGGAAGCATAGAAGTGGTGTGAACCTGCATGACAGCATTTCCAAGAAATCTAGCAGCTCAACGCATGTGATGATTACAGATTTGGCAGAAAAATTCTAAAACTTTCAAGCAGATAAATTGTGGCACGTTTAATGCCAGGTGCTTTTGCACAACTACCATGAAGTTTTCAAGAATATCAAGAAATTGTTGAATATGATATATGGAATTTAGGAATTGTTAGTGTGCTGACATACACTGAGTATGGCAATTTGTAGCAACATTATAAACTCTCATTCAGAATATGGAAGCTTGTCCAAGGCACGTGAAGTTTGACAGAATGCCTCAATGAAACCTATTTACCTGAGTGCAGTGTTTTCAGTTTATGCTAAATGGTTTTATTTGATTTGAAAATCTTCAAACAAATGCAACTTGCCAGATTTGTAAAAAAAGCATTGGTGAGGAAAATTAGCGTTGAATGGTAGAAAGAGAGGCATGCTCAAATGATATAGTTGCGAACTCAGCTCATATGCATGCAAAACTTACAAGTGTTTTAAGTTGCAGCTGTTCTCTTGGAGAAGTCTAGACAAAGGACACTGATTATATGCAAGAAATGTCTCATAGAATATGTACTTCTATGGAGTAATCAGCCCCAACGAAATAGTTCTTGCCAGGTATTCATCTGAGAGTTTTTAATATTTCTATGCATGCACATTGAAAACACATTAACTACTTAGTTTTTAAAAGCTTTCAAAACAAGAGTGAAAGAAGTAGCCACAATATTCAAAAAATTTGCAATCATGAGATATAAGTATCAGGGCTATGTTTCTTTCTGTGCTTGAAAGTACACTTCCTGAAGTCTCAGACACCAAATTAAGCCATATTAGCATTGAAGATTTCTAGAAAACTATGAAAGAAGGAAAAATGTCACCTTTAGCACAAAAGGTCTTTGAAAGTGATTTAGCACACGCCTTCACGTTTCCTGTGGTAGTCCAGTCTCCTGATCTTGTGCTACAATGTATTAAAGGATATAACCCCGAGACTAGAGAAATCAAAACAGTTGATGATAAGTTGGTGGCCAAATTAGATGGTATATCCATTGGTATCATCTTCAGGTTGCCCATAAGAGATCAGGTTGTTCGCATCGACAAAGAGATTCATCATTAGTACTTCAATGATCATAAGAACCAATGTCTGAAGACTATAGCAAGAAATTGGTTATTGGCTAGAAAAGGGGATAAGTCTCAGCTTTTAAAGGTCCTCCATAAGTATCCTTTTTTATGCTAAGTTTAGTTGGATTAGATGTATAGTTATAGCCTCTTTGCTAGTTTGCCCAGCTTTCCTCTAGATCACTAACATCTTCACAATTGTATTTGCCAAATCCTTATGCTCATGCTACTCTTCAACATAACATTAAGGTACTAGCCCTCAAAAAAGTAGATCTCCTAGTTAAAACTCCAACCCAGATATAACAATGCTACATCATAGGGATACATTGCCTATTATAATACTTTTTTTTATGATTGAGGCAAGCATATTTATATTAATAAGAAAAAGAGATAGAAAGTTCAACAAGTTCGGTTGAAGTGGTGGGGAATGTTGAGCTTCACACCTTGACCAAGGTTCCATTTCCACAAATTCCTAAGAGCCTCAAACTGAGGTCACCTAGAGGTAAAGGTTGAACTTATCATTGTGAACCACATGGAACACAAATATTTTTTGCCCTAATCCCATTCCATGTACATATCAAAGTCTGCACTATTACTTTTCCTATGAGGTTGTGTATTTGTAATTGAGCATATTTGGTAACTTTAAACTAAGTGATTCGAGTTCAACTTCAATTCCCTTTAGCACATGTTCTAGCAAACCCCAAGGCTAGGCTCCCACTTATGTCCCAGTGATCTTGGTATCTGCTAAAAAATCCTTCATTTATGAAACAAAAATATAAAAAGAATACATGCATAAAAACAAGCATAGGTATATAAAGTGAAAGAAAAAAGCATGCATAAACTTTAAACTTTGATCTGCAGAAACTTCGATGCTATTTAGCCTTGGTATGGGAGCCAAAAATATAGAGATTGATAAATGGTACATAAAGGTCAAATATCATCAATACAAAACTACTGCAATATCAGTGCTAGAAGTTTAGTGATCAATGCTACTTTTTCAAAGTTTGAGATTGGCATTCCATTAGGCTTTGAATGAGTTGTTTTTGTTGTCTATATGTAATTGTCTCTGTATAGCAATTCAAATAATTATTGTCTAAAAAATCTCCCGATGCCCCTCACTAAGAGCTCACTCTTCCTTGCTAGATATAGATATATTTTCAGAACTTTGTGCTGACCAAAAGCTACTGGGATAACTGAAAGAGGATTTATAGAGTTATAGCATTACTCCAAACCAATAATATTAGTCCCATGCTATAAGATGAAGTGGGGAATAGTAGCAAACAGTATAGCCTATCATAAAGGGGAGCCAACAAAACCAATTACTTGCTCTTGACCACCACATGTTTCACAGTAAAACAGTCATTAACACTCATTAATGAAAGATCTCCTGCACCAAGGCAATGAGATGACTTCCAATTATCTGAATAATATGATACTATTAGTATTGCCTATCCTAGATTGCGATATATTTTAAATTTTCAATAAGGATTGCCAATCAGATTATAGTACAAACATAGATATGAAAATGAAGCGCAGAAGAATAGTGGAGACAATCAAGCTTTTTGGATTTGGTAAATGGACCTATTTTCCCATTATGCTTTTCTTACACATTTCATTCTTGAACTGCTGTCCCTCATCAAGGGTTAGTAAGGCCTAATTTGAAAAAGAATTAGTAATCAAAAACATATACTTAGGAAAAAGTTCCATTAACCAATCATACTTAGTCTTATTAGATATGAAAAAATAAACTAATGGATGTGTATCCATTAACCACTCATACTTCGTCTTATTAATTATGAAAACATAAATTAATGAATGTGTATCCATTAACCAATCATACTTAGTCTTATTAAATATGAAAACATAAACTAATGGATGTGTATACCTGTACTCTCTGCAGTAGATGGAAATCCATTCCGGAGATATGTCCTTGCAGGAGCTCCCAAAGCATGACCTTGTATTCTTAGGAATTCGTCCATCATGGAACCAACAAGACGATAAGAAAAAAGGCTTGCTTCATCACATACTTCTTGAATTTGTTGCTTCATTTTTCTTACTGTCTCTTCAGTCTGAGAATTATTCTTGCTTATACTATCTACCCAAGAAGAATTTTTTAGATCCCCATCAGGAATGTCTTCTTTTGTGTGTCCTTGTAGACCATGTTCTTGAACCTCTAAAAATTTAGGTTCTGAAAATGATTCACCAACATAAGTTTCTTCTCTTCCATCCAGTTCATGTGTATCATAACTGTTCTCAGAAAACCATGGCTCACATTCATCTTCAGAATTGTCCAAAGGAATTTCAGCAATCCTTTGCTCTAAACCTGCATTTTCAGTCCATTCATAGATAATTTGTTGTAAGTGAGTACTAACATTCAATACACACTCTAACTCTTTATCTAATCTAAGCTTTGTATCAACACTTGGCTCTGTCTTGTAGCCAATTGGATCTCTCTCCTCAACATTGCCCTTTGGATCTCTCTCCTTTATGGTGCCCTTTGGATCTCTCTCCATCACAGCACCCTTTTGACCTCCCTCCTTTACGGTGCTCTTTGTATCTCTCTCCTTCACCGTGCCCTTTCGATCTTTCCCCTTTACAGTGCCCTTTCCACCTCTCTTCTTTGCATCACCCTTTGCTGCTCCCAATTTATTAATCATATTGACAGTTGTCATAACTGTCTCTGGAATGGATTCATCATAACATTCATAAAGCCATTCAACCAGAAAAGTCTGAATGCTACGCCGTAAAGCACGGAGACTTTTACTCGAAAAGAGATCATCAGAAGACAGGTAACCATAAATATCTTTTAGGTCAAGATAACCTAACTTCTTTACATATGAAATAGCCTTCAGAAAATCATTATGCAAATCATTTAACTCTGGTAAAATAGATCCAAGATTCTCTACAATGCCACCATCACCCCCACAAGTTTGTCTGGCTGAAAGGCTTGCAACTAGAAGTGTTTTCTTCAAGAGTTCAGGCAGCGGATCAAAATCTCTGACCCCCTCAAGAAGCCTATCTGCCTTGTTCCTAATGCGTTCAGCCAATGAAGCTTTGCTTGAATGAATATCCCTATATTCTAGTTTTATTGTAAGTGTCTCTCCCTTTATTATCCTGTTCATTGAATCAAGTGTGTGAGGTGGAAGCCTTTCTAGCTGAGCCAATGTACATTTAGCCACAGCTAAGGCAGAGGAGGGATTTTCTGTCAGTACTGCAGCGCGAGGTGGCAAAAAACAATCTGGATTTCTTAGTATGTTTTTCGCATTCTGCAAACGCTCAGAAGCATCCTGACCAGTCTGAGTTAACAGCTTGGCTAATCTGTGCTGAATTTTTTCAATTAGATATGTCCGTTTCGGGTTTACATATGTTTTTCCAATCACAACATATGCTAAACTCTCAAGTGCTGGCTGCTGAAAATGATCAAGTAATACAGGAAGGGAAGCAAAAAGTTCTTTTTCTGGAAGACCATGGATTTTTTCTGGTTGCAAAAGTACCTGTTTTACCGTGGACTGGTGGAAATGATTATCAAATTTGTAAATTTCCTTGAATGCATCAAAGCATTCTTGGATTTTTGACTTCATAACAACTGCAGACTAATTCAATAAAAGAAAAAAAAATTAGTAAAACTGCAACCGATTGCTAGATCAATCGCAATAGCTAAATGACATTATAATGTTGTCAATCAGTATAATACATTGAAATAACAAGAAGGGATATTTTTAAAAGCACTGAAGAATCACAAAATGCTCACGTTGTCATCTCTTAAAAATGACTCCAAAATATACCTGCAAGATAATAGAATCCAAAAACATAGTTTAGCTTCATCAAGATATAAGTGGAAGCTATTTTGTGTGTAACCACTCAAAAAGCTTCAGTAACCTGAATATTAATTATAATAAAAATGCCTAATATTCATAATAATTGACACCACTAATTTCACATTCCTTACAATAAAGTTAAAAACCTCCCTATTTTGACTTCAAGCATTTATGGCTAAGGATAACCAGTTATGTGTTAAACCTCCCTACTTTTGACTTCAAGCATTTTATGGCTAAGGATAACCAGTTATGTGTTAAACCATACATGGATCAATCAAGTCACTAAAAGTAATTAGTTCTAAGGCCTTGCCAATTAGATCAGAACATATGAATATAAATAACAGTTGAACAAGAACATTGCAACAAACCAACCTATATCCCTAAAGGGCCTAAACTCACTTGAAAATACTTTCCACTATGAATGATCAAATGCTATGCAAACCCAAAACAGAGGTAGGATGGTTTGAAATGCAGGAAAGAAATATTAGTTCTATGAAGGACCTAGCACTATTAAATGGCTAGTCGGCATTTTGTTTCCTATGTTGATGGCCCTAAAGAGAAATTTGAGGATATGTACTGTTGCAGTCCTGATTGTTTGAGGATGATAAAGCAATATTGCCTGATTTTTTTAGTCTTGTCTGCAACTTCCCTAAACAACTCAGGGCTGCTTAAGTGGATAAAATAACAATCCATCGCAAGTCAAGTGTTCTGTGTCAGCTGATCAATTCTCTAACAAGTGTTCAGAAATGTATTATAATACTGTATTGTTTGTTTTGAAGCATTTAAAAAATTTCATTGTGATGAAGGTGTGGCAGTGGGCTTTCTGTTATCAACCATAGTTAAAATTGCTCTTCATGAAGCGCTCTGAGAAAGACACTCTTTTCTTTACCTATGTTAATGGTCTCATGTAGGCATTTGAGGACATATATATGGTTGTGACTTGTGGTCCTAATTCTTAGAGGCCATGCAGCAATATTGCTTTGTTTGGTTAAAGCCTGATCTACACACTAGTTAGATGAGTAGAAGTAGCAATTGCACCTTGGTGTGCAATGGGTACGCCAAAGAGGTGTGGAAGGTTAATTATGAAAAAAAATTGTCCATTTTTTGCATGCATTTATGTAATACATGAGATCTAATGGTAGATCATTTAGCAATTATGCATTCACTTAAAAGGATTGAAACACAACTGAAACAAAACCTTTGAATTAGGAAGAAAATTAGGCTCCATTATCAATAGGCTAATCTTATGCTTCCAATAGGGAGGGAGGGAGAGATAGAGAGGAAGAAATAGAGAGATATAGAGGGAGAGGGAGAGGGAGAGGGAGAGGGAGAGGTAGAGAGAGATATCAATAGTGAGAGAGTGATAGAAATATAGAGATATAAGGAGATATAGAGAGATGGGGAGAGGAAGAGAGACAGATAAAGAGACAGATAGAGAGATACACAAATAGAGAGAGGTGGGATAGAAAGATAGATAGGGGGATAGGGAGAGAGTGAGGGAGGGAATGATGGGGAGAGATAGAGGGAGGGAGAGAAAGGGAGATAGGTAGAGGGAGAGAGAGAGAGAAGAGAGGGAGAGAGATAGGTGGAGGAGAGAGAGAAAAGAGGGGGGAGAGAAAAGTTCAAGGTATAATTAGTCTACAATAATTAATTTTTTTATTGAACAAATATAATCATAAATTGAACTACTTCTAATGACTTTTACCTACTATTGTAATTTCATAAAAATAGACAAATAATTAAAATAATTTCAAATTTAAATCTAAATTAAAAACTAAAACAGAGTAAAATATTGTGTTTATATATTTTTATTACAATATTATATTATAAAATTATATATCTAAATTAAATATATCATATGTTTAATATACTTATAGTAGAATATTTATATACTTATTATCAAATATTTATGTTTCTTATTATATAATATTTAATAAAATGTAAATTATTAAATATATTTTAATAA